>OZ005742.1:67406391-67721855 GCA_963930735.1 Dioctria linearis | reverse complement strand
ATACCATGGATTTTGTGGATGATTTGTGGAAAAGTGTTACAAGACTTTTGAACGACCACTACGACTATCATAGATAAAACTTCAAAAGCATACCTGATAACGGACAGATTTCTGTGATATCTTGACGAAACCAAATAGATGCTAAGACTTATCTTTTATAATTAATAAAAAACGCTGAATTTCTGTATATACAAGTTTGTATTTTCAAAAGGATATGAGTCTCTTGGTCGAAAACCCGAATAGAGAAGCCTAAGGATACGTGAGCGACTTGATCAAAAGCATATGTATTGTTGGCCCAATAAAATCATAGCCATATATACCTCTCTTTTACAGTGTAGTGTATGAACGATGGCGCTTGGATAGATTTCTCCTTGAGGACGTGACCCAAATCCAAATTCATAGCAACTAAGAAACTTTATTGAGAAAGTTGGAAAGTCACAAACGGTATAAGAAGCCGACTGGATTCTCTCCGTGTTGAAAATTCTCTGTAAACATAGCTGCCCAATTAAATTTCAAACCTTAGTTTGTTTTGTTGTTGCTCGAAGGGTACTGAAAGCGAAAAGTTTATTTTTAATGGTGTGCATTAAGTCAGAGGGTTTTTTCGCTGCACATTATGACTATGGTTTCCGCGAAGGTATTGCGCGAAGCTTTGCCCGCAGGGGAGCCTACGGAACTAATAAAAGCTCCTCGCCCATACACCACACATTGATTCCTTAAAAATTGAGCGTATATTCTTAGAGCTTAATACGATTCTAAATTGTTGTTGTCTTTTTTCCAGAAGGATGGCATCTGGAGTGCGCGCCAGAGCTGAGATAGACGCTCCAATTATTTCAGAAATATCGTCAGCCGGTGAAAACGGCTGCGAAGAAGAGAACTCATTGAATATTTTGTGCGTTTATGTTTTCAAATTTTTATTTTTATAAACTTAAAAAATCACTCTATTTTATATATTTGTGGAATATATTCTAATTCAAGTATTAGAACTTTGTTAGGATCACAATGTACAAGCACTGGATAAAACCAGACAGGCTATCGTCTTCGTGTATAGGAAAACCATACGGTTGTCCAAATAACATTTGCAGCTTTAAGCGGGGCACGTACTTTTGCCCATACACATACGGGCTTTCCCTTATAGTCTAGGAGCCTACTCGATTACGCGCGCCTTATCCCTTGAGTGTGTGCAAAATCCTTGAAAATACTTCACCAGCCATGAAACAGACTCCCTCCCTACCACTTGCGAGGCCCAACGTAGTCCTTACATTCTAAAATATTTGCAGTGTTCTTATGTAAAAGTGACAAAAGTTTGATTTGAATAGCTCCTCCGCCCTAAACTACTATTCACACAGAAAAATGGTGTTGGGATAATCTTAAGCTTGCTTTATTGTCTACCGAACCGTAATAAAATTTTTATACCTTTCCTAACAAAGTTATTTAAAAAACTTTATCTTAACCACATGACTACGATTCCTCAAACAAAAATTCTCAGCTGAGTAATCATTATAATGTCGGTGTGCCGTCGTGGGATGCCCTGGGCTGATGATATCGAATGTAGTTGCCTACAGATTCGGACTCCGGCTGCACATACACACCTGCAGTTATCACTCAGCTGAGTGGTATTGAGCGTAAAATGGTAAGGTTACTTTGTAATCAAAACTATTTTATTATTTTGTTAAGTAAGGTATATAGGAAGTGTAGCCTTTGGGAAGGTAAGCAACCAAGCTGTAAATTACAAGAAGACTATTTTCCTGTATGGATAGTAGTTTAGGCTCTATGGCATATATAAAGCCAATGTTTAGCACTTTTCCATAAGTATCAATATAGAGCATTTTAGAAAACGGACTAAGCAGGCACACATATAGTTTTCTGTTTCATGGCTTGGGAAGTATTCTCGAGGGTTTTGGTGTGTGGCTTACTATTGCGTTGGCTGTCGCACCAGCGATGTAGTTGTGCAAATGTAAACGTTCTCTCGAAGAATATATAATTGTTCTGCCCGTAGTTAGAGCGAACACGCAAATAATGAAGAAATGTGATGAAAGCTATAACCCTGGTTCAAAGTCAGTATTTTCGTAGCTTAATTCTTTGGTTTACCAAGTTTACTACACTATAACTCGCACTCCAACTAGATTTTTTAAATTCAATAAATGCTATAATTTGTAATTAATATATAATATATATGTATATGCCTGATAGTATTATATCAAAACCACAATTATAATTCAAATTTATCTGTAAAGCTAAATTTAATATTGAATAAATGTGAAAGAATAAGTAAAATTAAATTAAATTTATGTTTAGAAAATTTTATTGTATCTGACAATGTACTCACCAGCTCAGTATTAGGCACTAGATCAAATTGGTTTTCTAATTTATGGAGGTTTGGAATTGGACTATTCTTTATTCCAGTGGATATCCAGAATAAAGTGAGGTTATTAATTCTAACTGCAGTCGATACCCACAGAAAGAATCTTTATTCGGTCGAGACCCGTAATAAAGTGGTTTATATTAGTAAATTTCTTATTCGGTCGATACCCGCAATAAGAATCTTTATTCGGTCGAGACCCGTAATAAAGTGGTTTATGTTAGTAAATTTCTAATTCAGTCGATACCCGCAATAAGAATCTTTATTCGGTCGAGACCCGTAATAAAGTGATTTATTTTAGTAAATTTCTTATTCGGTCGATACCCGCAATAAGAATCTTTATTCGGTAGAGACCCGTAATAAAGTGCTTTATATTAGTAAATTTCTTATTCGGTCGATACCCGGAAGAAGAATCTTTATTCGGTCGAGACCCGTAATAAAGTGATTTATGTTAGTAAATTTCTTATTCGGTCGATACCCGCAATAAGAATCTTTATTCGGTCGAGACTCAAAATAAAGTGATTTATGTTAGTAAATTTCTTATTCGGTCGATACCCGCAAGAAGAATCTTTATTCGGTCGAGACCCAAAATAAAGTGATTTATGTTAGTAAATTTCTTATTCGGTCGATATCCGCAATAAGAATCTTTATTCGGTCGAGACCCGTAATAAAGTGATTTATGTTAGTAAATTTCTTATTCGGTCGATACCCGCAAGAAGAATCTTTATTCGGTCGAGACCCAAAATAAAGTGATTTATGTTAGTAAATTTCTTATTCGGTCGATATCCGCAATAAGAATCTTTATTCGGTCGAGACCCGTAATAAAGTGATTTATGTTAGTAAATTTCTTATTCGGTCGATACCCGGAAGAAGAATCTTTATTCGGTCGAGACCCGTAATAAAGTGATTTATGTTAGTAAATTTCTTATTCGGTCGATACCCGCAATAAGAATCTTTATTCGGTCGAGACTCAAAATAAAGTGATTTATGTTAGTAAATTTCTTATTCGGTCGATACCCGCAAGAAGAATCTTTATTCGGTCGAGACCCAAAATAAAGTGATTTATGTTAGTAAATTTCTTATTCGGTCGATATCCGCAATAAGAATCTTTATTCGGTCGAGACCCGTAATAAAGTGATTTATGTTAGTAAATTTCTTATTCGGTCGATACCCGGAAGAAGAATCTTTATTCGGTCGAGACCCGTAATAAAGTGATTTATGTTAGTAAATTTCTTATTCGGTCGATACCCGCAATAAGAATCTTTATTCGGTCGAGACTCAAAATAAAGTGATTTATGTTAGTAAATTTCTTATTCGGTCGATACCCGCAAGAAGAATCTTTATTCGGTCGAGACCCAAAATAAAGTGATTTATGTTAGTAAATTTCTTATTCGGTCGATATCCGCAATAAGAATCTTTATTCGGTCGAGACCCGTAATAAAGTGATTTATGTTAGTAAATTTCTTATTCGGTCGATACCCGCAAGAAGAATCTTTATTCGGTCGAGACCCAAAATAAAGTGATTTATGTTAGTAAATTTCTTATTCGGTCGATATCCGCAATAAGAATCTTTATTCGGTCGAGACCCGTAATAAAGTGATTTATGTTAGTAAATTTCTTATTCGGTCGATACCCGGAAGAAGAATCTTTATTCGGTCGAGACCCGTAATAAAGTGATTTATGTTAGTAAATTTCTTATTCGGTCGATACCCGCAATAAGAATCTTTATTCGGTCGAGACTCAAAATAAAGTGATTTATGTTAGTAAATTTCTTATTCGGTCGATACCCGCAAGAAGAATCTTTATTCGGTCGAGACCCAAAATAAAGTGATTTATGTTAGTAAATTTCTTATTCGGTCGATATCCGCAATAAGAATCTTTATTCGGTCGAGACCCGTAATAAAGTGATTTATGTTAGTAAATTTCTTATTCGGTCGATACCCGGAAGAAGAATCTTTATTCGGTCGAGACCCGTAATAAAGTGATTTATGTTAGTAAATTTCTTATTCGGTCGATACCCGGAAGAAGAATCTTTATTCGGTCGAGACCCGTAATAAAGTGATTTATGTTAGTAAATTTCTTATTCGGTCGATACCCGCAATAAGAATCTTTATTCGGTCGAGACTCAAAATAAAGTGATTTATGTTAGTAAATTTCTTATTCGGTCGATACCCGCAAGAAGAATCTTTATTCGGTCGAGACCCAAAATAAAGTGATTTATGTTAGTAAATTTCTTATTCGGTCGATATCCGCAATAAGAATCTTTATTCGGTCGAGACCCGTAATAAAGTGATTTATGTTAGTAAATTTCTTATTCGGTCGATACCCGGAAGAAGAATCTTTATTCGGTCGAGACCCGTAATAAAGTGATTTATGTTAGTAAATTTCTTATTCGGTCGATACCCGCAATAAGAATCTTTATTCGGTCGAGACTCAAAATAAAGTGATTTATGTTAGTAAATTTCTTATTCGGTTGATACCCGCAATAAGAATCTTTAATTTAATCGCTACGCAAAATAAAATCTTTAATCTAGTCGATACCCAGAATAAAAATAATTATTTGAACTGTCAATTAAATAAAGTATTTAAACTGTTTGTAAAATTTATAGCACTTGTAAATCACACTGGGAAATGTTAATAAAATTTAGAGCACTTGGAAATAATACTAGGAATTAGAATACCAACTTGATCACTGCACTGCCAAACTGCAAAAGAGAACTAGTTAATTAAGATTCTGATTTATATAGCCATGGGTTGCTCATGGCACCAAAGAACGGCATTCAAAGGCGCATGGCATATTGGCATAGCAGCTGCACTTCGTTTTCTATTGTTTAAAATGCAAAAAAAAAAAACTTGTTTGTAAATTCTATTCAGTCAGAAATATTCGTTGCTTACTGAATTTTTTCTAAATAAATTTTTATTTTCAACTTACCAAGTGCAAATGCATTGTACTACCTATGTACAGTTGTTTCTGGCTGGCTCACTTCACTGCAGTGTTGATAATTTGAACTTCTGATGATATTTTGCTTTAGATTGACAAAAGAAATTACTATGCGTGATAGCAATGTACTGCCTGTGGACAGTTATCTGGCTCATGTCTCTGCGAAATTGTTACAATATAGACCTAAAATATTTGTTTCTTCAGGTCGGTATATACATGTGTCGACATGTAATTTCGCTAATATTCAGGATTCTTATGAATCCTGAACAATAATTGTGGAATTTAATTTAAAGCTTTCATTTTTATCGCTCCTTATCTTTCTCACAAAGGTTAAGTTTGCCTTAAGATCGCGTTCAAATCCAAATCCGTTGAACATTTTTCATGAAAGTAGAGGAATTAATTCATAAAAAATTACTTCAAGAACAAGAGTTACAAGAAATAACTAAACAATGCCGGGATTTCTATATTATCTAATGTAAAAAAATATTACATCGTACAAATTTTGAGGATCCAGTACTAAAAGCAGTTGTAGGAATGGATCCAATTTGTTTAACTCCAAGCTTAATACCTTTAATCACAGGTTTCCCAAACGATACCGATACAATACGATACCTTAGATGAATGCCTGTGTGTAATTTCGTATGGTATGCAGTTTGATTGTTAAAGTGTTTTTTCACATCTATTTCTAGAACGGTTCGTTGGACAGTAAAAATGATTATCTAAAACCAATTGTATAGGATTTTATAGTCTGAAGAACTTTTCAAACGTCTTCACAGTATATCTATGTAAAACGTTTTCACAATATATGTTCGCATGGAAAGACCAAGAAGGGGTTCCCCGATTTAGTCTATTTTTGAAGTTGTATTTACTAGAATTATGAAAACACCGTGTACAAAATTTCAGCTCTCTCTGCTATCGCGTTTTCGGGCAGTGTCCAAATATATAATGAAAAACGAAATATTTGTATGGCAGCCCTACGAAGGACTTACCCGATGATCCCAATTTCAAACTTAAACCTTTTTTTCTTTTTTTTTTTAAATAGGCCACGTGGAAAGTAACTCGAGAGCTGACTTTCACTGAGGACAAGACAAACAGACAGACAGACGGCCGGACAGATGGACAGACGGAAATAGGGAAATGAAAAAATCAAAATAATATTTAATATTATGTGTGCGTATCTGACCCATTTTGCTCTACCAGCATTATTTCAGTGTGTTACAAACGGAATCACGAAGTTAGTATGATGTCTGGCATTTCATATCCTGGGGTTGTAAAACGTGCAACGATTGCTTTTTATTGCGAAATAAACATTGATAACGGGATGTCCATAATAATAGGAAATAAGAAGCGGGCAACATGCAAAAATAGTATTGCCAACCAAGATTTTTTTTTTAATGTACAAAGTTTGCCATTTATGTCTTGAAGAAAAGTAGAATGTCTCAAATGAGAACATTATTGGGGCGAAATAGCTTAATGTATTCGCAGACGTACATTGTGCTGTTTGTAAAGAAACATTATATCTACAAAATTTCAACTACATTAATCGAGGTTTATATGCTGTTCTCCGTTGTGGAGTTATATTCTCCATATGTCCGAAGGTCTTCATCAGATTTTGACCAAATTTTTAAATTGAATTGGTTTAGAAATACCTAGAATAACCTAGTCTTTTTGAAGTCTGTTAAAAAAGGAAATCAATGATAGTAATAACTTTTACTGGATTCTTGAAAATGTCATAAAAAAGAAGAACTCGAGAAATTAAAATATTTTCAGCTATGGATGATTAAATACGTTCGACGAAAAATACATGAAAAGTCCATATTTCACCAATAAATATTTTTGACAGTTTTATCATTATAGTTTAATATGTACCTATTGTTTTGTTTTTGTTATTTTCAAGGATAGTTTGTTTATGCGAGTGTTTTTGTTTATTTTCCAAAAAAGGCACAAAGAAATATACATAGTCTCGCCAATGATTATAAACGAATAACTTTTAATTATACAATTTTAATTTAATATGATCGGTTTAAATTTCGTTAGTCGTGTACTCCATATTTTTCGAAAGTAATCCGCTTTGGCACAAAACGGTATTATCCTTGAACATTTTCAAACGACACCACTGTCCCTGAGTGCCTAGTTTATTGCATTGAACGAGAGTTGTACTCTTATTTCACGCCGAGTTGGGCAGAGTATATGAAAACATGAAAACATGTTGTAATTTTATTGAAATACTCAAAATTACTTTCACTTTCCTCAAAACAAGTATTTCAATCAATAAATAGTCGTTAGAATTATCATCACCACATGTGTGGTTTATTTAGTATAAAGTTTTAAACATGGCATAGGCTTGATTCCCCATAGATGCATCTATTGTAATTCCGTCTAAAAATGTATACTTAAAATATGCAGCCTTTGTAATCTGGTGTTTGCTCAAGTTTCGCAGATTTTATAAATATTTGCAGGAAAGTGAGTTAAGAAAATATGCGGTCAAGGTCTAAGATATCCCTTTCCCTTCCTACCCTCACAAACATGATGGTAAGAGAAAAAAAATGCAGCTATCTTGCATATTCTTATTTTTCGATAATTTTTATTGCAACCGTTTTTGAGAATGGCATTTTTGTAAATTATATGGAAAGTTTTTCTCAATCACAAACTAAGAGCTAGTTAGATCGGAGGTAAAGTAAGAGCGAGCATGGAAGGACGGCACCGAGAAAGTATGTAATATCTTCCCTTTAATGCGCAATTTTTTTTTATTTGGACAAACATATTTTTTATTATCCTGTATAAAATAAAAAAAAATCTCCGTTATAACGCAAACTTTAAAAGCATCCTTTTTCAAAATAAGGAAGGCATTTTGTCCTTTGAAGCAATTCTTTTACATCGCGCTACTCTGGTATATATTTTATTTTACTTCCTAAATCAGAGAAATATTTTGAGCAATTTTAGGATCCAAAGAAAACAAAAACTGAGTCCAATAAAATATATTATAAATGTAGGAATAAAAATATTTTCATTGCAAAAGTATAAAACAGAAAAGTTATTTATAAATAAGCGAGTTATTCGTTATGAAATTTGAAAAAGCAGTTGTTGTTTTTATTTAAACAATGATGAGTGCCACGCTTAAAGCATTTGAGGAGAAAAAGTCCTTTACATCCTGGAACATCCGCGTGCATTGCCCAGTGCTGCAATTCATCTCTTCTAACATCCTTGGGCGGTACGTATGAAAGGTTCTTTCTTCTTTTTAGGTTCAATTTGTTGCTCTAAGGGCTGCGAGGGTCTTCCCCTACTTCTTTCAGGCGGACCGCATTTCGTGAGGCAATACGCAACTTCTCCTTTAAAATCGTTTAAAGTGGGGACGGGAAGAATGCCTTTTAGAGCGCATGATTTTTTATAAAGGAGCCATGCGTTGACTAGCGTTAGATCCAAAAAATGGTAAAACAGGCACATATACCACCTTTTTGAGCGCATTTTAATTTTAGATCGTCCGATAAAGCTGTCTAAAAGGTCTACCCCTCCCATGTGTCGATTGTATTGCTTGATGATGGCTGGACATTCTATACTGGTAATTTTTTCTTTTTCTTATCATATCTCGATATAGTACCTAAAGGCAGCACTCCGCAATATGTCGATAATAACGTTACAAGTTTGTTGTCTTTCCACACTACTGAACTTATTTCTACATTCTCATATGTAGGAACATATTCGGCAGAAGTGCCACGAGCAGCTTTTTTCATGTCAGTTTCATTGGGTAGCTTACAATTTGGGAGACGATTACGGCTAACTGTGCCTAGTGCATGATTTCCTTGCTTAGCTAAATATACCATCAGCTCAACAGTAGTATAGTAGTTGTCAATGAAAATTTTGTGATTGATATTTTTAGCAATATTTCTTGTCAATCTCACCACAACATTAGCACATGACCCTAAGTCTGGTTCATTTGGAAGTTTGTACTTCTCAAGATTTTCTTGCCCCGTATAAACTTCAAATTTACAGGCATATCCATCGACTCCACTAAGTAAATATATTTTGTAACCCCACTTATGAGGCTTCATTGGAAGGTACTGCCTAAGATAACTTTTTGCTTTTGTAGCACATAGTTGTTCATCTAAAGGTAAATGCTCATCATATGAAATGTTTTGGTATCTACTGTTCAAATAATCAATAAGTGGTCTGAGTTTAAGCATGCGGTCATGATTGGGATCATTCCTCGCAAGCATTTTGTCGTTGTTATTGAAATGTAGGCATCATCTAATTCTTTCAAATTTTTTTTGACTCATCGTCTCCTTCACTCTTTCGAACCCATAGTGGTTATTCTAATATTTCCTTACATTTGATATCGTGATGAAGGCCGTATATATGTAAATGCCGATATATTGCGCTAAGTCTTCTTTTGTAATGACTTCAGCTGAATTGATATTTTTCTGCGTTGCATATAAGTTTGATTCTTTCACGATAGCCTCCAATATTTCATTAATGATGAAGTAACGGAAAAATTTTGTAGGAGTAACCTGTTCTTTCACAGACGCAGGTAGAGGTGTATTTTGAAAACGCAGCATCGTTGAGTCAATTTGAAGGTACCGATGTCGCCATATCAAGTTATTTGCTTTTATTTTTCTGCCATTATTCCTGAATATATTCGCTGGTTTCGTACTTTCATCTTCTTGAATCGAAAGCTCTGCAACTTCTCCGATTTCAACCACAGATTCACCTGCTATAATATCAATTGGCATATTGACAATATCAAAAAGATCTTCAGTAGCTGCTACATCATCTTCTTCCGCATCTGAGAAATCTAACTCATCTTCACTATCGTCAAATCCCATCAAACACTGTTCAACTAGTCCCTTAAGTTTTTTATCACAATCCATTGTCCTTTCTAACTGCAGTGCGCAATGTAGATAATTGATACACAGCGAAAAATAGCAAGCGAACAAATACTAGTTGACATAATTTCATCGAATTAAAAAAAACGTGTCTTTTTATAATAGATTATAATTTTTCTGGTCAAAAAAATTCCGGATTTTACTAAATATAGGCTTATGAAATTGACACCATTTTTGATTCGGTGGCACACTTAACAAGACTGATGCACTTTGCGCACAGTTTCTATAAATGCGATAATACCGTTATAAATATTACCTGATGTGTATTTGCACTTTGTTGTTGAACATCTATATCACGCAGAAAAGGCATTGAAAATCAATCGCACAATTTATAAGCGATATTTCAGATTGTAGCAGATATGATATATTGCGCAATGAAGGGTTAAATAATTTCTTTGAAGTTTCAAGTGCAAATATGCGAATTTCGAAATACAAGTGTTTTTGAGTTCGTCATTCTCCACCATTCTGCGGAATTTCGTATTGTATTTTACTATCACAAAGGTGAGGGTTCAAAGTTAATTGTACTTTTCCAAATATTCATGAGGGAGACGAATTCGACAATTTGTCTTATTATTTGAAGGACTTCGATCCAGATCGAATGTACTTCAAGAAAGGGATATCGCTAAATAAAATCACTAATGCTTTTACAAGAGGCAGGATATATCTTTTGCAAACTTGTTTGCATTACGTTTACATTTACTGTGATCCAAACAAGGCAAATATTTTTTGGAAACAACAACCAATCATTGATGATGTAAGTAATACATGCCGTCATATTGATCGAAATGTTGAACATTACTCAATCGATTAGCAAATGATTCCCTTTACTGGAAGATGTCTACAAAAATTTTCGTTCCCAACAAACCCAGAAGGATTAGTATCAAAAACTTGGTAGTTACCATATCATCAGGGATTGTATTAAACTTCGAACTCTACCAAGGTAAAAAAACCAAAAATGCAGATACTGGATTAAGGCTTGGTCCGAATGCTTGTATTACATCTTGTTAAAACCGTCCTTGCAAAGAGTTTTCTGTATATCGATAGATTTTTTTACAACACTGTTGAAACTTTCAAGCCTTAATTATTACCGGAACTATTATGGCCAACTGAATTAAAAACACAGCTTTTTCCAAGGATTCAACAATGTAGAGGGGAAGAATGCGAGAGCTCGTGACAAATTATCATTAAGTTGCCATTATTAAATGTAGAGATACCAAGGATATTCTTCTTTCATCCATTGGGTTTGGAAAAGAGCCAATAGAAAACGTTCGGAGATGGTCAGAGAAACATAAAGCATTTATAATAATACCATGTCCACAAAGAATTAGACAATACAATAAACATGTAGGAGGTTTCGACATATGGGACTAACCGATATGCTCCGCTCGCGCTGATGATATAAAATTAGACCGTTTTAATCTCTGTATATGCAACATAAGGAATTTCATTTGGAAAAGGGACTTAAAAGTAATTTTCCAATTACTTTTTTTATTATTAATTTTAGATTTTGGTTTGATAATTTTGACTGAATTAATGCTTTTTTCATGTCGTTCAATGAACTGTTATGTATTTTTCTAAAATGAAATGTAATTTGGTTTTGTTAATGTTCGTAGGTATAATTTTTTTAATATTAACAATTTTAATTAAAATAGTTACTATTGTATAACTTTATATACGGTTATATCATGATATATTACTTCTACGGTAAAACGTTTACAACTCTATAAATAAAAGCTCATGGAAAACTTATATGAGAAATGCTGTCTTTTCGTTTTGTTGCCTTCGTGTATCTCTAATTCCTAATTCTGACAAGCGTGAAGGTCATTTTTTCGAGGAAAGGGGGCTGGTTACAAATTTTTTGATATTTTTTTCTTAATGATAATAATTAATAATAATTTTTTTTTTATGTATATATGAGCTTTAATTGTCAAAACGTTATAAAATTATAAAATTTTAGAAAAAGAGCCTGAAAGAGATACAATATAGACAACAATGACAAATGTACAAAAAAGAAACAAAAAGCGACAAAAGGTACGAAAAATAATAATACAAAATTTTTAACAATATCACAGTTATATACTTTTTTTGTTTAAAGAGTCTTAGCTCAAGCGGAAAATGGCAGTTCCAAAACCTCTTTTATCAAAAGCAAAAAGTAAATAGATATGGAGACCTAGCTAGCTGCAATGCAAAGTTGAACCGAACGATGGAGAACCGGAATTTTGGCGAGTAATTTTGAAATTTTGGGGTGCCCGAACCGAAACCGAATGAGGATAAAGGGGTAGAATGTCGAAAGTACAAAAAATTTAGTACGTAACCGATAGGGTCCCGCGAGGCCAGCCTGCAGTTGCTTCCACGATTGCAAGATGACCCCATTGTTAGCTCAGTTCACGACCTCTGACATGATGCATTTCCTTCCCGTAGCATTTGTGGCAATTCCAAAGCAAAGAGAAGCTCCGTGGAAAAGTTGCCACAACTGCTACGGCCTATTATCACCAGTGAAGGGTGAGCACTCCGTCCTGCACGGATCCAATTTGTTGCCACGTGCAGTTAAATGTTTCTTCATCTGCTGCCAGGTACTCGAGGCGTAACCGCTTCTTTATCCTGGCAACGAAATGGCGCTTTAGTGATCCGCTATGTACTGTTGTGTTAGTGTTCTGATTACCGGTGTCAGCTCTCATGTAGTACAAGTGAATCGTTGATTTAGCTAGCGTCAAGACGAAGCTGATCAAATTATTCACTTGACTACATGTCCTCGGTCCCAACAGAAACGATGTCTGCGTAATGCCGAAAGACGGATGGACCGGCTGACATAATTGTTTCACCAAATCCATTAAATCCTGCAGAGCCCGGCAAGCGTAGAACCTGTGAAACAGAGTCCCATCACCCCCACAGACCATGCACATTCTGTGAACTCGGCGATAAATGTGTGACAACTGGTTAGGATGCACAAGACTGTGATGCAGTAGCTTGAAAGCTATATCTGCGTCTTTGTAATTAGAGGGATAGCTGTAGACTACTCTACTCGTTATCCCCCCCCCCCCCATCACGCCCATATCCACCCCGGGGTGAACATTCCATCTACGCAAGCCCACGTACCCCTGTTGGTTGACACCCGCAAACACATTGCGAAGCAACCGCGTTGTCAGTACACCAAAGGAGGTGTGCGGTGACCTGTTCCACACGAAAGCATCTTCCAGCCCAACAGCAGGGCCACTGCTGCGAAGCCGATGAAATCTCTCCTGAGCAGAAGCAGCCGCATTACGTAAGACCTGTGTAGAGGACTGAATCCCGCCGCTTTCGGTAACATCCCCGAGAACAGCATGGGGAGGCAATCCCGAAATGATACCCCTAGCATTGTGAGCAAGCGAATCTGTTAATTCAGGATTAAAATCCACTGGAATTTTTCTAAACTCTTCGTACCTAATGGAATTCCATTCTAGATGAAATTCCGGCCTGATTCTGCCCCAGGTCTGAATCGTAGAGATCATATCCTGAGACCAGTCAATAGGATAAGACGCGCGGACAGAGAGAAGGTAGTAGAACTCTCCTGTGCCACGACCTCCCAGTGCATTCACCCACAACTGAGAAATTAAGGTGTCTCTACGGCAAAACACTCCTTGGAATGCTCGCACTTGGAGACATCGGAACTTCACAACTAAATTGGTGAGACCTAAACCGCCTTCCCTGACTGGTGAGCAGAGCGTGCTTTCAGCGACCCATCTTCTTCCTCCCCAAAAAGCGTCTATCACCTTGGCTTGGAGTAGCTTGATAAAGCCCTCTTCAAGAGTTTCTGCTTTTAAAACATGCACGATGGACGAGGTAACCAAGTAATTTACTACGACTGCTCGCCCTTTCAAAGAAAGATGAAACAATCGACTTCGCCAAGAATTTACCGCACCGGAAAGTTTTTCCAATGCCATATGGCTATTACGCGATTTGCCCTCGCGTTCGATGTATACTCCTAAATACTTCAGACAAGTATTGGTCCACTGTATGCCCAGTGGGGCATCTGTGCGATCACGCCACCTACCACACCAAAGACCTTGACTCTTGCTCATGTTTATCTTCGCACCTGAACATTGCTAATACTGCATGAGTACAGCATGTGCGACTGGAAACGCCTCATCATCTGTTACAAATACAGCCAGGTCATCCGCATATGCCAACAAAAGAGGTCTTATGTTAGTAGATGGAAGATGAACCGCATATCTCTGCAACATTCGATGGAGGTTGATCAACAGTGGTTCTAGAGCAACATCATAAGGCATGCCTGACAAAGGGCACCCCTGTCTGATGCCCTGACGAAACAAGACAGGAGAGAGGAGATGTCCCTGATGTTTTATGAGGATAGCAGAATCACTATATAGCATTCTGATGATCCCAACCCATCTGAGTGGGAACCCAAATGCATCAAGAGCAGCGAAAAGATAGTCATGATTCACACTATCAAATGATTTCTGCTGGTCGAGAGAAATCATTGCCATTGGTGTCTCAGTTTTCTCGTGGTATGCAAAAATATATTTTGCAGCCGCGATATTGTCGTAGATGCTACGACCAGGCACACAGTATGACTGTTCCGGATGTATAACCGAAGCAATCACTGAGCGGAGTATTGCCCCTAATGCTTTGCAGACGATTTTATAGTCCACATTGCATAGGGTTACTGGCCTCCAGTTCCCCATCCTTCTAAGATCACCCTTCTTTGGTATTAGACGCATGACAGATCTCCTCCAACTCGAAGGCAGATCTGTATGCGTCGTCACCGCTGAATTGAAAACCTCCAGAAGGTCTGGAATCAAAAGATTCCTGAAATGTATGAGTCAGGCCATCATGACCAGGTGATGTGTGACGCCTTAAGTTCTTCGTTGCAGTGAGCATATCATCGAGGCTGATTTCGCTGTTTAGTGTGTCCCTACTTTCGTCAGAGAATGTGGGAACGTCCTGGAGAAATTCAGTGATGAATGACGACATTAATGACATTGGTTCAGAATACAGTTGAGTATAATACTCCCGGATGTATTCTGAGAGTACTTCTCCATTAAGGATTTCTCCATCTTCGTTCACTATCGATTCAACCTCAACTTTCGCGGTTCGCCTTCTAGTTGTTTGGAAGAAGTACTCGGTCGGTGATTCTCCTTCCTTCAACCAGCGCGACTGATGCCGCAGCACAAATTCCAAGCTATGCTTGTAATTTTGTGCTGCCAGACGTTCTTTCAGTCTTTCATAGCTTACCAGTAGCTCTGGGTGAGTTGGGAGAAGAGCAGCGATCCGAGCAACTTCGCCGGACAGGCTAGACGCTCGATATCTACTTCTGTCGAACCTTGTCCCAACAAATGAGCGAATGTGAAGTTTACCAATGTCCCACCACTGACTGAGGTTCGGAAAGTCATCTTTCCTTTCCCGCCAGTTGTACCAAAAGGTAGTAAATTCCTCGCTGAACTGCTCTGATTTTAACAAATGATTGTTGAAGATCCAGAAAGCAGTTCGCCTTTCAGTTATTGTGCTGGTCGCTACAACAAGCAAGTGATCACTCATTGAGCACACTTCATGTGTGACACTAACAAAGGTGCCGATAATGGTGGAGGAGACGTACAGTCTGTCGATTCTAGAGCCTGAAAGGCCGCCGTTCACATTTCGCGATACTCTAGTGTATGACTTCCTCGTTGGGTTTATCCAACGGTAGACATCCACGAGATTGAAGTGGCTGACGAACTTTCGCAATCGACCAGCAGTCGCTGGATTGAACTCAATCCCAGAATGCCGATCGATTGGAGGATTCAGCGTGCAGTTAAAATCACCTCCGAGGATAATTTCACCACCAAAGTTTGTAAGGCTCACGCGTAGGGTGTCAAGAACAAGTCTTGCAATATTCTGGTCATGGGGTAGGTACACATTAACTACCTTGAAATGTTTGTCCCTTAGGACGAAGTCAATGGAGGAAGCGTATCCTGGAAATATGTCTGTGTGTACAAGAGATGACAGTATAGCTGAATTAGACACCAGGATTGCAACACCTGATCCTCTGTGAGGAGCAGGTGCAGCAAACATAGTGTATCCAGTATGTAAATGAGTTTTACGCTCTAGTGTATTGTGTGTGTCTGTGGTAAAATTCGTCTCTTGTAGCAGAGCTATGTCTGCTTGTAAGTGTCTGATGTCTGTGACTGTGGCGTGTAATTTGAGAGGGGCCGCAAGGCCCCTCGTGTTGAGTGATACTACTCGAAACATTCAAAGTGAAAGTAAACTGGGTTCACAATTGTACGACCCTACAAGGAGGAAGTGCCCTCCAAAGCACGATTAGCCACGCAATCTCAATTTTTTTAAGAACGCGATCGAGACGAGCGACCTCATTATAATTTTTGTTGCCACGAGCCCTATCTTGTAGGCTTTTTATTTGAGGCACTAAGTTTTCCGGGTCGTCTGTGAACTCATATATCACTTTAGTGATCAAGCTTTCATTCTGCTATCGGTATAACCTCTTGAGTAGAGTGCAAATTTGCTCTCTTGTCAAGGAGCTGCACCTAGGAACAACATCAAACGTTCCCTTCAATGACAATGAGCTCACCGACAACTCGACGCTGCTTTGGGCTGATGTACCAGCCATCTCGATCGCGGACCTGTAATTTGCATCGACACTAAGTGTTGCCCCACAGTCGGAAAGGTCCGATATTTCCATATCAGGAACCACAGATACTCTCCGCTTGGGGGACAATACCTCCTCCTCAGAGCGGGGCCTTTTGAAGCCAGCCAAGGCGGATGCTTGGAATATCTTTGCAGGTATAGACGACGGTGGCATCGCTCCAGGGAAGATAGGCTTCTTCCTCCTCCTTAGTTTTTTCTTCCTGTTCTTAAACTTTTGCGTTACCCCCTCGTCCGAGCTTGATGACGTTTCCGGGGGCAGAGGAGGCAACCCCTCTAAGCTGCCTTCAGCCAGGACGGTTACTTTTGCAGTACCGCTCATTGCTGAGTGCCCTTTTGGATCACCCGTTTGGTGAACACATTTCGTTGTTAGATCTGAAAAATTTTCAGAAGGAATTGTCACTTCCGGCTGCTTTTGCGCAGCTCTTTTTTCCAACGTTTTTGGGCACTTAGCGATGAGATGTCCTGCTTGTTTGCAACCGTAGCATCTGGCTTCAGTACTGACCTCCACATAAGTGTTGACGCCATCGCACTCAATAATCAATGCCGAGGGGAGTTCACATCCCTGCTTCAGGGACATGAATACCTCCCTGCTCAGGCTAAAAAATCCTTTCCCCAGACCATTCTCGCCCAGTCTTATTGGTATAGCTCGCAATTTACCATGCACTGTACCAAATTTTCGTAGGAAGCTCAAGATGTCCTCGCTGTCAACTCGAATGGGAACCTTTGACAGGACAACTCTTATCGGTTTCACCGCTTCGGGGTACGCTGTCAGATGCCTGCCAGCAACTTGAATGCCTTCAAGCATGAGCTTTTGGGCAGCCTCGACTGAGTCTAGGCATACGGAAACCATGCCCCGGCCAGTGATTCCAATGGCGAAAACCTGGTGACCTACCGCTTTCTCTATGGCTTCAAGATACACATCTTGGGGCGTCCTTTGGACGTACTCAATGAGTACACTGTGATCCAGAGAGTGCCACCGTTTTTCAAAATTGTCCTGCAAATTCCCATCCGACCTTGACTTTTGCCTGTCCACTTCAGATGGAGACGGACGAGGGGGTATCGACCTACACTTAATTTGAGGGACGAAATTTTTCAAAGAAGCGTTGGAAATGCCACTCACCGTTTGGGCGAAAGACATCGCCTTGGTAACTCCTATCGCAGCTGCATTCGTTCGCGACTGCACTGTTGGGCCGATTTTCATTACATTGCCTGCGGCTGCAAGCGGTGGCCTTAAAAGCATCCCAGTTAATACTGGAGGTGGTGCCTTAGCGGACGCTATTTTTACCACATCCAATAGCTTGACTGGCGATGCACTCTTTGCAGACTCTTGCATGTCATCTGCAGTATTCGCTGATGCTTGAAGCTTTTCAGGTAAAACTGATGACGTTGTACTACAACCTACCGTTGACAATGCAACTGCAGGACTATTTGGTAAGCCTGTTACCACTTCTGGTGTTATCGTTCCAGCTACTGCTGCTGCTGCTGTTGCTGCTACAGATACTTCGCTAGAGAGTTTTGGAGAAACTGGTTTTGCGTCACTCATTGGAAGTCCCACTGGTGGAGCTTTACGTCCTGCCTTCGGGGATGCATTTTAGAAGCGACGGCCTCTTCTTTTGGGCCCAGTGTGGCCTTTTCAGTGGGCTCTTTTTTAAATTTTCGAACTTCGCTAGAGCTGAGCGAAGTTCTGTTCTTCTTTTTTTCTCCTCTGGAGGTGGAGGACTTGTCCTGCGACCCATCTCCGGAGCTGCTTGCACCAGGCATGGTGCAAGCACTCAGAATTTAACTCTTGTTGTGACTTTTCTATTTACTTTATAAATAATTAGAAGTAGTCACGAAATGTTCAAAAATGCCTGACTTGGCTTGATTTTTTTTGAGAATTCGGTTGTGTAGCAACCAAACTTTTTACCGGAATAACAAATTAATTTTTTAGTTTTGATGATTGTCAAAATTTATTTAGCTTTAATTTTTTATACTTTTAATATATTGCTATTCGAATTTTATAATTTTTTTTTGTTTTTCAGTTTTACTGCACTTATACAATGTCAAATATTGCGTCTCACCAGTCCACTTGACGGTTATTTTATTATATTTTCGCACTTTTGAGCAACGATACGGAAGCACGTCCGCGCACTTTGACAACAATAATAATAATAATTTATTTATTTAATGTATACAACAAGATGATATCTTTTGATTATGCATACGAGATATGAAATGTAGAGAATTAAATAAAAAAGAAAAAAAATGTAAGTTATCTTACAACTATGTGCTTACAATTATCAAACTAATATAATGATGAAGAATAAGAAAAAGAAAAGAAAAAGAATAGAAAGATGAAGATCAACCTAGAGTTGTTTTAGGAGCGGACCCAGCTCATGCATTTGCGACCTCAAACCACTTCAGTGGATATTAAATATTGAATTAATTTCTCTCTGAAAATCCTCGTCGAGCCAATCGTTCTAATATCATTGGGAAGAAAGTTCCATTTACGTGCAATATGGACAAGGTAAGAGCGTTGCCCAACTAGTGTGCGGAATCGGGGTATAAGTAGGCTGAAGTGTCGGTGCGATTGCAAGAAACCCAGGTGTTCGAATAAGTGCAATGGTGAACGTGTGTTTATTAGACGATGTAAGAAACTTAGGGCAGTGTCATCACGATAAGTATTCAACGAACACCCTAGAACTGAGGGAATATATTGTGAGACATGATCAAAGCGACGTAGTCCATAAACAAAACGCACACAATCGTTGAATGCTACATTAAGCTTACGATTACAGGCTGCATCGAGGGAAGAGAAGATAGTGCTGCAGTAAACAAAATGAGGGACAAGCAGAGCTTTGACCCGTTTGATTCGCAGACCAACTGACAATTACCTCCCTGAGAGCCATAACCTGCGGAGGCCACCATAGATTTTTCGGACTATACTACAAACTTGAGCGCAGTAGGTTAGTTTGCTGTTAAGGGCAACTCCAAGGCTAGTAACCTTTTCGGAGAAAGATATTATCTCATTATTCAGCAGAATGGGAGGCAATAACTCCGTCTCTAGTACCCCACTATAGAAGGCTATGCAGGTCGACTTCTTCGGATTGAGCAAGAGTCGATTAGATTCAGCCCAAGCGGAGATTCGATTTAGATCGCCATTAATGCGAGCAACACAGTCCTCCTGCAATCCAATAGGTCTAGATAGATAGAGCTGCACGTCATCAGCATATATATGCAAATTCGCATCCATTACCACATGCGGAATATCATTTATAAATAATGTAAAGAGTAGAGGACCTATAATGGATCCTTGTAGAACTCCAGAATCGATGGGAAGGAAGTTAGATTTAACTCCATCAACTAGGACTTGTTGGAAGCGATTGGATAAAAATTCGCTGATCATTCTAATTGCAGTTCGGGAGAAAAAGAATTTATCATGCAACTTGTGTAGAAGAAGTGTGTGGTCAATACTATCGAAGGCTTTAGTAAAATCAAGCAGAACTAAAATAGATAGATGATTATTGTCTAGCACGCCTCGAATATCTGTAGTGACCTTCAGTAAAGCAGTCTCGCAGCTATGCCCAGGGCGGAAACCAGACTGCCATCTGAAGAGCATGTCATTCCGATCGATAAAATTATTTATTTGTGTGGCCATTAACCTCTCCAATACTTTCCTTAGGAAGCATAGTATACTTATAGGTCGAAAGTCGCTCGGACCATTAGGAGCAGAGTTCTTTGCCAGTGGTAATACTACAGAATTTTTCCACTTACGAGGAAATTGAGAGTACGTGAGGTAAGAATTGAATATGTATAGCAGAGAGCTACATATAACTGGAAGGAGAAGCTTAATAAATCTAGGTGGGATACTATCATCACCAGTGGCTTCAGATTTGATACCATCAATGGCCTCTAACATCTCAGAAACTGTTACACATCTGAAGCTGAAGTTTACTGATTGTTCTGCAAAGTTTAAAGGAGCTTCATGATCAACTATTGGAGGAGCGAGCGTAGACGTTGTGAAAAAATTATTAAGAGCGTTTGGATCTATGCAACACGTTGATTTATCGCTATCATGAATACCCCATCTACGCAGATTAGACCATAGTTTCTTTGGTGTTAGAGAAGGGTCGAGTATTCTGCTAAAATAAGCCTTTTTTGCACTTCTGATTTTCTCATTTACTAGGTTTCTTACGGATTTATACGTAGCACGACTCTGAGAAGCTTTGAACAACTTGTAACGACGGAAAAGATATTCTCTTTCAGCAATCATGATCTCAATTTCAGGAGAATACCACGGACATCCGAGATCTTTTATGCGCTTGGTCCGCTCAGGCACGAATTTATCATGTAAATAATTAACCAATGTATAAAATATTTCTAATTGATCATCTACAGAGTCATAATTTTTAATAACCTCCCAGTGAAGCACTGATGCCTCTTCGAGTAAACTCTCAACATTAATTCTATTGTAGTTGCGAGACTTTAGAATTCTGGGCTGAATAGTGAAATGGAACTCGTAGGATAGGAAGATGAAGTCATGATCGAAAATACTAAGCGGACTTAGTTGATTGAAGATTAAGACTTTGTTTACGTCTGAGCTGAAGAACATATCCAAGAGTGAAGGATTGTTGCAGTTAAAATAGGTAGCCTCAGTAGAATTTACCAAGTTAAGATTGAGTGACTCAAAAAGGTGTAAAAATGAGTCCACGTTTTGATCTCTACGTAGTATATTTACATTAAAATCTCCACCCAAGATTACGTTAGAATACTGATGGGAGATTTGGGTGAATATCTCTTCGAGTTCAATAGTGTTCTCGGGGCACAATTTGTTAGGAGGACAGTAGATACAAGCCAATAGTAACTTGTCTGAGCCGCAGCCAACTTCCACACAAATAAATTCAATTTCGTTAATGCTAGAGTGTTTTATAACTCTAGATTTAAGCTCATCCTTTACGTATACCGCCACACCGCCCCCAACACGATCTTTTCGATCGTTACGATAAAGTTTGAATCCTGGGATGTTTACCATACTGGAAGGAATATGCTCGTTTAGCCAACTTTCAGAAACTAATAGAGCGTGCAATTTTGTGTCGTGAAATATTTGATGCATTTCAAACATCTTAGCTCTTACACTGCGCGCATTTAGATGACAAATGTTCAAACCATTCGATCTGAAGGAAAATAAGTTAAGCATCGCTCTAACACTGTCCAAACTAGTCATATTATTGATATTTTAAGTGAACTTATGAACTCAGACGAGGATCTACAGAGATAAAGCAGAAATAGAATTCTCAAAAGAAGTAACATGCATGAATAAGTCAACTCCAGACAGAATAAAGATAAAGAGGTAACTAGTATGCGTTTGACAACCGGGCTGAAAATAAAAGATTTAAAGATTCTAAAAACTAAAAAATCAAAAAGAAAAGTTATATTAACATAGAAGCTCAATAGAAAATTTAGTCCAGTTAAGAAAAAAAGAAATGAAAAACAAACATCAACAAAAATAAAATCAAAATAAATCGTAGAGTAATGTCGTTGTGTATTCATCAATGATAACAGCAAGCCCTGATGACGTTAATTTGAAACAATTTCACTCAGCTGTTCCAAATTGGTTAATTTAAGAGCTGGACGAGATTCATCTGATTTAATGTACACAAAACTATTCCTAGCGCGTACAGAAAGCAGTTTGCCCTGACGACGCAGATTTAGAGCCGATTGCAGAATTTTGTTGTTTTTAGGCGATAAACTCTCGAAACAATAGATCCGACTATCTGTAGTGAAACCGCTATCGATGGAATTCAGCTTCAAACCACCATGACTACTGAATTTCTCCATGAATGAACGACGTTCACTAGCGGTAGGGAATTTAACGATTAATGATGTTGCCCTTTTATGATCGAGATTATTATTTGGACGAAAAACCTCAGTATAAGATGATACAGTGTGGCCAACTTTAGCACATATTTTATTTAGGATTTCAGACGGTTTAATTTCCTTAGAGTTAGGTATGCCTGTCACCACCATATCATTGAGACGTTGTATACGACGAAGATCATCATTATCCCGTTCAAGTTGGTTACACCTACTTTCTAAACTGGAGCACTTCGCAACTAATGTGTTTACTTGCAGTTCAAGGTTAGAGAATAAATCTTGCATTTGTGAAGATAAACGATTTTCAAGTTGCTGCAATTTTCTGTCAAGCAAAGATGTAAGCTTTGTGATGAGATTGACTGCACTGATGATAGGCAGATTTAATTTAGCATGCTTAAGATCTAAGAAGGACATATATGAAATGCCATGTAAATCGGAGAACTTTTTTTGTCAGGAGGGAAAGGGATAGACAGGTGAGCTACAGACATTTTTTGCAATTTGTAAAAATGTCAATCCATTATAAATTGGTAAATTTTCGCAGATGACCACTTTAACAGATTTTATTGTATATGTAAACGATTGCAGCTACACTTTTAATCACCGTTCTATTACTCATAAGCTATATTCTTACTAAACGGTAGTAAACACACCCGCAGGGTACGGGATAAATTAAACTAAATTTCATACACATTTTTACGTTTTAAATTCATGTATACATCACACCGTCTTTATATACAAGTATAAAAACTAATTTTCCTAGATCCGATAGAACTTTAATTATTCCGATCCATTAACCCCAGAATTGAGTCTCAATTAATGTCGGTTCGAATAAAGTCAATTTCAAATTCCAAATTGTATTGAATTAGTAGGAAAGGATTGAGTTTAAAGTTTCTATAGAAAATTTTTAGAACAACTGAGTAGGTACTACACCGTACCAGTTTCTCTTCACGGCACTCTTAAAACTTTCAAATAAATGAATCAAGTGGCAAACTTTCTTCCAAAGCACGTTTCCCTAACTTTTAATAAAACAAAAAAACAAAAAAAAAGAAGAAAAACCTGTAAACAATGTGGAAAGAAAAAGGTAAATTAAGTGGACAACGATATCGAATTCGACAGGAGGAAAAGGAAAAAAATTATTTGAAGGACCTGAAAAAAATTTAAAATTTGGCTTCAGACAAAATTCGAGAGCAACGATTTTCAATGTGTTTTGTTTTAATTTATACAGTTTGCGCTGCCTCTGAAATATTTATTAGGAGGGGATATGGAAATTAGAGCCATTATTTTATCTAGCCAAGATACCAGATATAAAAGTTTTATGATTTGGAAAAAAACTGCAATAAGTTCATCGATTTGGAAAGCCTCTTTTAACGCGGATGCTATACAATAATTCTGGTTGGACGGACAGAAGACCCCACTCGAATTTAAACATGTTAAGAATGAGTAATTTAATACCATGATTTTGTGGTGTCTTATAATTTCCTTCTAGCTATTTTGATCTTGTTCCAAATTATATTACAGAAAATAGAGGCACATGCATACACATACACAGATATGTTGATATATAATGACTAGGTTATTTAAGTGCTTAATTATTTATGACTATAATAGTTCAACTCGAATGTTTAATTTACCGCCAAACTAATTATTTTTATGGCATTTATATTTTAAAATTATTGAAGTTCAGTACCGTACTCTGGAAGACTACGCTTATGGGATGCAATTATCAGTTGAAACAAAACAATAGCAAGGGGACAAAAGATGAAAGAGATAAAAGACTAAAGTTCAACTATTTGAGTATGGAGAGCTTTAAGAATCAACCAGATTTGGCGACCATCTCATTTCGTACATCCTATTTCCCATTATTACAAAATGCATAGAATAAAAATTGCTGAGCTACTTCTGTATAGCCGTCCAATATTCATCGAGAATTAATTAGCATTTTGGAAAAGAATTGGGAAATGTACGGACACTCTTGCTACTACGCTACTGTTAGGGTGCTGGATCCTTTTTGGTTACATTTTTTGGTGTTTGCATTTTTTATTCGTCGTTCTGAAAATATGCTTATGAGAGAACGATTAAATTTGTTGTTACTCTCACTCAATATTTTAGTTAAGCCTCTGAAAATTCTGTGTCCTACTGTACGTGAGGATGGGTGCCGGTTTTAAAAGATAACTCAATTTTGTTAGTTCAACATATAAAATTTTATTTACTACGTGCTATATATAATTCACTTAAGACTTAATACTATTTATAAAAATTCAATAAAACTTAATAGATAAAAAATTCAGTAAAAATTCACTTTAAAATTTATAAATAAAAATTGTGGCAGTGTAGCGCGGCCTGTAAAGAATACGAAAAACGTATATAAATCTAATTTCCGAAGAAATTATGATCTTCAATGTCAGAAGTTTTGCTTACGCTTGCATAAAATTATATATTGGTTAAAGTAGCGTATACTGCTACGTGCGGGCAGTAGATTTGCTCACATAGAAATTATGTGGATAAGGTAGCAACTTGTACTGCTGCTACGTGTGTGTTGGAGAATGTGTAGCAAATATGACTTGCTAGTTGCTACTAATGTGCAGTTTTTTAGTGTGCTGCTGGATGTGGGACTGTATATAGTAGCAAGTGAGTCGTTTGTCTTGTACGTACCTAAAGGTATAGCAAATGAACTGCTGCTACGTACGGGAATGCATGACTGGCAATTATGACGTTTATCGTGTTCGTGTTTATAGGTGCAGCGAATGGAGAATGCTGGTACGTTGCAGAATTTATAATTTTTTCAGAATTAACTTCTGTATTTGTTTATTGCAGAGTTAACCTTTGGTAGTATATCAGGATTAACCTTTGTATAAAGTTAACCTAGATTCTGAATTGTTCAGGATTTAACTCCTAGAATTGGTTGAATTAAAATCTATTTGTGCAATATTTGGGATTAACTTGAGTTAAACTCAATTTATTGGGTCACAAGAATTAACTTCTGTACGGGAATTTGAGTTAACCTCCACTTCGGATGTCCAGAATCAACTTCTGTATTAGAATTAAGTTAACCTCAAATTATTAGATTAAGAATAAACCTCTGTTTTTAGGATTCAGAATTAACTTTTGATTTAGGATTCCGAATTATATTTTGATTTAGGTCTCAGAATTAACTTCTGATTTTGGGTGGGATTTTGCTCAGAACATACTCCAAGGCTTAGGACCTTAACTCTGATGTGGGAATGGGTGATTTCAGTATGGCTTCCCGCCTTTTTATAGCTGCCAATTCCGGTTATGTGCTATACTCCTCATGGTATCAACGTTTTTGCCAATTGCTGCGGCGAAATAGTCTGTTTGACGTAATGTCAGTGAATGAAGGAAATAAGCAGCTGAATGCATCAAGGGATGTATCCAGCTCGGTGGTGGACTGAACACCCCCTCTAACGCGCTTTCCTCTTCCCAAAACTAACGTAAGAAAAAAAGAAAATAAGTGACGCCTCTGAAAATTATTTTTAATTATTCTATTCTATTACGTTAGTACAACTGCTATTAACTAATATATGTAATTCAGCTGAAACGTATTACAGTTCGCGAAATTAACACAATTTTTTTGCATAAAATTAACCGTACTTTTCCGCACCTTAGGTAAATATTGAATATATTAAATTTGAAGCGAGAGGGGACAAAATAAATGTTAAAGAAATGTGCTAAGAATTGTATTTGTTTTTATTATATTGTAGCGTGTTTATCTATTTGCCTGCACAACACTAGAAAAAAAGGTTATGTATCGTTCTCTAGTTGTATCGCCGTGAAACAATTAAAAATTCCTTCATTGGATGTTCCCTCGAAGCACCATGTACACTTAAATGCAACAAATTCCTAAAAAGGAAAACAAAGAAAAATTTGAGTACGTGAACAAATCTATTAGACCAATATATACAAATATATCTAAACTTACAAATTGCACAGCTGCTGCTTGCTAGTCACTGACACGGATATTAACTTGTATCAACACAAGTCATATGATTAGCCCTCTCTCTGACTACAGAGCAAATACAAACAGTTTTAAGCCTGATTCAGATTGCTCGACAGCGACAGCAACAGCAACGTAAAAAACAGTTTTGCTGTCGACTGTATCAGATTGCATTACAGCAGCACAAGCCCGCGAGCAAAATATTATGACATTTCTGTAAACGTCAATTGCGGATTTTGGTTTATGGTTGTTTGATTCAACAAAAAAATGATAATGAAATGACTATCTATTTAGTTTATTGCAAGTATATAAGACTATTTAATATTAGGACGAGAATATGGACAAGAGAAATGTTTTTGGAAAATGAGCGCGAGAGAGATCTTTCAATAGGAACCAAGATTACACTTTATTTAAAATAAAATAAAACAAAAAGTTCAGTCTTATTTCACATTTTGCACTTTATTAATTTCTTAATGGACCAGTGTCATTAAGTCGAAGCTTTCATCAAAAAGTATGGACCCGTCTTCATCCATTTCCATTTCCATTCCAAACATGTTCTTACGTTCGCTGGCATATCTATCTCGAAGTGTCTTCCACCGCTTTTGTATTTGCTCCACTAAAAAAATAATAACTTATTATTATATTTTTGCTGATGTCTCAGCAATATTACCACTTTTATTTAATTCACAGTTCTAAGACAAGTCTTCGTGACTACTTCCATTTTCTCTACATGAAAAATTAACTTGACAGCTTGGGAGGGATGACAGCAATTGCTGCCTATGAAGACAGCAACAGTAACAGCAAATTTAGAATTTGAGATGACTCGACAGCACGACGTTTTTGCTGTTGTCACTCAATCAGCTGATCGCTCTCAACCAATGAAAACGATTTGCTGTTGCTGTTGCTGCCGCTGTCGTGGCAATCTAATTCAGGCTTTAGATCTCGCACATGGAACCGCTACGAATTTTTTTAAGCTCGCATTTACTCTTTGAATTTTGCACAGTATAAATAGGGGCGCTGGAAATACGAATCAGCATTGCGTTTTGAGCAATCAGCCTGGACAGATCGGCAGTATAGAAGCCATATTGAAGTGTTGGGTATCAAGAACTTGGAAAATTGAACCTAATATATTTCATTAATACTAGAAGTATTGACATATATTTTCATTTGCGAAATCATATACTTCGTGGACCACAAGCACACCGCCAAGTTGAGAAAGTATTGAAATCCCATCTCAAGCACTGATCCAAATTTATATATAAATAGAGCAGCGTTGCTCGCAATAAGCAATGCGTATTGAGCAGCCACCAAGAACAGATAGCTGTTCTGAGGCGAACTGAAGTCTTTGAAAAATATAATAAAAAAATTTATAAATTTCTGTTCAATTTCTCAGCATCCTGCTGAGAACTACTGCTTTCCGGTGTGTTCACACTGACACCTATTGATTTTTCCAATTAATCTGGTAAATAACTAATAGTGCTTTTCTCAAAATACAGGTGAAAGCACTAAACATTTTCTGGAACATTTTTGGATTATATCGTATCATTTTGGCGTTTTTTTTTGTCATCACTTTTATTTTTTATTTATATTACTTTATTTTAATTTTTGTATTATTGAATTATTAGTAGTTAAGTCATTTTTTGAGTGAATAAAAACTAATTGAATTTAAACTATATCTATATCGACTTCTTATTTCTCATCCGGCACCCCTTTCGTTCTCATGATTAGGTCTTTGTTGATCTACTATACCTTTTCAGTTTCAAAATGAGAATAATAAACCTCAATATGGGAATAGTAAACTTCAAAGTGGAATAGTAAACTTCAAAGTGGAATAGTAAACTTCAACTTGAGAATAGTAAATTTCAATACGAGAATATTAAATTTCAATATGGGAAATGTTGAAATCTACATAAAAATAGTATGGTTTTCTAAAGTTCTTTACATTTTAGAGAATAATTACAATTTTGTTTTTATATTAAAATTGATAGCCGTCAAAAATGGCTACAAGAATTAAAAAATTAGAAAAAGAATCTAAAAAAACCCAATTACTTCCTGTGTCAAATATGAATGGAGACTGGAAACAACTTGCACACCAACTTAATATTCCTCAGTCAACCGCATATCGTTGGTTGTCAGAGGGTGAAACTTGAGACAAACGAGGTGCAAAAGATTTGAAAAAATTACGCAAATTCATTTAGATTATTTCGTAGAAATGATTGAACGACATTGTCGCATTACATTGGCGGAACTCATTGCTGCATTTCGAGAAAAATTTAACGTTTCTATTTCAAAAACAACCCTTTCATAACACCTAGATTCTCTCTGCTATACGCTGAAATACCTAAGGCATGAACCCGAAAAGGGAAACTGCGCTGAGAACAAATAAAAACGAAAAGAGTTTGTTGAATGTCTTTTGGAATTTCAGTCCGAAAATAAACCTATTTTGTTTATGGATGAAACTAATTTAAACATTCATATTTCAAGAACGCAGGGTAGATCATTAAAAGGACCAAGATGCACCACTATAGCAGCCGGTTCAAAAGGTGCTAATGTTCATGTAATAGGATGCATAAGCACAATTGGATTTATATATTATGAAATAAGAAGAGGTTCGTTCAAAAAAGAAAATGTAAAAGCGTGGATATAAACCGGCATTCGCCAAGCAATGATTAGACATGGTTAGCCAGTTGTTATGGTAACTGAAAATGCACCTTGCCACAGTATAGTTGAAGAAGTTTTACTGAAGCAGGAATTCATTCCATGAAAACAAGATACTGAGACTTGGACCGTATAGTGTGTGTGGTCTGTGGTGAAAGCTTATCTTAAAAGAGAATTATCAAAAAAGTTATCAACTATTATTTACACCAGAAACGATTTAATCATCAAAGAATATAGAGTAATAGCCTTAGAAAACCTGATGGAAGAAGGTTTGCAGACAGTCACACGAACAATATGTGCCAATTGCATCGAAAGCATTCAAAGAAAAGTTCCTGCTGCTCTTAACTTAGAAAATATGCAATACTAATAAATTGCTTCTAAAATATTTTGTATTAAATTATTTTTTTTAAATTAAAAAATAAAATTCTCAAATTGAAGTTTACTATTCTACTTTGAAGTTTAAAATTCCCATATTGAAACTGAATAGGGATAGTATATTGTGGGTAGGAAGTAGACCGACAACCAAAAATTGAATTAGCTATTTGCTTAACATTAATTATTTCTTCGGCCACAAACTTAATATTCTGACTTCATCTAAGTTTCTTCTATGTAAAAAATATTGATTACAATCGTGAGCATCGTTTGTATTATTTTCGATTTATTTTTTCATTATTTTGGTTGTATTTCCTATTACAACTTATTAAATTTATACAAAGACATCAGGCTTAGATAGACATCGAAAACTAAACTAAAAAGTTACCTTTAATATTTATTCACATTTCACATAATGGCGCTAAATAAGAATAAACAAACTTGGATAAGCAACATTAAAATTCTTCTAGTTAAAAAAAAAATTAAAGTGGAACTCCAATTTTTTTTCCCCGTCAAGTAAGCACTCCTTGAAAAATTTTGTTTCTTCCTCAACACTATTTTTAAATTCTCCACTGATTTCAATCCAAACTTTATTTTGAAATCAATACATGGTCAAACAATTGGATTCAATATTTTCACAAGAAATCCACGTTCGTGCATGCAAATTACTTTAATTATTCTTACAAAATTTATATCCAAACTTTAGGAAGTTCACTTGGTAAGAGAAAATTCGTGCCAAAATTGTCTTGTCTTAAGTTTTGTCTTGCCATATGTGGTCTTCACAAGATATTCCACAGAGGGAACTTTTGTTTTGTCATGACAAATGCCTATTGGCAATTTAGTTGGCATTTTGACAAAGAGTCTTGCCACAAGTCTAAGTAGACAGCGTTCAAGTGTGCCAGCGTAAAAATATGAGAATCAAAGCGGAAAATTTATTTTTCTCTATTTATGCTTAGAATGCAATACACGGGCTCCTACAATTAAAATATTAATGCTAATGATAGATTTTTGTTCGTGTTTGTGTAGATAGATGGCGGTAAAATATTTTCGAAACATTCAATAATTATTTTACTTTGAAAAATAAAAAAAACGTTTTGGTTCCAATTTTTGAGGTTTCTGCCTTACTTTTTCATCTGGAGGTGATTCGGTTCCGGCAAATGTAAACAGATTTTTACTCTTATTCTTGATATGTAGTATGGCGATAATCCGAAAAGAAAATTTTTAAGGTTATTTCGAATTATTGAATTTACGGATTACCGGATTATGTACAATATTTGATCGTATACTCTTCTTTAATCAAATGTTATTATTATGTTCACGTATTGTGATTGATTACAATAATGTCAATTTTTAGAGTTTTCTCAAAGAAGCGAAGGTTATGAATTGGAATTTAGCTTACGCATTAACATCTGTTGATGATCAACTCCTAACATCTAACGAAGTAAATATCGTATCTTCTTGCAAAATTCGTACCAATAAAAAGTAGAGTTATTCCTAATCCACAATGTCCTTGGTTTACTTATATAATTAGAGTGCTTATTTTACGGCGTGATATTACGTACTGTAGATCAAATCGTTTTCGTACTCCTCAATGTTGGGAACATTTTCGGATCTTATGCAATACGGTAACTAAAGAATATAATGTTTTAAAAATTTTAATAGCATAATTCCTCTTTGCCTAAAAAGCAATTTTAGCGGAACCTGTCGGACATTAGAGTTTGTAACACCAAAAATAACATTATCGATGCTGACGAGAATAACTTAAATCGAGTATTTACATCGAGTACGTCACATAGTGGGATTCTCATTGAAGGATCTAATTTAAATTTTTAAGGTTACCATGCCATTTTTGATGGAGTTTTTTACTTCGGAAACCGAAATCGAAGTTTTTTCTGTAGTAATGTCCATCGGATGTAATGGCGTTTTTTTTTTTTTATTTTATTAAGCCCAGCTCAGGGGAAGCATGGTAGGGAGGTGATAGAGAAAATATTAGTAGACATGAGGAGAGTGATAGAGATGCTGATGTAAGTCACTTTTAAACTTTCGCAAATTGTATATCGAAGAAAAGACAGAAGATGGAAAATGTTCGACATGCGCACAGTTCGGTATAAAAAAGCTACGAAATTTTAGTGTACGGCCAAAAGTATTTTGAACGGTGAAAGGATATGCGCGGCTTGCGTTGGTCCTCGAGCGAATCGATATGTTAAGTATTTTTCTCTTCTCCAATGAGCTTCAAGGCTCTCTTTTGGACAGTATCTAATGAAGCTAAGACTTTGCAACTAGCTCTGGCTCAGATATAGGATTTGTAGGAGTGCCAGATTTGACAAACTGAGATATTTATCACATGTTTTCAGAAACCTAAAATATGTCGATGCTGCTTTGGTGACAGAGAAGATTTCTGCCACGAATTTATGCCACGAATGCTAAGTGAAAGTGTATCGGGAAATAATGCTCCATCAAAAGAAATGGGAGTGGTTACCTAAATAATGATCTGGTTTTAAAGAGATGAGACAGGTTTGAGTATGACATGTAATGAATTCGACACGATTTTGTATTATTAGCATATAAAAACCACGAGTCACTGTGTTCGTACACGCTAATCTCCGAAATGGTCTAGCTGATTTCAATGAAATTTTGTAAATGTGTATGGTTGGTTCCGGCTTGAAAAATAGTATAATTTTGGATACGATAGATGGCTCTGTTGTATATAAAAAAAATTTTCATCATACCAAGAAAAAAAGTAGAGAGCATCAAATATTTTAATTGTACGCAATACTATCTTATATTCTAATGTAGCTAACTCCTGAAGAAGGGTACTAATCAAGACCCCAAACGTCGAGTGAACAATAAAAAGTATTATCCAAAGACCGGAGTTTCCTTAAAAAAATATCCCAAACTTTACGTTGTAGATAACATAATATATTTTTATAATTCAGAACAGGGGTTAAAACTCTACCCACTGATGAGTTAACGACGAAATATCATAAAGAATATATTTCGAAAGATGAACCGTTATTTCTTTCAAAGAAATGGTACATACTTGTAAATTTTGAAGAATTTCCACCAGATTATGTATCCTAGGTAGTATAAAATTTATTCCAAGGACGTATAAAGAACACGTCGAAATCTTTACTGAATATGAAATTTATAACAAAAGCATATGAAGTAGGGTAAATGCACCTAAAGTCGGCCTGCTTATAAAGTCGGCCACTTTTCTATTACAATGTAAAAAATAAAACAAAAACTAAACGGTGACTGATGAAAGGGAAACAGTTGCGATACCCTGTTTCCTGTTAAACTGGTTCAATAATTTTAAGTAGATTTATATAGGTGATAATATGCCTACCATTAGTGTAGTGCCAAGACAAAGTGAAAGCATGTTCTAAAGTAATTTGCTTTTTCAAGTAATCAGTGATAAAGGAAATAGTAAGTGTCAAGTGTAAATGGTATTATATAGTACCTATATAGTATTTATATAAATTGATTTAAACAAATTTCGCTAAAATTGTATACTAGAAATCGTGTCGATATTTAAATGAAGTCTGGCCGACTTTGCGTTCATTTAAATTTGAAAATATTTTAAAGTCGGTCACTTTGGTCGACTTTAGAATTGTTAATTTTGGGTTATGTCCTTGATGTTGGCAACCGCGATTTCATAGTTTCTATTAAATAACTACCGATTGATTTAAAAATATTGAAACAATATTAGAAATGTGTAAATGTATACCATTATTATGTATAATTAATAATATATTATATATTTTAATAAAACTTATGCACATTTAATCATATTTACAACTTAATTAATAGCTGCAAATGGAATAAAGCTTTGTCTTTATATATAACACACACGGAAGAATACTATAAATATAAGAGAGGCAACTCGACAATTTGCGATACCCAGGACAACACTTCAAGACAGATTGACCGGAAGAGTTCCAGAAAATATATAGAAAAAGAGTCGTGATCATGTACTGACTGCAACAGAAGAACAAAAGCTCGTTCACTGGCACTGCAATATTGCCAAATGTGGATTTCCTTTGAAGCCAGCAGATCTTCAAAACACCGTTCAAAAATTATTGCAGCAGATAAGCCGCAAACTCCTTTCAAGGACATCCGTCCATTAAGAAATTGGCTTGCAGCTTTTATGAAAAGACGCCCTGAACTTTCCTCCCATGTTCTAGAATGTATTACAAAAGGTCGTGATACAGTAAAGGAGCTAGACATAAATGGCTTGAAGGAACTACGCGCTGATCCCACCCTCATTTTAAACGGAGACGAGACTAGTTTTAGTATATGTCCTAAAACAAGAAAAGTGATTGCTCCGCGTGGTTGGAAGGATGTTTATCAAATTTATAATGGATATGAGGAAAAAGCAACTACCGTACTTTTAGTATTTCTGCCGCTTGTGAACTACTTCTTCCCATTGTAGTATTTCCATACATGTCAGACATCCAATGGATGCTATTAATAGCCTACCGTCAGACTGGATTCTAAGCAGGTCAGTCTCTGGATGGATGAGAGCCGCGACATTTTACGAATATCTGGCAAATGAAAACTAGTAGACCAGTAATTTTATTTGTTGATGGTCATAAGTCTCACTTCAAGTTAGAGATCAGCGAGTTTTGTGACGAGAATAAAATAATTCTTTACGCTCTTCCACCGAACACAACTCAACATCATGCAACCGGGGAATATGAAGCCCGAATGGAAAAGCACATAAGAGAGTGGCAAATAAGTCAAATGAATACAAATTCCATTCACACAGAAAACACATTTTGTACACTCTTTCTTAGTGCGATGAATATGTCTCCTGCTATTAAAAACGGCTTCAGGACGTGCGGCTTATATCCCGTAAATCCAAATGCGGTGGATTTCTCCAAGTGCTTAACAGATAGGATAGGTACCCGAAATCTCTGAGACCCCGCAATCAAAAAAACTGTCAGCAGAATTTTTTCATCATGCGGAAGAAGTGATTAGGCTCATCTCACCAAGCTTACGTCAGTATAGCACTGATCCAAATATCATTCTTAGGGAGACTCAAAAAGGTAAATTTATGGAAGATGTATTGCAAGGGGACTTTCCCCCAAATGGTTCTTCTGTGGATTGCTTGTTTGATCTTCCTACTGAAATATATGATTTTTCTTCTCGAACTCCATTTTGAATAGAGTTGTTTTGCCAGCTACATGGAGATTTATCAGTAGATGCAACATTTGCAGTGCTTCAACAACCTAAACGAAGTGCAACTGCTGCTCAAAATTTAGTGCTTTCTACAGACCTACCAATGGATACAATAGATTTTGCTTCCAAAATTGTCAGTACCTCCCAATGTTTGTAGAAGCATCGGCAGGTGCCTGCAACTTCATCTGCATATACAAGCTGTTTTCAACAAATTCAGGATATCGTAGCAGTGTGCACCTTCCACAAAGCAAAAGGTCTAATCCCTTATATTGTTCATCCAAATTGGAAAAACATTTGGTTTACCCGGGGGAAAATTATTTAAAACTAATAAAAGGAATTTGCAAGGAAGCAGAACATCTTCAAATCGATATCTTTTGCAGTATCTTCAGGCAGATATAGAGACATTTTAAAAAACAAAGAAAATGAAAAAAATCTGAAATTAGGGAGAAATAGTAAAGAGAAAGGAAGAAAGACTGAAAAGAAGAAAGAGAGTCTGAAAAGAAAAGAAGAAAACAAGAATAAGAAGCTTGCACGAAAGGCGATAAAAAGTTGAAGAATATTAACTGCGATAAGTGTTCTGCTATTCGCTGAACATATTGTGACGAGCGTGGCCTTAGTTCGTTATTTAAAACACAATATTTCGGATATAATTCAAAAGTTCATTCTTTATTTAACTTTACTGTTTACTCTCACAAATTCACAAATAATTATCAAATTAACTCTTCAGTTATCGCTAATACTGTACTTTCAATTATCGCAATCCAAATAGTTTACTTCGTTCACTTCACTGTCTGAAATAAGACTCCGCCTCCTGGATGTGAGTAGCGCCGTATTTATACTCTACAAATTATACTAGAACCTTCCAGAATATTCCGTTTTCCGAACCCAAGGTTTACTAAGATGTCACTAGCGTAAAGTTGCTTCCATTTTCAATAGATGTCGCTTGGGTCACTTTGTGGCACGTAACAATATCCTTCCAAAGATTTATTTGGGAATCATGTTCACTCTAATCTATAAAAAATAGCTAATTACGTTAAGTCAAGATGGTTTCACCAAAATATTGGAAGGTGGCCAACTTTTGGTGCACTTGGCCTATACACCATTAAAATATAAATAAAGTAAGTTATATGCGATATATAGAGTTTATAGTTTCGAATATAAATTCTATAACATTTTAGATAAATTTTATCTTATATATGCGTATAGAAACGATTTTTATAGGAAATTTCGTATTACTGAGATTATATACAAATAGTTTATACATATATTCAACTTAATCACTTACGCTCCTTACCTCTCCATGACCAGGAAGGTGAAAAGACGCCTTCCGTATTAATTCTTTGGAAGGTGAGTAAAAGCATTCCTTATTAATTCTTTGGAAGATGAGAAAAATCATTCCTTATTAATTGTATGGTGTGTAGTCAAAAGTACATCTATATAAAAGTGTTTGAAAAAACATTCACTGTCACTCTGTACTCACTACATAACTGCACATCTCTTCACAATGAATAAATGATGGATCCCAATGCATGACTTCAAAAAAAAGGGAATATTAGCGTACAACTTCGTAAGTAGCGCAAAGTAAATTGTTGGGGATATGTACTTTTGACTAAAAACCACAGAATTCTTTGGAAGGTGAAAACATGCATTCCCTTTAAATTCTGTGGAAGCATTCATTACATCATCTCAGAAACTGTACGGAACCATTAACAATAAATTTTCTTTAAGGTTGGAAAGAACAATTCAATTTATACCCTCACGAAAGTGTAGGGAAGTACTTTTGCTGTTTTTACTGAGTGGTAAAGGAAAGAACTCTTCCTGTTTTCGTATCTCGTACTTAATTGAAAACAAGTGAAAAAGCTAGAATTTGTCTAAGACAAATTCTTATGATACCCTAGATGAATGCCCGTATGAAATTTCGTATGGTCAGCCATTTCAGTAATTTTGATTTTTTGCATTGGTTTCTAGCATATATTTCTAGAACGGCTCGTCGGACAGAAAAAAATGGTTATAACCAATTTTATAGGATTTCTTATTCTGAAGAAGTTTTTAGTACAATAGAAATGTCTAGAACATCGTTTTCAAAGTATATGTAAAAAACCAAAATTTTTATATGGCAACACCAAGAAGGGGTTGCCCAATTTAATTCGTTTTTGAAATTTTATTTGCTATTAGTATGAAAACCCAATGTACCAAATTGCAGCACTCTATGTCGACGAGCTCTGAGGTAGTGTCCAAATATATCGTGGAAAACGAAATTTTTGTATGGCAACCCCACGAAGGAGTTGCCCGATTTGTCTCATTTTCGAACTTAATTTTACTTTTTTTTTGAATGCCCGTGTACAAAATTTCAGCTTTCTAAGTGAACGCGTTCTCGAGTTATCGTGCGCACGGACGGACGGACAGACGGACATGCAAAAATCAAAATAACTTTTAATTTTATGCGGGGGTGTCCAATCCATTTTGCTCTACCATCAATATTTCTGTGCGTTACAAACGGAATGGCAAACTTAGTATACCCTATAGATTTCATCTAGGGAATAATACTCTACTTCTTCTTCTGAAATAATGGAAAAATCAATACATTTTGCTTCTGCAGCTGAACGTACTTTTGCTTCCTTTATTGTTCTTAGGAAAACAATGAAACTATGCAAATATGCAATATAGCCGCACAGATTTCTATCTCTTTTTGATAACAACACGAATGAATATCTATTCATCACCAATGCCTTCTCTAAGTATTCTCGTCTTGGTGCATCCTCGGAGGCATCCCCTTCTACAATAGGGATCGCACCAAATCAACTCATTTCTAATATATCGGCCTGGGCCAATCGTCAACACTGCCGCCTTTAGTTAGATCATCCTTCAGGTAGAACTACAAAGGAGCTGTGGGGCAGACCTAACCCAAAAGAAATAAATAAACTTCTAGGGTTAAACAAGCCAACACTGAGAACCCTGGTATCAATCCTTACTGGGCACTCTCGTTTCAGGGCTCACCTACACAGGAGAGGGCTTGTTGCTGACCTTGTTTGTAGGGGGTGCGGAGAGGAACACGAGACAGTGACTCACTTCCTTTGTCACTGTCCGGCCCTCCCGGGAAAACATTACGGATTCCTTGGCTCAAACTTCCTCGACGAGCTGCACGAAGCTGGCAAGGAGGGCTGGGAGCCAATACTCAAATTCGTGAAAGCGTCCGGTTGAGACCTATGAGTTATTACTCATAAGTCTGGAGGTGAACAATGGACCTTTTAAGGCCTTCGTTCCAGAGCCCCTGTTAGGGTGTCTGAACCTCAATTATCAATCAATCAATCAAGTATTTTCTGAAAGGCATACAACATGCTCAAAAATATGACGAATCCAGATATTACCACTGTCTTCCTAAATCAGGCCAGTTTAAAGTATTGTTGCGCGCCACAAAGTGATACAAGCGACATCTATTGGAAATGGAAACAACTTTAGGTTTGTGACATCCTAGTAAACTGGGTTTGGCGAATGGAATATTCAGGAAGGTTCTAGGATAATTCGTAGAGTATAAATACGGCGCTGCTCACATCCAGGAGGCGAGTATTATTTCTGACAGCGAAATGAACGAAGTAAACTATTTGGATTGCGATAATTAGAAGTACAGTACTAGCGATAACTGTAAAGAGTTGATTTGATAATTATTTGTGAATTTGTGAGAGTAAACAGTAAAGTTAAATAAAGAAAGAACTTTTGAATTATATCTGAAATATTGTGTTTTAAATAACGAACTAATGCCACGCTCGTAACAACTGGTGTCAGAAGTAAAATAAAATCGCGAAATAAAGTGGTGGCATTTGACTTTGAAATTCAAAGAGTGATTAATTTTGTCAAATCGTGTGTAAAAATTCCGAAAGATAATTTTATATTAAACTGTGAGTGAATTACATACATGAATACAGGAATTGAAAGTGGAGTTGGGGAAGCGGTCATTACAAATGACTGGCCTAAAGGATTTTCTGGTCGAGCGACTTAGACAAGCTTTGATAGAGGAAGAAAAGAATCCTGAGACATTCGTTTTCGAAGAAGAACCAGAAATTGAGGAATAGCCTGCAATGAACATAGAACAGCTTTTAAGTACTTTAATGAGCAAAATGGAAGCCCGTTTTGATGAACAAAAGAATTCTCTCCAGGAACAAAAGAATTCTCTCCACGAACAAAAGAATTCTCTCCAGGAACAAAAGAATTCTCTCGAGGACCACAAGAAATCTATGGAAACCCGTTTGGACGAACAAAAGAATTCTCTCCAGGAACAAAAGAATTCTATGGAACCCCGTTTAGATGAGCAGAAGAATGCTTTGGATGAACAAAAGAATTCTATGGAATCCCGTTTAGATGAGCAGAAGAATGCTTTGGGTGAACAAAAGAATTCCATGGATTCGGATGAACAAAAGAGTTCTATGGAGAATTGTCTAGAAAATCGCTTAGAGGAAGAAAAGAATTTCCTGAAAAACTCGTTAGACGAACAAAATTTAAAAATTGTAGGAGTCGAGCAAGAAGTGGCGGAAGTTCAACAAAAAGTCACCGAACAGCTTGACAACTTTAAAACAGATTTGGAGAAGATGAAGCATCGACAACCACGGCACGAAGGAATTGAAATAACCAATGCAGGCAGAATGAAACCTCCAATATTTGATGGACAAAATTCGTGGCATATTTTCAAGAGACAATTCGAGGCTGCTTCCGAAGTAAATGGATGGAATGATGCAGACAAAGCTACAGCTCTGGTATTAGCACTTCGAGGTTCTGCATCAGAGCTTTTAAAAACTATACCGATAGAAAGGCAACGTGATTATACTTCACTAGTACAGGCGATAGAGTTACGTTATGGAGATGAACACATGCAGCAAGTATATCGCCTACAGCTACGCAACAGCATTCAAAAGCATGGCGAATCACTACAACAACTGCAGGCTGATGTGGAAAGATTAGCTTATCTCTCATACTCTAGCGTAAGTGCGGATTTCCTTAATGAAGTTGCAACAGAAGCATTTGTGAACGCTATTGCAGATCAAAATTTACAACAAGCGTTGAGGCTAGCAGGAAAGAAATCAACAGCAGAAGCACTAGCCTATGCACTAGCGTATGAATCTGCCAGGCAAGCTTCTCGAAGTGCAGTACGAGTGAGAGAAATTTCAGTGGAGGAATGTACTTGTAATAGAATGCAGCCATCACAGAGAAATTCTTCACGTGGTATTCTGCGATGCTGGAATTGTAATAGACCAGGACACCTCCAAAGGGACTGCAGAAAACGCCGTCGAACAGAATCACCAGAAGAGGAGTTCAGAACAGAATGCCAAAAATGTCGAGCCAGGGAGCTATTCGGGGAGAGCCTAGAAATCAAACAGCGACTAGTCGCATCAGCTCCCCTGTTCAGCAGTCGGAAAACATGTAAAAGCCAACTTCGGGGGGCAGAAGTTGGTTGGTAGAGTCGACAGCCCCGAAGTCATCATTCAGATAGCCCAGTTGGAGAGAAATAATGGCAGTCTTGTTATATATGGAAGTGTAGGAAAAAATGACTGCGTTGTCACTATCGACACTGGAGCTTCGAGATCAATTATTAGAGCGGATCTTGTCAAGAACAAATGGCTTCACAATACCACCAAATATTTACTAAGAACAGCAACTGGAGCCGCAGCAGAAGTTTTTGGAGAAATAACTTTGGATATTCAACTAGGTGAACTACTATTTCCTCACAATTTCCTAGTTTCAGGCATAATGGATAAATGCATCCTTGGAGTAGACTTTATGACCACATATAAAATAAATTTAGATGTCGGAGAACGAATACTCAAATATGGCAACATAGAAATTCCTATGAGACTAGGAGGGGGAACATATTATCCTGCAAAAATAAGGACGATGGTCTGTGAGAAAATGACTCTCTCTGCATTCTCGGAGACGCTAATATGGACAAAGCTTACTGATGACATCGCTGGACCTTTTCCAGAAACAGATAACGGTAACCGTTATATATTAGTTGCTATTGACTATTTCAGTAAATGGCCTGAAGCTTATGCAATCCCTAATCAAGAGTCTACCAAAGTAGCGGATCAAAAAGTAATGAATAGGGTCAGTAGATTTGGTGTTCCTCATGAACTTCATTCGGACCAAGGACGGAACTTCGAATCACGGACTTGCCAAGAGATGTGTAAAATTCTGGGAATAAGAAAAAACAGAACAACTACTCTGCATCCACAATCTGATGGCATGGTAGAGCGCTTCAACAAACAGAACATTGGTCGAGCATCTAAAGAAAGTAGTCGACTATCACCAACGCGATTGGGATCGACATATTCCCATGTTCTTAATGGCCTATCGAGCAGCTGTACACAACACGACCGGACAAACTCCAGCAAAAGTGATATTCGGACAGGAGATGCGTTTACCTAGCGATCTCAAGTTTGGTACTCCCAGAGGTGAACAAAAGTTACCAGACGATTATGTATCGGAACTTAGACAACGATTAGCTGATGTACACGAAGTCACGAGACCAAAATTAGCAATAAATACCGATCGGATGAAGACCCGCTATGACTTACGTGCTAACTCAGCAGGATTTAATGAAGGTGACCTTGTTTGGCTGTGCAACCCGAAACGACGTAAGGGACATTCTCCAAAATTGCAACAACACTGAGAAGGACCGTATTCAGTAGTGACTAGAATAAAAGACGTAGTATATAGGATTCAGCGGGGTACAAGAGGCAAACGGAAAATCGTTCATCTAGATCGTTTATGTCAATACTGCGAGCATCAAGACCGTGGATCACCTGTTGTTCGGGACGAACAATTTTAAGAAGGGGGCAGTGTTGCGCGCCACAAAGTGATACAAGCGACATCTATTGGAAATGGAAACAACTTTAGGTTAGTGACATCCTAGTAAACTGGGTTTGGGGAATGGAATATTCAGGAAGGTACTAGGATAATTCGTAGAGTATAAATACGGCGCTGCTCACATCCAGGAGGCGAGTATTATTTCTGACAGCGAAGTGAACGAAGTAAACTATTTGGATTGCGATAATTAGAAGTACAGTACTAGCGATAACTGTAAAGAGTTGATTTGATAATTATTTGTGAATTTGTGAGAGTAAACAGTAAAGTTAAAAAAAAGAAAGAACTTTTGAATTATATCTGAAATATTGTGTTTGAAATAACGAACTAAGGCCACGCTCGTAACAATATGTTCATTTACTCCTTACTATTGCATTCTAGGTAATATTGACAGTAAATCTTATCTAAGTCCGACATTCCTATTTTTCTTGCTGGGTAGCAGGATTAGTGGATTGATGCAATCAGTAATATTTCTTAATTCGATTGTGCAACACATATAAAGAAACCATCATCCTCCAATATTCCAAAATTTTTGTTAAATTTCTGGGTCTACTTTGTCCCACGCTGTCAAAAGTATGAACACTTTTTAACTACTTACAAAGCACAGTAATAAATCGAATCACTAATGAAAGCTTCCGTATCACTGAAGTTAATACCTGTATATGGCTGAAAATTATATATATAATAAATGTGACTCAAATATATAGATCGGAAGTTTTAATACTCATATTTATTTCTGTTAGGTTCCGTGACCTGTTGAAAATGCAATTTGAAATCCTCTTAACATAAATAATAATATAAATTCGGCCTGTTTGTTACTAGAATATAAATATGTCAGTTTAGGTGGGTGTATTTGTTTTTTTAATCAAGGTTCGTAAATAACGATTATTATTCAAATTCTTGTGGAAAAAATCGGTATCCTTTTTCTTCGAAAACATTTCATCGAGAAACTTTTCTTCGAGAAAACTGTTCTTCGAAAAACCTTTCTTCGAAAATTTCGTTTATTTGATAACAAATTGTTCACTTTCAACTTTAGCGCTATCCGAGGTCAACGACGAGGACGTAGTGAAATTCTGGCTCCATTTCTTTTTATTTTTTTTTGTTTTTGTTTTGCTTTTTGGTTTATTTGTTTAAAACTTAAGATTAAATAAAAAAAAAATCATTTCAGAAGAAAACTTTGGGTGATCATAAAATAAGGTTAAAATAATTATAATATCAGGCTTCACCAAAATTTGAAACGTAATTTAAAATGTTTTTTTATATGATTTTTTTTATGTATGGTTTTGAAAATAAACTTTTCTTCGAAGATATGTCGTTTCTAAGAAAAGTTTTTCGAAGAAAAGTAGGTGAAGCGAAAAATTCACACAGAAATATTTATCGGATCGAAATTTTTCTACATGTAATTGCAGCTAAATCTGTAAACCAATTATATTTATGTTTTACTTTAAAAGTCCGAACGAAACGGTTAAACTTTACTAGCATAGGGATTGAGTCCCTGTTAAATGATTATCAAAGGTTTTTGATTTTTTTGATTCATCAGTAATCGTTTTGGGATGATTAATATTTATCTTATGATGAATAAAAGTCATTTGCTGTTTGTAAGTTTTCCTGATAAAGAATTAAAATCATGAAGTGATTTTTATTTTTCTCGTCGGCAAATAAAAATCACCAAGTGATTTTTATTATTCAAATTATGTTTACAACTCTATGAAAAATAATAGATAGGTACTGTTGTTTAGATGTTCAGGTGAGAACTGAGGTCTAACGATAAGTCAACAAAAATTCAGCTTATGAACATCCGCAGCTACTGTTTTACAGTAATTATCACAGTTTACTTTTTTTTTTATTTATGTTTTATTTTTTATTTACTAATAACTTAACATTCCAAGATATGTATTAAGTATATGCATGTCGACTGAAAAAGAAGAAAATCACAAGATAATTTTTATTCGTCGACCAGGAAAATAAAAATTACGCCATGATTTTTATTTTTGATAAAAAAAAAATAAAATCACTATCTGACTTTTATTTATGATCGGGAAAAATAAAAATGTACAAATGTCTTCTATTCGTCATTAGAAGAATATTAATCATCTCATAACGATTATTAATGACTTAATAAAATAAAAATTTTTCATCAGCATTTAACAGGGAGGGGTTTCAGTCAGTAAAGTTTAACCCTTTCGTTCGGACTTTTGAAGTAAAACTCGTATCGAAACTTATTGAACAATTAGTTTTACAATAAAACTTATAACCGTTACGTACGATGCCTGGTTTGAATACGCTTTGATTGGGCGACAAATAATTGTGTAATTTTAATTGTGCGTGTTGATTCAAATAATTCTAAATAATTTAAAACTAAAATCCCAGACGGAGTTACAAAAGAGTTTCAAAGTTTCCACTACCAAAAATAGTAGAAGAAAACTGAAATTAATATGAAACTAGAAACCGCAACGTATTTTGTTGTATACATCTTACGTGTGCATGTGTGCATGTAGTTTTAAAATTTCATCATTCATTGGGGAATTTCCTAATTTATTCTCTGCGCAGAAAGCTGTAGATGAAGTTTTTAATGACAATTTCTGAACTCGATTCGAAACAAAATAGATAACTCAACGAATGTTGTAACTTACTTCAATGCTTGTGAAAAATGGGATTTGAATATGTAGTTGTTCGGCTGAATTTAATCGATGCAGTCATTTTACAATAATAATAGTTTTTTGGAGTTACAAAATTTTGAATTATGTAGAAAATATATGTACAATGGGTTGTGACATATAGACAAATGACTTATGTAGGTATGTATGTAAGTAATGAACATTATCAACTGTTAACTAGCAGTTGGAGTTGGAATATATTTTGTGGTCGTAGTCCTTTAAACATAAGTAAGGATGTCACATTTCCTTGTTTTCAGTTGAAGTATAGAATGTTATTTCCAATTTGTCTATGTCCAGGGTTTTAATAAAAATCCTGAGTGTATGTGTAGACGATATAATTCATGGCAAATATTACACATTTTGTTGTATTTGACGAGTAGGGGAGCCTGGGTCATAATGACGAACGGGGTATAATGACGAATGAATATTATGTGTAATCAGCTTTATTCTAAACTCGCGATATGATACCCAGAATGCAGGGTTAAGTATTGCTAACATATGGTCAACATATTATTCACATTATGTTTGTTATACGAAAAGTGCGGACGAATTTTGTAGTTAGAACACGAAAAAATTTAGCTTCGCCAAAGATTGTATTTGAGGAAATATTTATGGTGTGTAGTTCATCAGGATAATGATAGATTTCATATTAGTTTTTGCGTAACATGTCGAAAAAGGACTAATGTGTAGTGGGACATAATGATGAGTATTTTGCGGGGTATCATAACGATTTTTCGAATTTCATACGGAACGGAACGGATTCAAAAGACATAATTTTACATTTGAAGAAAACTCTTTGTCAAGGAAAGGATTCGGATAAATCGTTCGTCGTTATGCCCCGGGCTCCCCTATGAAGTATTTAATTAGAATGCGATATAAAGAAGTAATACAGGAACAGTTGACGACACCCACAAATTGGTAGTGTAAATCGGATTGTAATGTTGTATTAATTTTCCACAGATTGTAAGGATAGTTTGGACACTGTCGGTATGACATTACAATGATATTACAAGGGTGCGTTCACATTTTGTTGTAAGTAAAATAGTGGTATTTTTATATTGTTTTTATTACGCAAACGTAATTCTTTTTTTCCATCTGTTCGGCAGTGTGTAATCAATGCTCCCAGCTGTGGCTATTGAAATACACGGTCAGAGGTATTGAAAGCGCAAATAGGTATTACACTATTGTTGCTTTTTTTTTACATCACTGTGTCAGTTTCTGCTGCTGGTGGCACCCATATATATATTTGTGTGGTTGTGTGTTACTCTTATTTTTTGTTTATTTGCTTTTGCTTTGAGCATGTCGAATATTATTTTAAATTTATGCACCATTCGGGGATTAAACGCTAATCGATTTTGGGTGTATACTGCAACCTACAACAAAATTTCTGGCAATTCGTGCGCTAAGTGAATCCAAGGTCATTTCTGATGCTGATATTAGTCAGTATCATGTCTCTGGTTACATCTTAAAAAAAAAGGAATTATGTAAATAAAATTTTTTAAACTATATTTTTTTAATTTAATTGTTATTTATTGAGCTAATAGATTAGACTATATTTGTGAAGGGATCTGTAGGCGTTAGGCTCACAATCATTGCGACTTGAAAAATCTATTTTGTGTTAACAAAGTCTAGAATCGTTCTGGGATTGAGTTTTCACACGTAGTTTGGTGGAGGAAAAACATGTTCGAAAGTGGCGTAACCTCCACCTGACCTTCACAGTTACAGAGCCAGTGCTCCGAGATCTCATGAGCATCCTGATGGAAGCGGCAGGATAAAGCCTCAACCAACCCCATATTGTTTAGGTGATACCTCAAAGGGCAATGGCCTGAGAAGATCTTTGTAATCATTTTGAGCTATTCTAAGGAGTAGGAGAAGGAATTCTTTTGTTTTTCCACCAGAGGTTTCGATAAACTTTTTTGGCTGATGAAGTCCTTGTAGTCTTTCCCAATACAGGGATTTTTGTTTATTCTGCCAGTTATTTAGGGCAGCTCTGAGATAACACTTTGAAGTGCCCGAAAATGGCTCTTGTCCGGAAAAGGAAGTTTCCGTACCTAGGCTAGGCCATCAGCAATTTTATTGCTTTTATGGCCGTCATGTCCAGGTACCCATATGTGGATAATTTTGTTTCTCCTTGATAAATTTCTAAGGGTTTGTAGACATTCCCAGACTATCCCTGACTTGATAGTGTAGGACCTTAAGGTGTCGAAAGCGGCTTGATTATCCGAGAGGAGAATAATGGTTGAGCCATTTATGGCTCTTTTAATGCGGATATTGGCGAATTCTTCTATGGCCAATACGTCGGCTTAGGAAACCGTAGGGGTAGAGCACAGAGCCTTTGATATGTGGCATTTGGGGCCGTATATGCCCAGTCTGACTCGACTGTTCATTTTTGATCCGTCTGTATACCACACTATCGATCCTTATTAGAAGGACGGTTTAGTGGAACGCAATTGTTGTCAGTCTCCCAAAAGCACGTGGAACTATCTTATAAAACCCATCTTGGGTATGATTATATCAGATATTGTCGTCATCTTCTCCAAGCATATCTATTATAAGATAGGTACCTTAATGACCAACCAGATTCCCTGGCTTTAACTGCTTCTCATTTTCCACTCTAATAGCACTGGAGATGGCTCATTTTTCACCTGCAAATGTTGGGGTGGAAGGTTTAATATGGCTTCCATGGATATAAAAATACTGCAAGCTGTAAAATCTTCTACTAAGTATTGAATAATTATTAAAGAAATCCGGAAACATAGAAAAAATCAAGTTAATCTAAATAATAAAACTGAAAATAGAAAATAAAGTAGGTACATTATACCAAGTATAACTTTAATTACTAAACTACTAGAAATTAAGTAAAATCAAATAATAGAAGAGAGAATATGCTGAAAAGAAAAGTTAGGTAATTATAAAGAACTATAAGATACTCGTGAGTAAATATGCAGTGAGTAGATCACTTCTGGTATGCAGTAGGTAGTCTTCTGAATGTACCGAATCAGCGTGCCCTCTGCAGATTATTAGGCAAATCGTTCCAGAGTTTAATTGCTTGAACAATGTAAGAACCTTCAAACCAGTGGTTAAAAATTTGGGCAGTGGAAGTTCAAAGGCCGAATCATGTTTCACAAATTAGAAAATTGCAATTTATGTTGCCGTTACCGTCCTTAAGGATATTTTTTCCGCCAATCCAGAGTTAATATACATTTGAATTAGGCTCAAATTCCACAGGCATATCATCCACTTCTGTTTCATTTATCGTAACCCAAACATGTTTGATGACGACACGGTATCCGTTTTTGACAATATTTCTAACAATGTCTATCAAAAGAGTTGCGAGACGGTTCGGTAAAGGTTCGTTTAATTCTTCTGTGAAAATTTTCATTTGGGGCGACTGGGAGTAGTGATGTAGTTGAAGATAGAGCTAATTTGTTAGATTAGTTTCTTTTATCTCATTTTGAAAAATATATTATTTTAAGCGGTTTTGCCTTATAATTCAGACCACTGTTTAATTACGACACAATTTAGATCCTCAAACCTTTGCCGCTCTACCTCTCCACTGGCACAAAATATAGGGATGCATATTAAAGAGACTTTTTTATTTTAATGGCTTTATTTGAACTTGAAGGAAAAAGAATAACGGCTTATTTTTCTATATAATTTCCTGATTTAAGAACACATTTTTCCCAGCATATAGGTAATTTTGACATGCCCTCCTCGTAGAAAAAAGTCGGTTGTGTCTTTAACCAATTGCGCACATAGGCCTCAATCTCCTCATCGCTGCTGAATCTTTGCTCACTACGGCTACCTTGAGAGGACCAAATAGATGAAAGTCGCTGGGCGACAGGTTCGGGCAGAAGGAAGGGTGTTCAAGTGATTGCCAGCCAAATCGCCCCAATTTTCCTTGGTCAGGATGGCTGTATGGGAAGGAGCATTGCTATGAAGAAGTTTCACTTCCCTCATCGATAGGTTATGTTTTTTGCGGCGATATGCTACTTTAACTTGACTTAAAAGGTCGCAGTAATAGGCCGCACTAATTGTGCTGCAACCATGCAAAAAATACAAAAATACAACAACCCTCTGGTAAAAAAAAAGCCGTAGACAAAACCTTGCCTACTGACAACCGTGACTTGGCTTTCACTGCCCCAAGTTCTCCTTACAGCCTCCACTCTTTGCTCGCTTGTTTCGACTCTGGGATATAGTTGTGCACCCACGGGTCATTGCAGGTGATAACGGGAGTGAAAATGCAATTTCTGCTCAGATGTCAAAAAACGAGGAACTCATCTGGCACACATCTTACGAAAATCTAGCTCCTCTGTAATTATGGAGAACGTGCGTGTTTGTGAGACGTAAATACTCTAGCTCGTGAAAGCGTTTCATTCTTGAACTGTGCAGCCATTTTCCATCAAGTTTTCTGCTGATGATTGGTCGGTCGGGGGATATCGATAAATGTACTCTGCAGCTTATAACATACTATGTCTTGGTATGCGTGAATACACGCCGTATTCCTATAACAGACCATAATGGTTTCATGATAAGTGCAATATAGTAAAAAGCCTGCTTTTCGCGCTTATCAATTACATCCATGTCCACTGCTGAAACAAATATATAAGACTGAACGGAACATCTGCACTATTCAGAGAGAAAATTTTGTTTTTGATGACAGTATTAGACACATAATTTTGGCAAGCCAGAAAGTAGCAAAGGTTTCTGGTCTATCGTCTAAACAATGAGGAACAACTTTACCAGTTCCTCTAAACCTTCACTATTCAATAATGGTGAAGTCGCTGTTGACACTTTGGATAAGGCCAATATTTTGGTTACTAGATTCACTTGAAATTCTCGTCTTCTACCCACTTCACAAATACCTGTTTTACATCCTCCGTGGGGATGTGTACAAGAGCCAATAAATTCACATATGTACAAGAGATGCGTCCGAAGTTCAGGAGTGGACGTTGATCTGGAGACTTGTTTACTTTTCTTATGGAATGTTGGAGCCACAGTCTTTAAAATTTTGGTGAGTCCAAGATATTTCAAAGGCCTTTGATAGAGTTTGGAATCGTTCCTTAACTTAAAGCACTTGGTAGCTTCCCCCGTCCTCTATATATTCAGGTTCGAACTCCGTCCGCACTATTGCAACTAATACTCAGCTGAGAGTTATTAAGGGTTACGTTTTAATAAAAACTGTTTTATTATTTCGCTAAGTAAGGTATAAAGTAAGGGTAGGCTTTGGGAAGGTAAGGAGCTCATCTTAAAATTACTGGAAGACAATGTTCCTATGCGGGTAGTAGTTTAGGCTTTATAACATATATAAAATCAATGTCTGGCACTATTCCATAAGTATCAATATAGAACATTTTAGAGAACGGACTCGCACGCACACATATAGATTTCTCTTTCATGGCTTGGGAAGTATTTCTCGACGCTTTTGGCTCTGCAGATTCTTCCTCTAAATTGTAGAGTGGACAGTAATCATCTGTTGTTTTATCCATTTTATTATACTTAAGTGAGCAATAGCAAGTCATTTAGAAAGTGAGTAGTCTGATTTGATGCTTAAAACAGTTAATGTCTTTTTTAGAGTTTTTGTATGGAAAGTTGATGAACTTTTTCATGTACCTTAGTTTATAAAGACTCCCCAACATCAGCTAGTCAGCCATTTCTATTTTGATCATTACTTCTCCTAGTATGTGCCTGTGGTTGCAGAAGAATTTGGGTCCAATAAATAGAGATAATGCTCCCTTTCTACCGAGATAGTGAGACTTATCATTGCCTACATGTTCCTCCTCCTGGTACCCACTTAAAAGCTGCTCGTTCCAATCTCATACAACCTTTGAAGGGAAGGCATTCAAATTTAATACCTTTATTGTGGCTTGTCTCTTGGTATTTAATTGCGTGTCGATAGCCTTATTGTAGATTGAGTCTTATGCACCTTCCTATGGCATCGATTTCTGCTTAAAAACAACCCATCTGTATACCAGACGTGCACGTTCCGCATACAAGTTTTGATCCATTGTTCCTCCAGCATTAGTGGTCTTCGATGAACACTTCCAAGAGGAGCCCAAATTTATGGATTTAGGGTATTGTGCGTGACAGTTTAGAGGCAATTAAATCGAACTCTTCAGCATTTTTTTGATGGTAGGCTAAATCTTCAGGTAAGAGCAGCATGATGAAAAATTGAAGAGGAACTGTAGCCCAACATCAGTTCTAAGATTTAAGTGGTAGATGTTTTCATAGTTCTTGTTACGCCGATGCATGCCAGTGCTTGTAGTTTTTTTTCAACTTCACTTGTACTAGTGTATTTTGCTATATTTGAGTCCACCATATGAACTTGCCGTAGATAATAATGGGCTTAAGGATAGTAGTATAGGACCAATACACTTTTTTTGAATTTAAGACCCATTCATTTTTCAAGTTTAGAAAACGAGAAAGGTACACAAACTTTCAGATTTTTTGATCAAGGCCTTTTCAATAAGTATTGAAAATGTATGGCACCCATCATTTTTATAAGCTTTATAAGAGAACTTAAGTACAAATTGGCGCCCTAGGGGACTTAGGGGTAATACCAGAAAAGATCTACTAGGTCGCGGTTACTAGATGAGAGGCGGTAATTCTGTCTGCATCCCACAATTAATAAGAATATTAACAATAAATTCAATGGTATAGTGTTATTTGGAGCTTTTGTTTTTGTATTTTCAAGTTATCGAGTGGACGAAATAAAACGAAAAAAGTTCAGTTGGTCTGACCACATGCTTTAACATAAGAACAATAAAAATTCAAAAGAGATACCTAATTAATGCCCGCAAGAAACCGTTTAAGCGGAAAGACTAAGAAGATAGATGATGGATGGATGGATTGAAGAGAGGTTGGGTCCCAGGGTGGAGGGTTAGGGTCTAAAATGTATGCCACGACAAGGCCCATTGTTCACTCTCCAGACCTATGAGCAATGTTGATTGGTCCCAACCATACGTTCTTAGAAACCATAAAATTGACATCCAACCTTCACTACCGACCTCATGCAATTCATCCAGGAGGTGGGGGCCAAGGAATCTTTAACATTTGCCGGAGAGAGCCGGACAATGAAAAAAAAATGAGTCATCATTTCGGATTCTTCTCCGCATCCTCTACATATTGAATTATCAACAAGTCCTAACGTATGTAGGTGACCCCTGAGAGAACAGTTTCCAGTAAGAATAGACACCAGAATTCTCAGGGTAGGCTTGTTCAGTCCTCAGGGCCGCATTAACCGGAAGATTCTGGAGTGATCTGAAGGAAATAGCAATGAAGAACTGTTTTCGCCTTTCGACGGCGATTAAAGGGGTTTAATGATCATAGTACGTTCAATCTTATTTCTAAACGATTTCATGCTACTAACAATCATAAGAACCAACTCCCTGAATATAAGTATAAATCCATAATCATAAAAACTCCCAAGCCCTCCTCATACCTTCCAAACTCCGCTCCAACTTTCCTTAGTACATACACACGGAATGTATCTATCTAGTTATATTATGGAACGTAAACATTATTTCCACTTAATTTAAATCGCTTTAAGAACTGAACTGAACGAAATCCACTTAATTTCCAACGATATTTCGCTGAACCGAAACGTTTGCAGTAATTCCCAATTCGGTAATTAGCTTGTACATTTTATTTGATCACAAACATTTCCTATATGACATAAACATGGAGCGACAATTTCATTTCGCCTGTAAATGGCAAAAGCATCCCGAAGTATTTGACCTAGTTATCATCCTCAAAGATAGCATCTAATTTGCATTTGTAAATACTTTGACTGCTCAAGTCATGCTTCAAGCAGATGTCTCTAGGTATTTACCGTTCCTACCTTCGAATTTCACGAATTTCACGCCCGCCCACAATTTACCACCAGAGATACCAGAAGTAGTTCAAACCATATTGTCGTGTACATATTTGTATGCATGTATGTATGTATGTTTATAGGGAAACAAGTTGGAAATATTTAGACGAACTAATTCAGAAAGTAAAAGGCTCATAAAAAGATTCTCCAACACGAGTTCGGTGAGTTATTAAAGTTGACACAAGATTTTAGTGGTACTGAGTTATTTCCCAGTGCATAGTAAACTGGCCTAAATGACTCAGAGCCCAAACATTTGTTTTCATTATCTACCTGAACGAATTCCCATAAGCTTTTTCCAAGTTATAATTTATACGAAGAGATATACCTACCCGCACCACCATCACCTCCGTAATGTTACCCTACCTATCACATAAGGGTTAGGTTAGGCCATAAGCTGTTTGATTCCGACTGGGACTTGTGCTCATATTTCAAACAAATCAACTACAGAGGTCTTGTATATGTGTATGTAGGGCAGGTCTAGGTTCATACTTTCGTACAACCTACCTATGAGTAATGGTTCAGGTATTCGCAAATGAATTCCGGAACATACCTGCAATCTCAGATCCAGGCACAACCTCATTTCCGTATACTTTCGAAATTTTATGGTTGCAAATACCACTTTACCAACAACATCAGAAGTGAGGGGAGTGCAAAATGTCGTCGGATTGACACAAAACTTATTTATGGCTTTGGTCGTTTGTTTACATAATATGTGTGGCTTGAGTGGCATTCTGGCGTGTGCTTGATAGATAGAAACTCTCTTGGTAGGCATTTATAAACCTAGTCCTGACTTTTAGTATCCCGAACCTTATGCTCCCGACCAACGAATCCACAAAAATGTTATGTTTTGGTAAGAGGAGTCTGTTCACTGTTTGTGTCATCAGAACTAACATCCTCGGAGACAGTAGATACGTAGATAGTACTTCGCCAAGAATTTCAGGTTCACTTCATCTGTTATGAGAGGTTGAGTCCTTAAAGATTTCCCACTCCATTCAGGTGGTAGAGATCTATAAAAATACTTTTGTCAATCCCTTATCCTGTTCGGACGAAAATTTTTCATCTGATAGCCCTGATCTCTTCCTTTATCTCTCTCCCGCATTCTTTCTATCACTTGGTGTTTGTATGTCGTAAGAGATTCAGGAACAATAAAACACAAACCCATCTAGCAATCTTCTGGGCCGTTTTCAGCAATTTGCGGTTCTCAATGTGTTTTATTATAGCCTACAACAACCGAAAGGTTTTTCCATGCCCATTTTTGCCTCCAGCAGCGTTCGGGTAAATTGGGGACACGGAGAATTTGTTTCTTTATGACCTGAACTTATTAATTTTTGGGGTTACTGCTATGCCAGGGTATTGGTGACAATGGCAGTATAGCGTAGGCGAAAAATTGATTAATATTGGAAACCCGGATCCAGAAAAATAGAATACAGCAGCGAATTTCACTGTATCCGGCACACATGACAGATTTCAGATTTCAATTGAGTATAGAAATTTACTGTTGTGGCAGCTTGTCGATTTTATTGCGATTTAGGTCATTTCATATATTTTTATTACGGACATTAATAGCTGGGTGTGCAGGTTGCTTATGTATTGACTATAAAAGGTAATATATCTATGAGGAGTAAGTAAATCAAGAAATATCTGAGTGCTAAAGCAAGTCGGGCAGGTTTACCTATAAATTATTACTACACTTCTTAGGGGAAAATATAGCATTAAATCTTTTGAAAGGTGTTCTCATCCACGGAATTGGTTGGCACTTTAAAAAAAATAAAGGAAGCAAAAATATTTATCTAGATATGAAGTGTATGAGGCTATATGACCCGGTATTCAAATTTACTTTAGGAAAAAAAAACCATATGCTTGCTTAAGCCATTATTTAAGCTCTGCACATACAATCAACTGTACTCGGATCATTTACCCGTTATACTAGAAATTACTCTCCCTGATATATGTATGTTGCCTAAATGTAGATACCCTAAAGCCATTGACTCTGCTCCCTAAATTAAATTGGGGACTACAAAATGCTGATACTTACAAAAACAATGTACCCGATATGTGCAATAATATGGCCTCGAATATTAATACTGATACAATCAATGACTTAATTACTAATGTTAGAAACGTAGCTATTGTATGTAAATGCTACAACCAGAACTACAATCAGACAAAAATGGTTTGACGATGATTTATTTATTTATTTAGCAGAGCCAACAGGACAAAAATTGCATCTGACTAACTGACTAATACAAAAGAAAAGAATAGAAAGCAAAATAAAAAATAAAAACAAACACAGGACCATAAAAAAACAGAAAAAAACAAAAATCATTATATGTAAATTTAAAAAAAAAACTATAAACAATTTAAAAAAGCAAAAACAGCAACACGAAAAAATTACTTTATTCGTAAAGCAGACCTTTCAACTTTGTCGAAGTTAGTCAAAATCAATGAGGTCTGAGTCATCATTAAAGGCTCTCAACATAGAGCATATAGGCTCATTATAACCGTAGTTGGTGCGATAATGAGGTACATGTAACAAAGCATACGAGTCATTCCTTAAAGTTCGTGGACGAATATTAAAGTTACCTAATTTTAGATAAGAGCTCAGGAGAATGAATCTATTGCACCAGTAATTATTTGAAGTAAGAAGACTACCTTAGTTACCTCACTTCTTCTGATGAGCGTAGGTAGCTTAAGAAGATTTAATCTCTGCTCATGAGGAGGAAGCGTTAGAGGATTATCCCATGGGAGACGTCTAAGTGTGAAGCGAATAAATCTCCTCTGTATAGATTCCAAGAGCATTTTAGATGAGTATCATAAAATGGACACCAAACGGGGATAGCATAATCAATTAGAGGACGCAAAAAACTAGATACAAGGTCCTTAAAGTAAAAGGATCATTAAAATCAAGCGTCCATCTTCTTACAAAGCCTAATGCAGCATTAGCCTTATTAATTGTCTTGTCAATATGTGGTAAAAAGCTAAGTTTAGTGTCTAAAAGTACATCAAGGTCTTTGACTTCATTGGTTGTGTCAAGAGCGATACCATTGATATGGTATTTAGTCAGAACTGGACAATTTTCACGAGTAAACCTATTGGCTTTATACTTGTCAACATTTAGGTACATACAATTTTTTAGTACACCAAATGAAGAAACTGTTAATATCAGATTGCAAGGCGCCACAACCAATAGAGCAATATCAGAATATCAGATCGAAAAGAAGCGGCCCAAGATGGCTTCCTTGAGGTACACCGGAAGGTACAGGTATTTCACAAGAGACAGCCGACTTAAACACAACTTGCTGAATCCTATTTGATAAATATGACTCTAGCCATTTAATTAAAAAAGTAGGAAATCCGAGGACACCAAGCTTAAATAGCAAAAACTTGTGGGATATTTTATCGAAGGCCTTATTGAAGTCGGTGAAAATGCAGTAAACTTGGTTTCCATTTTCCATTGAGTTGAGACAAGCCGAGGTAAATTAAACCAAGTTAGTGGAAGTTGATCGTTTCTTCACAAAACGTGCTACCTTGTAGTTAATTAATGTTTGCAGTGAAAGTAAACGGCATCACATACAATCGCTTCAAATAGCTTAGGAATGACAGAAAGCTTGGCAATATTCCTATAATTAGCTGTTTCATCTTTTCTGCCTTGTTTGTGTATAGGAATAATGTAGGATAATTTCCATGTTGATAAAAGACCAAAACTTTCTAGGCTCAATCCTCATCTCTATTTTAGTTAGCTTGGAGAATCTTCGCCGCAGTCTAGCAAATTCATTGTAGTCAGTCATATTTTTAGATAAATTAAATCTCAACCACGCTCTCTTTCGTAAGTTACGCGCCCTCCTGATTTCATCATCATACCAAGGTACATTTTTATTGCAAATATATGGCGTTGATAATATAAAGTCATCAAAAATTATTTTGTAAAGTTTGTGAATAGATTCGTTAATTAATATCACTTTCATTGACCTCCACAGACTAGCCACAAGTCAATAAAAAGTTATTCAGCAGCGAAAAGTCTGCTTTACGAAAGTAAAAAGAATAAGAATGAGTGAAAGCTACGTTAGGGTCAGGTGGAATGTTATTATATAAAATTACAAGTGCAGGATAATGAGAGTCCTCAGGAGCCAAGGAAACGTCACTTCGACTGACACCACTATTGCCGGCATCAGATGTGAATGCTAAGTCCAATAGTCTATTGAAAGAGTTCAGGATTTGCTTTATGCCTAAGGCATTTAAAGCGTCAATTACGGTGGATTCAATAGCAAAGAAAACATTAACTGGAAAGAAAAATTCATTGATTGCCTACGAGCCAGAAAAGTCTCCTTTAGATGGCCCAATGTGTACTGGAGAACTAATACTGCATTAGCAAAATAGTATTACGTTGAAGCCAATTCAAAGAGTTATGTAAAATTAAAAAGAAGTCTTATTACGAGAACGTTAAGGTGAAATAGATTCATGTAAAAGATTCCAAGAAAGAAAAGAAAAATGGTAAGTAATTTATAATCGGCCCTAACATTCAAATCAGTGCTTTAAAAAACCACTTTGTGCTTCTCCATTAATTAATGACAGTTTTTTAGATAGTGAATTTAACTTAAATGAACTTAATTTTGTCCTAAATAATGCCAAAGACAACAAAGCACCAGATATAGATGGAATACCTTATGAATTTTATAAGAATACCCCAGAAAGCATTTTAAAAGAATTACAAAATTATTTTAATTACATTTACGATAGATGTGAAGTACCTGAATCTTTCACGAGGTTGATTATCTTCCCTCTTCATAAAAAAGGTCATGTAAATAGAATAGAAAACTACCGTCGTCTTTCGTTTATGGACACATGTCTCAATCTTTTTGTCCATAAGTTACAATAGAACGGTATGTTGGGAGGAGGCCCACAATATTTTGAATGAAAATCAGGTGGGCTTTCGCAGCGGTTACTCCACGATAGATAACGTTTTCAACCTAGTAAATGCTATCAAACTCTCACATTCATTCAATATAAAAAAAAGGTGTATGCCTTCTTTGTAGATTTTAGAACAGTATTTAACACCCTTTTTTATAAACTGTACAATATTGGAATATCTAGTAAGTTTAAGTAAGATAAAAATTTACGAAGTTACTAGCGCTCAAGTTTGGAATGGGGAACATCTCTCAGATTGTTTTGTAACAACATCACCGATTATATAATTTAAAAAAAAAAGAGTGCTTTCAAGACAAATAACAAATTTTTTTTTTGTAATCCATTTACATACACACATACTACTAACAATTTAATTAGGCACATTTTGTTTTTTTTTTAGTGTAATTGAAATTTGAATTTATCTTTTTCTGCATATATACATATAATACATTTGAACATAGGTACATATTATTTTCAAGTTTTCATGATTTCCCGTGATATGAATGTATAGAATTAAAGCATTTAAGATTAATTCATGAAATTTAAATGCGTAAAAGCCGGGAAAGACTTTAAAATCGATTTAGTTTACAAAAAACACCGTAATTACCAACTTCTCGTACGTTTTTGCTATCAGTAATTATTCGCAATGCCCAACACGGGAACAACTAACACTGATCATCCCAAAACAGATGTACAAAATACCCCGGTAGAAGTACCGGAAAGTAATTTCACTATTACATAGAATGGAACTTGGTGATTCCAAGCCATCAGAATTATATAGGCAAATGGGGTCCTTAGCAGGAGTCAACAGCCTCGTAAACAATTCCCTGTTAAAAAAACTTTGGCTTAATAAATTACCATCAGCCTTGCAAGCCTGCGTAATACCAATAGAAGGTACGCACTCTAACGAAGAACTGTTTAATATCGCAGACAAAATATATGACTCTACGTCAACTTCTTCAGCTTCACGAATCTGTTCAGTACAAGGCACTTCCTCTTCGAACTATAATCGAAGCAATTCTCCAAACGCAATACGAAATCTTGAAACCCGGATTAGGCGACTAGAAATTCGACAATCTCGGTATAGAAACAGAACCCAATCCAGAGATAAAATATTTAGTAGACAAGCAACCCCGGTACGTTCAAAGCAAAACGTATGTTGGTATCATAAACGATACGGTAACATGACCAAAAAATATACACCACCCTGTAATAATCAAACCTACGGCTCATCCGCGGAACAAAAAAAGGAGCAATAGCTACTTCGTCTGCGGCAACGAAACGTAGCCAACACTCACGCCGCTTATTCGTTTATGATAAGGCTACACAAATACAATTTTTAGTCGATACGGGTGCTGAGATATCTATCGTACCAAAAAAACTATTTCCCAAAAGTATTAGACAATCGGACTCGAACCTTGTTGCAGCCAATGGCGCACCCATTAGTACATTTGGCTGCAAAGCTTTAACCTTAAATCTAAACTTGCGTCGGAACTTTGATCACATATTTGTCATCGCAGCTATTGACCACGCTATTTTAGGAGCCGATTTTTTATACAAATTCAAGCTTGTCGTTAATTTACGATACAGACAACTTCAGGACGAAACTACTTCGTTATCAGTCAAATGGATGGCTTTATCAGTGCTGTCAGACTCACCCAAACTATTTAATAACATAGGCGAGTACGGAGGTATACTGAACCAGTTCCCGTCTCTAAAATCACCACCTTATTTTAAAATTAAAGCTCGTCATAATGTAATTCACCATATAGCGACAGAAGGTCCTCTCCCTTCAGCACGTGCTCGCCGTCTCGATCCTCAAAAATATAGCACTGCTAAAGCCGAATTCGATTTAATGGTAAGGTTAGGAATTTGCCGTCCGTCTTCATCCCCAGTGGCATCTCCGCTTCATATGGTTCCTAAGAAAACTCCAAATGAATGGAGACCATGCGGAGACTACAGGCAGCTAAATGCAGTTACCGTGTTCGATACATATCCTCTCCCAAACATTCAAGATTGCAATCGCAGCTTGCACGGTAGCAAAATTTTCTCAAAAGTGGATTTGGTGCGAGCATACTCTCAAATTCCAATTGCCGAAGAGGACATATTCAAAACAGCGGTCATCGCTCCCTTCAGCCTGTTCGAATTTCTCCGTATGCCGTTCGGAATCAAAAACGGAGCACAATCTTTCCAAAGATTTATAAATGAAATCTTGTCAGATTTCGATTTTATTTTTTGCTACCTTGATGACATTCTCATCGCTAGCGATTCCTCTGAAAAGCATAAACAACATCTACGTCTTCTTTTCTCCAGGCTACAAGATAATGGAATTAACGTTAATTCTAATAAGTGTGTTTTTGGTCAAAGTAAAATAGAGTTTCTTGGTCATGTTATTTCTTCTGAAGGAATAGCTCCTTCTGAGGAGAGAATCCAAGCAACCAATGACTTTCCTTCGCTTACTTCGTTTAAAAAGTTACAACACTTTTTAGGAATGGTAAATTTTTACCATAGGTTTATACCTAACGCCGCGTACATAACATTACCGCTGTATGAATTGCTGAAAGATACGAACACAAAACAAAAGGCGAAAAGCAAATTTGTTTGGTTAACAATCCACGAAAATCCGTTTCAACAAATTAAAAGACGTCTGAAAGACAGTACATTACTTAACCATCCTGACCCAAGTGCACAGATTAGCCTTTGTACAGATGCATTTAGTGACGCCGTAGGTGCCGTTTTACAACAAAAGAATAAAGATACATGGGAACCTCTTTGTTTTTTTTTCCAGAAAATTAAAGCCAGCTGAGCGAAAATATGCGACATTTGATCGCGAACTACTCGGAATTTATCTCTCCATCAAACATTTTAGGCATTTAGTCGAGGGACGAGACTAGTTGTCTTTACCGACCACAAGCCTTTGACAATGGCCTTGTCATCCTCAACTGAAAAGTCTCCTCGTCAAACAAGACATTTAGACTATATTTCCCAATTCACGAACGATATCAGATACACTAAATGTGTAAATAACGTAGTTACAGATACGTTCTCCTGAGCCTATATCGATTCAATAGATCAAACCATTCTTAGTTTAACATCTTTATGTGAAGCCCAAAATACAGACGATCAGCTAAAACAAATGACACAAACAGCTAACAAAACAGACTCGAAAAGTTCTTTCACTCTTTTGAAAATTCACATTCCTGTGGAAGACCAAGAAGTTTGGTGTGAAACTTCAACAGGTATAAATCGTCTCTATGTACCGGAAAATCCGAGACGAGTATCCAGCCACTAGAAAACTCATAACGTCGAAGTACTTTTGGCCAAATATGAATAAGCAAATCAATATTTGGACAAAAACATGCTTAAATTGCCAGAAAGCTAAAGCAAATTGGCATACAATATCCCCACATGGGGTTTTCGAAGTCCCTAGAGGAAGGTTTGAGCACATCCATATAGATCTGGTCGGACCTCTACCCCCCTCTAACGGCTTTACGTACCTTCTTACAATCAAGGATTTTTGTTACTGGCCGGAGGCTATTCCTTTAAAGGGAATATCAGCTGAAAACGTATCACAAAATTTCATTCATCATTGGGTTGCGCGCTTCGGTGTTCCCCGTATAATAACAACAGACCAAGGTACCCAATTTGAGTCGTCTCTTTTCGCAGAACTTTCAAACATTTTTGGTAATCATAGAATCAGAACAACAACATACCACCCACAAGCCAACGATTTCATCGAGCGATTCCATAGGCACCTTAAGTCGGCTATTAAGGCATCAGACGACCCTAAGAAATGGTTTAATACTTTACCCTTGATACTCTTAGGTATTCGATCTGCTGTAATAAGCGACCTTGACATTGCCCCTGCACATTTGCTCTACGGCCAGCCCTTACGGTTGCCAGGGGAATTCATTGTTTCAGATGTTCCAAATAATGTAACTCTTAACACTACGATAGCAAGAAATGTACAAGAAGCGATTAGAAGTAACAAACCGCAATGTAAAAGAACGCGAAAACAAAACAATATTTTTGTATCGAAAAGCATGGAAAGCTGTTCTCATGTATTTATAAGGCAAGAGGGACATAAGGACGCGTTAATACCACCTTATGAAGGCCCATATATAGTAAAAAAAAAACATGAAAAATTCTTTAAGGTACTCGTCGATCATAGAGAGCAAATGATCTCAATAGACAGATTGAAACCAGCGTATATTCTGGACTCAGGTGTACTCACAGATAGTAATGATAACAAAACTAGGAATAGTAATAATAAAAGAGTTATGTTTCAACTATAATAAAAATTATTTGTTTTAGTTATCAAATAATTAACTTGTAATTTTCTGTATTTACATAAATGTAGGTATACATAATGCAATAATGTAAGACATTGCAACCATTAAATAAACTGAAATTAAAAAAAAGATAAACTTAAGCTTAAAAGTGAATTAAAATCATAAAATCAATTGAAGTTAAATAAAAAACAAATAATTAAAATGAACTAAAGAACAAAAATTTATTATCAACAGTATAGGAAACTTTCGATAAGGGGGAATGATGTAGCGGCTCAGGCCTTAAGCAAAGATTAATACATACATATGCATAAATAATAATTGCCTAAAAGAAGAGTTTACTCAACGTCTCTTACCTAGTGATACATCATCATTCCCGATTATTACGACAACATATAACCGAATTAGTTTTAGCCCAGTAGCTCAAGAATTTAAGTTAGTCCGTAACCAGTGTTCAAGTTGACAGCAATAAAGTTTAAGTTAAGCCGGCGTGTTTGTTTTATTTGAGAAAACCTTATTAGCATTTACCTCACTACCAACAATGACTTAGAGGATTCTATGGAGGTACGCCTGAAACTTGACGACATTAATTTAAAAGTCTTAAAATTTGTTAATGACATCGTTATGTTATCTGACGATCCACATAAACTCCAACGTATGATCAATAATCTTCAGGAGTACTGCCACTTATGGAACCTGGATGTCAATTTTGAAAAATCCAAAATAATGATTTTCCAGCGTGTAGGAAGAGTAATGAAAATTGGCAATATAACAATGTGCAAGTAGAAGTTGTAAAGGAATTCACCTTACCTTACCTTAATACCGAAGCTGTCATTCAACGCCCACCTTAAGAACCGTCTACGATCTGCAAAAACAGCTATTAATGTAACTTGGAAAAGTTTTCTGGGAAAAAAAGGAATTAAACATTCTGACAAATTTGCTCTGTATACAACGCTGTCTCAAGGTCAGTTCTTTGTTACGGAGCACAGGTGTAAGGCTTTCAGCAATATGATCGTGTGGTTAGTAGGAAAGTATTCTGGTATAGTAATTGGCAGGTATTAGCCAGTTCCAATAGTTTAGATATGAATATATTAGGTCGGTCCTACAACCATTTAAAAGCATTTCTAAATAATCTCGCCTGTACAGACAAAGCACTACTTATGCAAAGAGCTACTGACAAGGCTAGGAGTTAACTAAGGCATGAGCTTTATGATAAACTGCAGTAGGTACTATAATGAGAACAGCTACTTTCGTGACGAATTCTCAGCGAAAGAAATTAATTTGATTACCAGGTATAGGGGAAGGCTTATAAATGTGAACGAACACCAGTCCGTTCAAAAATTCAGGTGGAACACCTTGCTCGCTTTGTGGCTTAGAGGGGGACGAGAGCTTGTTACTTTTTCTCGGACTTTGTCCTGTTTTTGCAGAATTCCGCATTAGAGCCTTTGGCAAAAACAAACATGCTGAAGCTGAAAATAGAGACAATTTAAATGGAAAGAACAACTTTAATGGTTTGTTTTTATATTTAACAAAAGCTTGGAGATATCGTTCCTTTTTGGTGAATGAATTTAATGCTTAACCCATTTTATCCTAGCGTTGCAATAACGCAACAAAAGACACGTGCAAATAAATATATTTTTCTTTTCTCTTCTACGAACTCAATCATAACGGTAAATTATTTCCAATAAATAGACAGGCCAGGCCGTTAAGCATAAAAATAATGTTTGCCAGTTGATTCTTCCAGCTTGTTGTGAACAGACGTGTTTTATATTTCAAAGAATAAAATCCCCAAAAAAGATCATGAGCATTCCTGGAAAAGACTATTGGTAAGTGCGCTCTGATAGCATTTTTATATCATAGAGTGTTATTTAGTATCTATAATTTACTGTAGATTACTTAGAAATATCTGTCTGGCAAAGATTGAAGTTATGACAACTTTTATTTGACTTTGTTGAATAGGATTGCCTTTTTTTATTGATTTATTATTTTTTTATAGTGGAAATTTTTTATCTTTGGCGGAAATATTGGACGCTATTGAGTCAAGCGAAATAAGTCCGGATGAAATTATAATCACTCCACGTGATTTCAATGCTGACACTGATGAGGACTCGGATGATGAGGATTGCAACGATCCAAACCGGCTAAGTCGGCGCCAGCTATTAGCTTCAGCAACGATAACTCTTACCCAAGAGGACGATTTTGAATTGATGTTGGACTTGAGATCGGCGATGATCTGCAGTTTAATACATTAGAAAATAAGGAACCTAAGCACAATTTGAGCTCAATTACTTATCGCTTTAAAAATTGGGATTCAGTTATATTACCACCCTGAACACTGTCTGAGCACAGTAATCCTCTTGATTTTTTCGAAGTTTTCATTGACGCTTCTCTAATAGAATCCACCATGACAGTAACAAACTCTTATGCCTTTTCTTCAAAGAATAAAGTACTCAATATTCACCGTGATGAAATATATACTCAAATCGGAATATTATTATTGAGCGGTTATAATCCTGTTCCACGAAGGAGAATATTCTGGGAGGACCGACAAGATAGTCACAATGACCTTGTTGCGAAAAGTATGAGGAGAAATAGATTCGACGACATGTTTACAAATCTTCATTTTTGCAGTAATGATTCGCTTGATACAACTTATAAGATGGCAAATAGATGAGTCCATGATCCCTTATTGTGGGAGAAACAGTTGCAAGCAGTTCCTTAGAAAAAATGCCTGTCCGTTTTGGCTACAAGACTTGGGTTGCTGCTAATCGGCTAGGATAATGTATATAATTCGACATCTATCAAGGTCAATACGAAAATAGAAATCCAGCTTTGGGTCTCGGAGAATACGTCGTATTGACTTTAGCGGAGAAAATAATGAAACATTTTCCAGAGGAAAAATGTTCATTCTTCTTTGACAATTTCTTTTCTAGCCCAGACTTAGTCTCAAAATTGGGACAGATTGGCTGTGGGGGGGGGGCTACTGGAACTTTGAAAACCGGCTAAAAAACACTCCTTTATCTGATAAGAAAATATTGGCTAAAGTTAACGTGGGACTTATGACTGTTACGTTGACAAAGAAAACGGCATGGTTGTAACACAGTGGAAAGACAATAAGGTTGTTTCGATGATTTCAAATTTACATGGATTACATCGTATTGGTTCAGCTCATCGATATGTGCAACAGGAAAGAAATAAGAAATATGTACCACAGCCACATGTGAATAAAACGTATAATAGATATATGGGTGGAGTAGATCAGCTGGATACCCATATCTCGAATTACCGTACAGGAATAAGAGGTAAGAAATGTTATTTTCCTATCATTAACTGGTTTCTTGATGTTGAATGCATTAGAGTTTCGGCGACGTCTTATTGAGGAACTACTAGAAAAGTACGGGACTCCGCCACTTAGAACTGGACGACCTTCTAGGAGAAAAACATTTCTTTCTATTGGCCCACATTTAATAATAAATGAATCTAAAAGACTTGAATGCAGAATTTGCGCTAGTCAAACAACAAACCGTTTTAGTTCATGCAAAGTTCCCCTTCATGATAAATGTTTTGCGGCTTATCATGCCAAACTAAAATCACAATTTTTTCCTTATATAACATAACTTATTACATTACTACTACTATTATTATTTTTATTATTACTACGTTGTGCAAACTTTGTTAATTTAATAAAATAAAATAAATAAAATAAAATGCAGTTTTACGCTTTCGCAACACACAATATCTCTACTATTAGCAAATTAAATAAAAATCAATTGAAATTCTTAATTTTATACTTAAAGATCTATAAAAATGGCAGATCGAGCAAAATTTAGAAAAAAAAGTCGGAATCAAATGGGTTAACCAATTAATACTTTTTATTTAATGAGTACAAAGATATTAATAATGAAAATATACATACTTAGGCTGCTAATCCCGACAGACAGCAGCTAAATATAAGCAATTAAAAAAAAATTTAATAATAATAAAAATAATATTACCAAGAATTACCAAGTGAACTGTGAAGGTTGAAACGGCATACTATAATTAAATAAACTGAAATAAATTAAAACAACTTCATTGAATTTATATTCCAATTAAAAGTCACTGGCGACATAACCATAGCCTAAACTGGAAAACATGCTTATCTTAAAAATACGGGGAAAAGCTGCTGAAACTGGGGCGATGGGAAGAAGAGGAGACATTTTTTTTTGTGGAGGACAAGAGTTCCGGCCTGTTGGTCATTTTTTTTTTTTTTTTTGGAAGCCGAAGAGCAAAAGAAACAAATTAAAAGAAGCATCGAGAATCAACAGATTTTTTTCACGAAAGGGAGACCACGAGGAAACTCAACAAGGTCAGCAAGGAAGTCCTAGTGCATCTCACCAAGAATTATTTTATATAATGCAGGAGGGAAAGTACTGCTGCCACCAGAAGATCGCCCAATGATCACGTGAAGCTAAGTGAAAATAAATAAAAAAAAGGAAACATTTTCTAATAAAAAAATCAAACTTTAATATAAAAAACATGAAACAAAAAATTTACTAACATAGCATCACATATTGATTTTTAGTCTCGTGAAAAGAGATAGGTTACACATACAGATAGAAGTGTCTAGAAGGACGGCCGTAGGGCTTAGCATATTATTTAAGTATATAAATTGTGTGCAGGGATTTCGAGGAAATTGGATACTAATACTTCTGTTGAAGTGTAAGGAACTCTTATTCTTTAAATAACCTAAAACATTTCAATTCCCAGCATCATAAATGCAAACCAAGAACTCCACTAGATACTTGGTTTACACACATACCATGGTTACATGCAGAGTTGAAAAACTGAGTTGAGTTTGAGTTGTGCTTTCGACTCGTGTTTTTGAGCACACAGGAATGAGAGATTGAGTTGAGAACGTGTCCAAATAGAGTTGAAGTGACAGTTCAACATAACATCTTATTTATGGTATTTTTTGTGATGTAGTTATAAAAGCTATAAATTTTGTTTAAATAAACAAAATAAGCTCAAAAAAAAATATACAACCCAACAAAAATTTCAAGTAAAAAGTAAACAAAATAAATCAATTTTCAACTCGAGCCGACTATGCATGGAGTTGAACCCGAGTTGAACCATGGTGCAACCCTGAATGTAAACATGGTAATATACGAGTCAATTTTTAATACAAATCTTGATATCGAAAGGAAACTAGGCTACCAGGGTAGTGACAGGAATATAATTCTCGACTTATTAACTCGAGATACTCAAAAAATCGCAATTTTCATTTGGAGATTACTTCGAGAAAGCAAGCTCTTCGCTAAAATGTTAATATATATGCAAATATGTGTGTACAAGAGTGGGCCTTAATCCTTGCGATCACTTTTTTTTCTAATAATCTTTTTATTAAATCATAACATGTAAATATTTCTCTATTGTCTCACATTATGTTGAATGATGCATATTATATAGCTGTCATTAAGAACTCTAATAAAGAGTAATGCTCTAACCAAACTAATAAACTTTTGTGCGGTCAGTGTTTCAATTTCGATTGAAATATTGTATTTCATATCAATCAACGTTTATGGTTTATAAAAACACACTTTTCTTTTAATTAATCACATTAAAATATATGGAGAAGTCATGTCTTCTAAACAAGCCTGTCAATGAATGGCGGCAAAACGTCTAAATATGCTTTAGAAAATCCCTTAAATTAACTGCGTCGTAAATGCCGCCTTGAAAAGTTATATAATACTATAGAAACCACCATACCATAACATACCAATACTATGGTAACACTAAGAGGGGGTTGGTCGATTTAGTCCATTTCTGACATTTTATTTACTACTACTATGAAAACACCATGTACCAAATTTCAGCTCTCTACGTAGACATATTCTCAGGCAGTGCCCAAATATACAGGGTATTTCCTCCACGGTGGTCAATAGAGCAGCACATAGAAAAGAAAATTGTCAGGCGGAGGGTGGGGGGGGGGGGGCATATCACCAGTTTCGGAGTTACAGGTTGATTAAGAAAAAAAGCTAGTTTCTCACAAAACACCCTATGTCTTAAAAAGTAGAGGGCGCACGATCACAGTTAAAAGCCATTGTATGAGAAACTTCATGGCCTTTCCAACGACACCAGCCTCGTACCTTTCTCCTCTCAAGAGTGTTTGGGGTCTAAACTAAAATTTTTTGATTTTCTTACCTTTTTTTTTTAGTTTGATCTCTTTTTTTTACACAAAGGTGGTTAATGAACAAGCGAGAGCATTCGCAAAAAGGATGAATACAAAATAAATAGACAACAAATTTCAAAATGTTGATTTTATGCAATTAACGAAATTACTCTAGCCGGAGAATATGAGAGTGGAATTTGCTTTAGATTTTCCGTAATTTATCTAGTGATCGAGATTTAATTAAATTGAGTTAAACTATTTTCTTAATTGCCTTTCCCGACACCATTATACGCTATTGTTCAACTTTTGCTTATATACATATTGGAGAAAATGGTTATCCATTAAAATTACACCACCTCCCTCTCTTTCCCTTTTATATTCTATTCTGCTATTTAAAAACTTTTCAGCCATCGTTGAATATAAAGTGCCTCCATTTATAATGTCAACTTATTATAAATAAGTGAGCCCCCGAATAAAAAGGACATCCAAGCAGATAATCTCTTTCAAATCCGAAAAGTCGTGCTGAATAAAAGTTTAATGCCCACAAAAATATATTCATTACGTTTCTAATGGCGTACAGCCTACGTATTTCTCTGTAATAACAAACTTTATCTGTCGTAGTTAACAAAATTTGCGCAAATCTCAAATGAGATCTTCAAAAGTTAAATCTGGAAACCAGGAATATGGCAATGGATTCGCCCGAAAACAGGCTCCTCTTGTTTGTCGGTTCGGTACAAATAAAAACACAAAACTTTGGCCGACAGAAATTTATGTAAAGCGTTCCGCCATCCAAGATAACAAATCTTTCCATACCCACCCAAAAATATAAAACGACCGAAACAGATTTAAAAGCGCACAAGATCCACCATAGCACATGAAATAGAGTCCAGTTCCTTTCTGAAAGGAAGGAAGGAAAGACGAAAATGTTCGCCGCGATAGGTTAAGGCCGATAAAGAGGCTCTATCAGGTATCCCATCCAATAAATATTAAAAAAAAATACAAACTCCTTCAGTTGAGAAGGACGTTCGGGAAAAAAATAGACGTCGTCGTGTATGTTCATATGTACATGTTATAGCTGGATGAAAAAAAGGACTAGTGCTTAATATTTGCAAGGTATGAGGAGGATTCATAGCGAGAAGCGGAACCTGTTATTTGTCTATTTCCATTGGGATTTGGCCAAATATCTCCTGTTTTGGTCTCAGGCTGATAGTTCGAGAAATGCATATAGCTGCGATAGCATAAATTTTTTGCATTTGTTTATTTGCTTACAAGATTTCGGCTAGTGCCTCGAATAAATATGTTGTTTACGTTTATTTCCCAGGAAAACGTAAAACGGAAGCTGCATGTGCTTTCAATTTATGTTCAGTTTAGAGCTTTCCTCCTGCAGCAGCACAGAGCGCATCTTATCTCGAGGCCAATTTATGTATCTCACATTTCAAATTACATTGTTCTTTGCACAAAAGTGTATAAGAGAAAAAAAACTGGGATAGCTAACCTCCCCATGTAGGTAGGTATGTAGCGAACATAATTCACCTGCAAATTTCATTTCTGGTGCTCTCTTATGTTTATGTAAGCGAGCAAATATGATTTAGTCTCAGAAGGATATTTTATTGTGGGGCATGAGTTATTGTCCATCTGCATGAAACATTATTTCCCGTTTATCTTCATTTCTGATTTCTGCAGAAAGGCTACAAAAGGGTTTTTCCATTGTTATGTAAATTTTGTAAATTAGGTTGTTTTTTCACTTTTGAACCAGAAGTTTTCCGTAATTCCTGGAATTTATTACAGTCTACGACGACAATGTGACACCTGTGACAATATGACTTTAAAGGTTAGAAAAATTAAATTAAATTAATTTAATTTTAATTTTATTTTCTTAAATTTATTTGTTTTGTTTAAAGTAAACATAGAGCAAAATTCTTAAATTCTTTATAACCCGCAGATTGATGTCTTATGCTTGGTCAACAGGAGCGCTAGGGAAATTTTTTTTTAGCAAAAACTCAAGAATTTTAACTATATGCTCTAAAGTAAAAGTAAAACTAAAGTAAAGTAAAAGCTACGAATGAACTACCCATAAGATACCGGATGATATCTTCCTAGAATAATGGCATCACTTCAAAAATAATACTTCAGATAAATTTAGTATCTTAGAATCATTAACAAAATTGAGACGGATTTTTTCTCGGAGCTTTTATGTGGTAAAAGGATGCATACCCCGAAATAGCATATACGATTTAATTGAACCGTTATACCCAAAGACCAAATATTGTCGTAATAAAACCCGAGATACGAAGATATTAAGTAGAAAAGTCTCAGTAAATCAGTTCGATTAAAAGTTAAAATTATTAGGTTAGGAATTATAAGAGTGGGTATAATGTGATGAATATTATGATTTTGTGGGTGATGTATATATATTCATAGTAGTAGTGGTAGTGTGAATGGTGTAAAATGGGAGTGCTCTAGATTTGTTATATAGAGTATTTACGGAACTTCCCATTGGTTTCACGGTCTGCCCGTTACTCTTCGGATCCTGGTACGTACTCGATTTCGTAGGGCATGATCTCAAATATTAGACAATAGCGTTAACTTATACCGGTATTGTTGAATGAACCTGGTTCGTAATTATTCTCATATGACAGATCTAACCTAATTGTGTGATAGCAATTATGTCGTTATTATGTGTGGGTGGTGGATCATTTGTAAGGATCAATTCGACCTTTGATCCAAGTATATAGATCATCTAAGTTACTGGCGGACTGCATGTCATCTGTGGATAAATTATGTATTCACAACAAGGTGTCCCTTCAGTGGGTTTCTGGTCACATGGGGATCATGAGGAATAAACGGGCTGACCTTTTAGCTAGGGCTGGCTCTGATTCTTCGTTCTTTGGACCGGATCCTGCCGTAGGTGTTGCCACCTCCAGTATCCTGTCTCTCATCAAAGCAGATGTTCATAGGAAGCATCAGCAGTGATGGGCGAATCTGAGTAATTGCAGGTGCACAAAAATCTTTCTTGATAGGCCCAATAGGAAAATCTCTGATCTTCTCATGGGGCTCGGAATGAAATAATATAGAACTGTGGTTGTCATCATGACCGGCCACAACTTGCTTCACAAGGATGGGTGTTGTTGACAGCCCTGCCTGGAAGAAAAGCCTGAGACAACCTGTCCGGCCTTTGCCCGGAGTAGACTAATTACTCTAGGCTCTGCTCTCCTATCTGTAAAGGAGTTGAAAAACCTTCCTCACCAAGACCTGCTGCGCTTCATTAAGAGGATAGGAAGGTTTTGGTGATAGGTGATTTCTTAATCCCTGCTTCACAAAAAAACAAAAGTATATAGGCAAACCTACTAATATTGTAATACTCAAACATATACTTTTTATTACAGGTCCGACATCTCCTAACGATAGTGTAGACACAAAGAATATGTTATTCAATAGATCAATTGAAAATACACTTAGTAATAAATAAACAAAAAGTTTGCATTTGCGGCAGTTTTATAATGTTTTTATTAAATAACTTTTATCCAGACACTAACCTCTGACTAAATAACTTTATAACTTTTTGCGTAAGGGCGACGTTCATGACGAAAATGTGAAATTTTTGAAATAGTTTTAGGGTAGTGAACGTGGATGGATTTACATGGAGTTTTTTGATTTATAATGAGTGGGCGGGGAGCTTTCCGATGGGGTAAACCTTTTTTATATTTTTGGGGGTTTTGGGATCTGCGGTGGTAGCTACCCCCCCTTGATGTTGACCAAAATAAGTGCTATTAAATGGCATATTTTTTTTCTCCTGTAAGATACTTTATAACACACTGTTTTCACCCGAATAACGTTAAAATGCGTGATTTTTGAATTTGAGTTCAGTGGGGGTGTAGATTAGTGCGGCGGTTGAGAATTGTTTTTACTCTTAAGTATAATGTTTCATATTTCATGGGAACATTTCAATGTTCTATGTTTAACTGTTATATTGGTTTTGATGTGAAATAAATTTTTCCAGTTTTTTCATGCAAGTACTTACATGAAAGTACGATAATCTTCTAAACTACGTACCATGGAGAAAAGAAAATTACCCCATAGCATTCGCAAGAGAACGTAGATGTGAATTAGTATTCATATATGGATTGATTATGATTATGTATGAGATTTTAGAAAATAAAATATATGAAAAAAACTTTTAAAATAAAAATGACTTTATAAATAAATTGCACTAAAAAGTAAAAAATATTTTTTCTTTCTTAGTGATATACACAAGAAAAGTTTCATTGCAAATTGAATGTGTTAACATTATTCTAAAATTATGTTATCTCGTTTGTTAAATGAATTGTGTAAATTTATAACTTTTCAAGTGCATTAATAAAAGTTTGAACATGAGTTACAGTTAGACAATTGTGATTGTAGTTATCGATGCCTGAACTTCAGACATACGAATTCAAACATTTAAAGTCAAAAGAGAGAATATAAAATTTTAATTTAATTTAATTTTACATTCAATTTTGAAATTTAATCTGAGCTCTAGCATTTCTTATTTTGCAATGAAATTGTGCTTGTGTATATCACTGAGAAAGATAAAATTATATTTTTACTTTTTCGTGAAATTTATTTATGAAAGTTATTTATTTTAAAAGTTATGTTAATATAATTTATTTGATTTATCACTCCATAAAATATTGAAGATTGAAAAATATCCTTGACACAAGACTAGTTCATTTTCTAAGCTTAGTGGCGACTTCCTATTTATGAAGAAATCTATAATCCTTGTTAAAATATTGGTTCTGTTTATTATACTTATACAAAATAATATTCTTCAATTGAGGATGAGTAATTGAGAGCGTCTGATATAAAATTGTTTCGACTATAGATCCTTGTGATACCCCTGAAGTGACTAACTTCCTTACTAAATAGCAATGATAAAGTAATCAATGCTAAAGAAATGTCTCAAATGTGAGTTTTGGAGATATCCATTAAAAACAGGCTTTTAGACCTTTTCGAATCCAAGTTGTTGTGATTCTTATAGTAGTGGATGATTATTATGTTTTCTGTTTCGATACAAGCTGCACTAGTGTTTTTTGTTTTCAATAACTCTTTTTAAAAATGCTACTAGATGATTAGAGGGAGAAGAGACAACAAGTCAATGGAACTTCAGATTTTCAGGGATCTTTTTTGATTTTACCTTAAATTTTTTTTCAGCAATCAGAGAAATATTGTCATTTCAAGCATGTATAATTTTAAATATAAGATAAAGCCGAAACTCTATTTGTAACGCAGACCAATCCCAGCATCCCTTTTTTCTTTGAATGAAAAATATATTTTAAAAATAAAAAAATATTAAAAAAATATAGGTTATTTTTTGGATTCTTTGGATTCTCCAGCACAACAGCAAACGGGAAGAAATTCTAATTTTTTATTTCATCACACAACTTATTTAATTTTTAATTATGGATGTAAAGCTTCAAGGCTTGGTTTGACTCATCCGCAGTAGCCGTGGACCGATCATCGCTAAATTCTCTTCTAGTAATGAGCAGAGAATGTTCCTGCAGAAGCACAAGCTGCATGGATCACTTCATCTAAATCCGATTGCCCCTACAGTTGTCTACTTATAGACCGGGAGGTAATGACAGAAAAATCCAAGCCATTTGTTACAAGTATGGCCCGAGTATCGACATACTATAACAAATCGTTTTGCATAATTAAAGAATCTACGTCTTTGCAGCGGTATGGCGGCTATTTGGAACCGTCGTCGTAATGGTATGGCATTGTGATTCTCGTAAATGTTTACTTGAATATTGTCATTTAAAAAAATATTATCCTGTAACAAATGTTTAAAAAAAAAATAATTTATTACTGCGATTTAATTAGTATGGTGAGCCATAAGCCGCGCCAAAAAAGTATGGCATTGCGCTACCGTCATGTTTATTTTCATGGACTACAAAAAAATGTAAGAGTTTTTGTGTAACAAATCATTTGAATACCGTAATTTTTCCGACAAGTTTAATTAATTAGCCTATAATTACGGTGCGCCGGTCATCCGTAAAATTATGATATTCGTTTCTTAAATCACCAAATTCGACCCTTTAAGGGTCGCCATACTTGTAACAAATGACTTGGATTTTTCTGTCATCATCTCCCGGTCTTTTAGGCGTTGGACGATTTTATTATTTCTACGATTTGGACATTGTATTTATATATTATAGTTTATGCAACTCTGATTGAGCACTTGAAATTTAGTCTTTGAACCTTTGATAATAATTGTAGTAGGTAGTATGTTTCAATCTATTATTTATTTAAACTTTTATCTAAATTACTGGATTTCTCGTATTTTTTTAATTGTTTGTGTAGTTGTTATGAATTTACTTTGGTAAGCCTGGAAATTGTCTCTATTCTGTATAATGCACGTTTGATTATCTTATTGCTTTTTGTTGACAGATATATTATATTTATTCTATTAGCGATTATTTCTTTCCCAGCACCACTTATTTGTAGGAGCTATGGAAGATTGCTTTTCTGCGGTGCCTGTGTTGGTGACCTTCAGTCGTAGTTCATGGGTAGAGCTGGATGAATACGAATACTAATAGTTTTTCGTCGAACCGGGTAAGAGTCTTACTAAATATTTTCTGCAAACAGTCGAATGGTCTTAACATTGTCAATGCAAGGAGCTTGAGGCTTAAGCTAGATGAGATGCGCGATATATTTTCTGCCTCGGTTGTATATATTATCTTGGTGTATGAGCTTTGGCTGAAGCCCCACATTCCGTCCAGTCTTACAGCGTTACCTGGATATAGACTCCTTAGAAATGACAGGTAAGGACGGATGAGCGGCAGGGTAGCAATATACAGGGTGTCCCAAAAATAGTGATAATAGGAAGCCTGGAGTGTCCCTCGGGGAACCCAAATCACTCCATGTATGTTCTAAGGTTTTTTGTAGTTTTCGAGTTATTACAAATTTTCGAGATTTTTCGCTAATTACGTGTTGTAAGGTGGTAATTTTGGTCATAGTGGTCGAAGAAAGTGAGATAGGCACTTATTTTTTTTGTTTACCGAAATAGCTTAACAGTGCATCTGTTGTATTTAAAAACATTTATTTCAATACATTTCACCATTGTCTCAAAAAGTAATGTTGGATTTTTTCTTTTATCAAAACAAAAACTAACTTGAAGGATCTTTGGTAATTTTAAGAAAAAGTTCCATATTTTTTTTTAGAAACTAGCTCAAAAACTTCCTTAGTTCATTGACTTTACATGGCACAAATTTTATCAAGTTATGTCAACGGCATCATACTTAAATTTCGATTCAAATTGTACTAAGTGTAAAATTTAACAATTTTAATTTGGAAGTAAAAACAAGTTATACTGAAAGTTAAATAAAAATAATAATTTACCTTCCTACCTTCCTTTTCGACACATAACCGATAACGGCGAAAAAAATTCTCTTTCAATCGATTGAGTGCTTGTCTGTTTCTTTTGATGTTTTTCTCCGCCGCTCTTAATCAACTATGGGGGGGGGGGGACTTCAATGTAAACACGGTCCAATATAATAGCACAACTGACACCTTTTCATTTATACTGCGATCTCTTAATCTCAGTATTGTTAATGGTCACCCTACTTACTTTAATGCGGTAAATCCATCAATGCTTGATTTATTGATTTTCTTTTCATGCCGTACAACATTGATATATATGGCTATTCAATGTATAAAACAGTTGCATATAGAAATAATCAAAATTTAGACCTAGATTCTCTAGAAAATGAAAGTGCCATGCTGCCCAGGGATAGCATCATTTCATGTATTTCAATCGAAGATTTCATAGATTTCGATCTACTGATACTACAATCAATATAAAATTGTACGTAATTTGAGGATACGTTCAGCTAAGAGGGAATATTATGAATCATGATTTAATAATTCTTTACTTTAGAGAAGGTTATGGGATAACCTGCGTAAGGCTGGTAACTGTGGCAAAGACAAGTTCGATTCAAAAATAGATCTCAAATGTAATGAATATGCACTTCTCTAATATATATTCCTCATTTGCAAGTGGTTCCCCACTTCAAGGCGCTGTGCTAGGTACTAGTGCTACTAATGATCTACGTGCTTTTCGTTTTAGATGTGTTGAAGCTGAGGAAGTTATTGCTGCGGTCAGAGCTCTTAAGTCAGAAGCAACCGGCCCTGATGACATTTCTCCTAAATTTATAAAAATTATTTTATCTTGGATACTCCACCCTATAATTAATATTATCAATACCACGATTACTACTTCTCAGTTTCCTTCTAGTTGGAAAATCGTTACGGTGGTACCAGTGGCTAAAACCAATAAAGCTAAAGATCTTGGGGACTTCCGGCCAATCAACCTGTTATGCTTTTTAGCCACAGTGATGGAAATGTTGTTGACCTGGAAAATCGCCCAATATCTTGAAACCAATAATATGCTAAAGTCATGCCAATCTGGTTTGCGCAAATCGCATAGTTGCGAAACGGCTCATTTCAGAGCTACAACCCTTATACGCAGCTCGCTAGATAAGGATGAATTATGTGTCCTAATTCTATCTGATTTTTCTAAAGCATAGCCTACCTACTTTAAATGATTACCTAAATTGTCCACTACAATTTATTTCAATTGCAGTTTCCCTTATCGCCAGCTTTTCGTCTGACAGGTTTCAGCGTGTAAGAATAGGGATCAGTTCTTCTTATGCCTTGCCTCTTATTCGTGTTGTGCCTCAAGGATCTATTTTGGGCCCTTTGCTTTTCTGCATGTATATGAATGATCTTCTTGAGGTTATTGAAGATTGTAAAATTCCCATTTATACTGATGATGTGCAGTTATATATTGGTCGTCCCATTGGTCTAATGGAAGATTATATTGAACGTTTAAATTCTGACTTGACGAATGTCTCGAGTTGGTTGACTAATAATGGTTAACAACTGAACCCCCAAAAATGCCAATGCATTCCAAGTTATCGACGACCGATTGAAGTTTCTGATTAACTGCCAGTATTTCTGCATAATCAAGTACTGGTATTTATTGATCGTGTGCGAAATCTAGGGATTTTTCTCAACTTCCGGAGAAATGTTGTGAGAGGATTAGCGATGTTATGGGAAAATTTTATGGTTGCGGTTCTGCAATTTTACCTTTTAGCATTCGTTCAATGCTAGTTAAGTCCCTACTTCTACCCTACCTTACTGCTTACAAGCTGTTTAATATTCCCGAACTTGCATTCTGTATGCTCGATGAAACCAACAGTTGCAATCAATGACTGTATGAGGTTTGTGTTTGGCCTAAAAAGATTTGATCATGTTTCACCGCATGGTAGCCATTTGCTTGGTTTTCCTCTGATGGAATATTTAAGCCGTAGGCTTCTTGTATCCCTTCACAAAATTATACACTCCAAAAAGCCTCGGTACCTTTTTAACCAACTTGAATTTCTAAACTCTGGCAGACATTATAACTTATTGATACCTAGGTTTCCACATTCCATAATGGAGGATTCTTACTTTGTTCGAGCTATTCGTGCCTGGAATAATTTACCGACTGATGTTCAGCATGTCAATCAATCAATCAATCGTTTTATTTACCTGATATGTACACAAGATTAGAAATCTTATACTACTACAATGAAAGAACGGCTAGGTTAGCTAGTAAATTACAAAATAAAATTAAAATAAAAAGAGAGAAAAATAAAACGTAATACTTACAATATATTAAAAAAATAGTAAAAATCGAAAGGGAAAGAAAGGAAAAAGAAAAACATAGTGAAAAGATACGAAGAAAAGAGTTCGACACAATCAGCTAGTAATTAATGAAAAACAATTACGTTATAAGTATCTTAAATTCACTGATAGAAGTAACACTCTGTGCATGGTGGGTAGGGAATTCCAAAGGCGTGCAACCTGAACAAAGTAAGATCCCTCAAGGATGGATGAATTGAAACGAGGAATTAGAAGTTTACGACCTCTCAGGGACTGCAGAAAATTGACGTTAAAAAAAGATACTCTAGCTCACTTGTGCGAATATCATTATGCAGGAAAATCAGTGCTTTACCCTTTAGGTACGAATCTAGAGTACAACCCAAAATCAATGATCTATAAGGAGAGATATAAGCAGAACGACGAAAACCGAGAGCAAAGCGAATACAGTCGTTGAAAGCAACCTCAAGCATTCGATTTTGCAAACTGAGTCTAGTCTCATGTATATTAAACTACCATAAGCAAAAAGAGGCACCAAAAGTGTCCTAACTAGTCTCAAACGCAGATCGACGGGAAGTATATTTGCAGACAGCCATAGTCTCCTAAGCCCACCATTAATTTTGCTTACCATAGATTTTATATGATCACAGCACCTCAAACGATTATTAATTTTCACTCCCAGATTGGTTATACAGTTCACATATGGTAGTTCCACTTTATTAAGCATAATTGGGGGAAGGTTCTCAATATTAAGATCAGAGTTAGAGAGGGCTATACATTGCAATTTATTGAGGTTAAGAAGCAGTTTATTATCAATTGCCCACCTAAAAATTTCTGAGAGATCATCGTTTATTCTGCAGATACAGTCCTCAATCAGTCCACGAGGTCTACATAAGTATAGCTGTACATCATCTGCATACAGGTTCAATTGAACGTCATGCACGACGTCACATAAATCGTTAATGTAAAGACTAAAAAGAAGAAGTCCTAAGACTGAACCTTGAGGAACTCCACATGTTAAATGCTTTCGGGAAGACGGAACTCCTTTTATGACCACCTGTTGCGACCTATTTGAAAGAAAATTGGATATCATTTTAACAGCTGAAGAGGAGAAATAAAAGTTTGCATATAACTTACGCAGCAGTTTTTCATGTACAACACAATCCAATGCCCTCGAGAAGTCTAACAAAGCCATCGCACCAAGATCTCCGTCATCTAGCGCCGATCGCAAGTCCGTAGTGACCTTGAGTAACGCAGATTCACAGCTATGTCGTGCACGAAAACCAGACTGATATTTCGCCAGGAGATCATTACATGTTACATAATTTTCAATCTGGGCTCGCATAAGCTTTTCCAAGAATTTGGAAAGAAAACTGAGAATGCTGATGGGACAGTAGTGTGCCAGCTCAGTAGCAGACATTTTTTGTGCAATAGGAATAACATTAACTATTTTCCATACTTCTGGGAATTGAGATGCAGTTAGGCAAGTGTTTATGATGTGCCGAACGTACGGAAAAATGTAAGGCAATAAGATCTTGAGAAAACGAGGATTTATTTCATCAAAACCAGTAACATGGGACTTGATAAAGTATATCGCTTAAAAAGTTCATCATTCTCCACACACCGGAAAGAGAAGCAATTAACACTTTGTTCACGTAAAGTAAGAAAGGACATGCTAGGTTGTTGTAGAATTAATAAATTTGATGCAGGACCTGAAGTAAAGTGCCGATTAAGTTCCTCAGAATCAAAAGGACAATCAGAGTTGACATCAGTATAAATGGAAGTCCGCTTCAAGTTTCCCCACAAGGTTTTGGCAGGTAAGCCTGGATCGAATTGAGAAGAAAAATACTCACGTTTAGCTCCCCTAATTGCAGAAGTGACCTTGTTGCGAGCTTGTTTATAGAGTGTGCGCATGTAATGAGTATTCACCCGTTTCCACTGTTTATGAAAGAACTCTCTTTCTACAATGAGAGAGCGGATTTCATCAGAAAACCATGGATTGCTAAATGGACGGATCCGTTTGACTTTTAGTGGAACATATTTAGTATATAAATAAGAGACCATCTCATTAAATTTCACAATTGCTTCTCCGCCGATGGAAGAAGGAAAATATCATTCCATGCTAGTGACATACACTCATTTATCAGATTAAGCAGAAAGTCTTATTAAGATTCCCACCTTCCGGGGAAAGATTATAGGTCATAAAGTTTATATCATGATCGAGTATACTTGGAGCACTCAGCTGGTTGTGAAATCTGACCTTACTCCTATTAGCAACCATGATAAGATCAAGAAGTGAAGGGTTGGAATAATTAAAAAACGTAGGCAATGAATTTATCACATCCAAGTGGAGCGCCACCATATCAGTCAAGAACCTATCAGTACTCAAATTATCAATCAGAATGTTTACATTGAGATCACCACCAATAATTTCATTATAACGGTGTACTAAATGTGACATTGCATTGGGGAACTGTTCAGCAGACAACTCGATATAGACACCAGGAGGGCGATACACAGCACATAATAAACATTTTCCAGAACCAACCAGAACCTCCAAGCATAAAAATTCAATTTCCCCAGTCAATGAAGAATCTACGATTTTATCCCTTAAATTATCCCTAAAATAGATCGCAACACCCTGTCACAGGGGAGGGACTTAACCGATCATTTCGGAATAGTTTAAAGCGAGGTATCACAACGAGTGACGACGGTATATGATTCTGCAGCCATGACTCACTAACAAGGACAGCATGAATGTTAGAATCGGCAAAAATCTGACACACTCATCCATCTTATTCCCTAGTCTTCTAGCATTAATGGTGCACACGTGAAATCCAGGAGTATATCCACAAAGAATATTTAATACATTAATACAAATCTTACTCTGTCCAACCCGCACAAACCATTAACCGAACCCATAAATGAGCATACCTTCATCAGTGAAACAGAAAATAAACATAGAAAAATAGGTTGTGTCGAATACTGTACAACTAAAATAAGAAATACAATGAAGCAATTCTACAAAGCTACCACAAGTCATACTAAAGTAACTATTTAAGTGATTATTCATTATATAAAAAAAAAAACTAAATGAAAAATGTCCGAAACCCAGTAACTATTGATGATGAGCTAAATTGATAGAATTAATCAGTGGCGGTTCGTGCGATTCAGAAGAAGGGAAGCAATACATTTTGTGTAAATTATAGATCCGCTTTTCAGACTATTTCATTGCTAATTAAAAAAGTATCAGAGTGAATGATGTCAATAATACACAATATAAATATTCATATTTGTTCTTGCTCTTGAAAGAGAAGGAAGCCATTATCATCGTTAAATAAATCAGCGATGCAATCATATCTTTCATTTAATACATTTACTGAAAATACTGCCTGCCTCAGAATTAAGCAAATACAAAATTTCACTCAATATCTCCTTTCATAACGTACGCAAAAAATCTAATCATCTAATTCATTCTTTTCAATTCGTTTTCCGGAATCCTCAAATAAAAGCAAGAGTTCTACATTTTCTCGCAATTAAACAGAGACGTACGTAATATTATAGATAGTCAATATCTTATTTTTGCACAATATGAATAAAATATGTTAAAAAAAATTTAAAATGAAAAACATTCAAACATTTAAAGTCAAACGAGATAATATAATTTTAAAATATTGTTATTGTGTAGATTCAGTTTTGCAATGAAAAAATAATTTGTTACTTAGCCTGTAATATATTTATGAAAGTTATTTATTTAAAAAGTTTTTTTAATATATTTTATTTTCTAATCACTAAATTTTTGCTAAAAACTCATACAACAGGACATAGAGTACGTTTACATGAATACTTGAGTACTTGACTTGAAATCCACTTGAAGCTCAGATGAGGCGGAAGATTGAATTAATCCAATTACCTACTTGACTGGAATTTTTCTTGAACTTCATTTTCCAATTACTTAAGTTGAAATTTACGCATTGAATGAGCATTATCATGATATTTTGATTAATTCAAGCATACTTCAAGTATACTTCAAGTATACTTCAAGTATTCATGTAAACGTACTGATGATAATCTATCTAATATATGCATATTAACTCGCATCTACATTCTTCTGCGAATGTGTGATGTAATTTTTTACCTCTGCGGTAAAAATAGTTCAAAGGGTTATCGCACTTTAATGTAAGTACTTCCATGTAAAAACGTTTTACACGAAAAACCTGGAAAAATTTATTTCATATCAAAACCCATCGGTTAAACATATAAAATTTAAATGCTCACATGAAATATGTAAAACATTATGCTGAAGCGGTTAAAAGAAGCATCAGCCCCAGCAAGAACTTACACACTCCCCTTTGTACACAAATTCGAAAATCACACATTTTAAAGATATTCGGGTGAAAAAAGTCGGTTATAAAGTTTCTTACAGAACAAAAGTAAATATGCCATTTGATAAATCTCACGGCCAAAATTGGACAACGCCATGAGTGTAGTTACCACCCTCCCCCAAAACCCCCCAAAAACGTAAAAAATTAAGCCCACTGACTAATTTTAAAACAAAAAATCCCATGTAAATCCATCCACGTTTACTATTCTAAAACTCTTCCTAAAATTTCACAATTTTCGTCACGAAGGTCGGATAAAATAAAAGTCATTTAAAAAAAGCTACGAATTTATTAACATCTGGCAGCATTTAAATAAATCGTGAGCAAGACCGACACCCACCCGCACCCACATATATTTCTGAATTAACAATGAAAGTCACTATCAGGGGGTGTAAATCCATCGCCAAACGCTACGCTGCGACCAGCGTACAATAGCAATATACGCATGCAAACTCTTGAGTGAATATGTGTCTAAAAAGGTAACTGTATTTATCTTTTTACATTGGCTTTGTTGTTGTAAATACGCTGTAGGGATTTCAGCGTCACTGCGATGCCAGTGGCAACAGTGTTTGATTCTAATGACGTTCCATCCATACCACGCGAATATTATGCAGCTTGGTTGACAAGACAAATCGGGGCAGGTCTGGTTTTGGGCGGAATGATGGTGGGTGGGTCATACGCTACATTTTGGACAGCGTACCATACAGAATGTTAGTAGCGATATAGTGATATAGTTTGGGTGATATAGTTTGGGTGGTATGTTCTTAGTTTGTAGGAGAAAATTGGGCGTTACTTATAAATTATTTCAGGTTGTATCTAGTGATGGCAGAGGAGTAAACTTCTTTGAATTTTATAATTTTTTTTTAAATATTCTAAGAATATTTTAAAGCAAAATGATTTGTCTTTTATGTTTGGATTTTTTAATTTTGTCAAGGGAAGCAGTGCTTCCTTTGCTTCCAATGAGCAGCTGCCCTAGATATATATGTATGCACTATTTATATACAAAATTAAAGAAAAACTTATGATAAAATACTTAAGTTGAAAAGAAGAAAATTTCAAGAAAAAAATTCACACATAATAGGCTAGAAGTTGAAATTACGCTAGAATACAACAAACTATCTGTGTAAAATCAATAACAATAAAACTTACTACAGTGAAGAAGTCATTTGAACGTCATCAGCTCCGTTTGTGGCGTAACATCATTTTAATGCATGCAAGCCTCTATGAGTTCATCATGACTGGTAATTCTATTATCGATACTTTCTCTTTTGCACTTTACATAGACGAAACCACTTCGAGTACTGGCAGAGAATAACTTCCATGTGGGCTTGACTGATAGGTTCTGGAGGTTGATGGCATAGAGTTACACTGCCATCATTTAAAAATGCTTCCGTTTTGAAGAGTGTGGGGTTATGGCAATGATCTATATGGTATACTAAGTTTTTCATTCCATTTGTAACGCACAGAAATAATGATTGTAGATCAAAATGGATTGGACAGCCACGCATAATATTAAAAGTTAATTTGATTTTCGATGTACGTCCGTCTGTGCGCACGATAACTCGAGAAGGCGCTCACATAGAAAGCTGGCATTAAAAAAAAGTAAAATTAATTTCGAAAATGAGAGAAATCGGGCAACTCCTTCGTGGGGTTGCCATATAAAAATTTCGTTTTCCAATATATATTTGGACACTGCCTGAGAGCGCGTGGGTATAGAGAGCTGAGATTTGGTACATGGTGTTTTCATAGTAATAGCAAATAAAATTGCAAACATGGAATAAAACTTCTTGGTATTGCCATATAAAAATTTAGGTTTTTTACATATACTGTGAAAACGATCAGTCCTAGACATTTTGATTGTACTAAAAACTGTTGTAATAATTTTTTCTGTCCGACGAACCGTTCTAGAAATATATGCGAAAAACTTTAAAAATCAAACTTGTATATATCGGTCACCATATGTAATTACATACGGGCAGTAATCTAGGGCATCATAAGAATAGGTTTATACCAATTCTAGCTTTTTTACTTACTTTAGTTTGTTGTTATGTTTTGCATCTCCTTACAGTTTACATTTTATTTAAAGTGTTTGGTTTAAGTTGTTGTAAGCTAGTTAGTCCAACGTTCTTTATACTAAAAAGAAGTGCAATATTATTGTACGTTAAGGCTGTAATAAATTTGAATTTGAATTTGACAATGCGACAGAACTAAAAATTATTTATGTTACCGAAGCGATATAAAAACGAAACGAACGGGAATATAAGTTCTATTCTCTTTTATTTATCTTTCATAAACACGTGCATGTGCACTGTTTTGTGCGTGAGAGTGCCTCCTGAGAATTTTGCAGTTTCAAGATTTTCGGTTCTATTTTTCCATTCTGGGTTTGCATTTCAGCGTGAACAGAAATGTGTTGTCTTTGTATTTCTATCAGTGAATTGTAAAAGGTGAGCAATTAAAATTACATTTAATTAACATTAAATGTAAATTGAGAGGCTACATTTATAGGAGTCGGATTAGGTTGGTAGGCACCTACAAGTATAGGTTAATACATTTACATATACATTTTGATTTATCACATTTTATCGAAAAAGAAGGGAAAAGTGAATCCCGAAGTGATACCACCAATGTGATACAATGTTCTGTAAATATTTGCTCTCGCTCGAGGTTTCGCTTTGATATCTCATTTAAAATTACTAGCTAAATTGGTGCTATGGTCGCAAAACTCGTTTTAGCCACTGAACTGAAAAAATGTCATCAAAAATGCAGGAAGAATGACAAGTTGAGAAGGCCGTCATTCGTTGGTTTCTTTTCATGAGAAGAGTAAGTGGGTGACAAACAAAAATATATAAATTTGTAAAGTGCTAGAGTATTCGTAAGATTTAAAAGGATTAAAAAAAAGTATCTCAAGTGCAGATATAAAGAGATAAGAAAATTAAGGAAAATGGGAAGTCTTCGAAACAGGAAAGAAAAACGAACCGAAGAAAAAGAGAGATTTATATACCTTAGTAGGTATATTAGGGACGCCGGCTGAGCGAGAGCGCGCCACGTTGGGGAACATAGTGTACAACCATAAATCGTGCCTGATAGCCCACGAAAAAAAATACAAAAGAGGAAATAAAACTGGGGAAAATCAGTCACCCGATAATTAAACAGCAATTGTTTTCCACTTCGGAGACCAGAGCGATTTTAATTCCCATATACTAGCATCGTCTGGAAAATTCTAACCAAATTAGCGGAGCTCAAAACAAAAGAAAGTAAAAACGAAAAACAGTAACAGCTCCTTTACAAATTTCTTCGCCAGTCTACGAATGTTGAGAGTATTGCCTGGAAGTACCTTGCCCCAACCACCGGGTCCAGCCCGGAAATCTAACTCCAGGAATTTTTGTTAAAAGAAAAAAACAAAAACTGACGAAAACCAACTTTCCCTTATGAGGTTATGATGTTATGTCCACAGACTCCTGTCGTAATGGGAATCAGGATGGTATAGTTTCATTAGTGCTTAGCTTCTTATCTATAATACGTAATAACAGCTAACGATTTGTTTTATTGAACCGATTTTAAAAATAGCAAGAGGCGTAAACCAATGTAGGCAGAAGGCATACCGCGCGTGTTCGTAGAGGGGTTTAAGATTTTTAGTACTTGTTCCACTTTACACTGTGTAACTTTCTTGATATACACCCTATAACGGGATGGCATTCACTTCAGATGATAGCAAACTGTCTCAGCTTTATAATGAATGCCCAATCAGCCTTCCGTCGGAAGTTGTAGGACGACAAAGTAAAAAGTTGGAAAAAAATCCTAATATTTTCAAATTTTAACGATCTTCCCGCCAAAATGCAATCTAACTATACAGTGTTTTTACAAGATTTAGAGACCCCGGAATGTTACCTTTAATTTGACTTAGGTAAATGCAACCGTTTTTGAGATATTCCTGCTTCTATGATTCATAATTTCATTAATTTTGCTACTGACGATGGTAATCGCGCCTAGTATTATGCAATTCCATGCAAAATTAGGAATATTAATGAAATTGAGTCATAGAAACAGGAATATCTAAAAAACGGTTGCATTCAGGCAGCTACATGTTAAATTTAATGTAACATTCCGGGGTTTCTAAGTCTTGCAAAAAAACTGTATAGTTATCATGGATTTTGGCGGAAAAAACGTTAAAATTTGAAAAAAACCGGATCTTTTTCTTCAATTTTTTGGCTTTCACGTCCTATAACTTCCGACAAAATATGGCAGGAAAGCTGATTGGGCATTCGTTGGAAAGCTAAGGCGGTTTGCTATCATCACACCTTACTAAGATGTATTTCAAGAAAGTCTCAGGGTGTAAATTGGATGAAGTGCTAAAAATCTTAAGCCCCCCTACCGCCGAACAACGCGTCTTACCCTCCCTCCCTCCCTCCCTCCCTCCCTGCACCTTTCAATTTTTAGCTTCTCTCCACCTCAGCAATAAAACCCTTGAGTTATGTGCAACAATTATGAAACACCCTGTATATATGTATATGTTAATACCTAATAGTAGTTCGGTTACGATTTTGTACCGTGAAGAAAGGTTAAACCGGTTTGAGTCTTTTCATAGGCAGAGTTAACTACGAGTACTTGCAATTTCATAAGATCATATGATCACAAGTCGTCTATAGTTTGCCAGATTAGATTAGATTTCTCAGCACCCACCTACGTGTGTGTTAGAAAAATTCTAACATTAATGATTTAGAGAAATGTAAGTATAATAGTGGTAGGAACGGCAGGAAGTTTTTTCCTTGTTGTTTTTAACAGTGGCAAGTGGGCACACATTGGAGGCGCTTCAGCGGTGGACCCACCATGGAAATTGAAAGTTTAAACTGTTTTTTTTTGCAAACTTTTAAAATCCACAATAGCCACAATAGCCCTTTAGTTTTGGTACTGAGTAGTATACATATAAAATATTCTTTTATTGAACGTTTAACAGTTGCTAGGTAACCTTAATCCAAGAATATGGTTATCAAGGATTACACGATCGCTCATTATCCTTTCGTTTTGTTTTTATAGTTTTGATCAACTTTAAGGTTTATAAATCTACCAGCTTTTAAATTTCAGGATTCCTGTAGGGGCATCTGGAACAAAATTATTGTGTGGACGGTGCCAAATAAGTGGCAGGGGAAGACACCCAGGATCATCACAATCCCGATCCTCGCCTTGAAGGCGAGTGGTGAGGTCCCTTGTATGATGTTTGTTTGCCTTATTTTTCAAGTAACTGCTTACCCAGCCCACAACTTTCCTGCCATAGCCGAGGTGCTAACATGCCGTCTCGCCATACAGCTACCAGGGAGCGAGCTGTCAGCTTCTACTGACAGAATCTTACTGCACGTCACCTCCAGTACTCATTTGCGATATAGATCCATAACATTGGCATGGGTATTTATTGAATATTTCAATTCAATCTGTGCTCATTAATAACACTTTCGATATCAAATTCGTTAGTACCTTCTGTGAAAAATTGTGATTCTCTCGAACTATTCGGGATATGGAATATTTTACCATCTGTTGCTTAGTAACATAAGGTATTCCGTGAGCTATAAAAAAGTAATATTTTCTGACCGAAATCGTTCAAGTGATCGACAATTCAACAAAATTTTCAAATATTTAAGAACTCTCACCTGCTTCGAGTCCACTAAATTTTATTATTGTCGATTTGACTCGAACTCTTTTCACCACAAATTAAGTCGAATAATACTATGCGGTGTTACATCTATCCAGGGTATGTAGTTCATCCATGTGAAAAAAAAGGAAATTAATTTACAACTTACCATATCTCCACGAAATACATAAATCTCCTGTTAATAATAACCTTGAACTCCCGAAAATATCTGTTTGGTAATGATATCATGAACTTGAATAAATTAAATAAATTGAAACGAATTGAATTGTGTAAACTGATGACCTTTATTTCATATCAGTTGAAAGAACATACAGAGTGCTGTTACAAAAAAAAAAGTAAATAAAATACCATAAATACATAATAAAAGTGGGAATAATTCCATTCTGTCCACTGTCCAGTTCATCCCAATGCCATGAATTATTTCGAGCTCATGCAAATTACCGCATGGGGATTGTCCACTACAAATAACTTAAACCTATATTTACACAAACACAACGTCCATCCTGAATAATACATAATCTAGGTACAATAGATAAATAATAATATAAACCTGTCAAATGCATAAATTATATACACAAATTGGCACATAACCTCATATGTGAGTTCGTACGGTGCAAATCTGTTTTTTAGTACGGTGATAAACTTTTCACACTCGTTGGAGGAGCACATTTGCTGCATAATAACGAAATAATAAAATAAAAAAAAATGTATTTGTCATATATAGGGGGGGGGGCAGCTTTAATGCTTTCTGTAGGCAATTATTACTTTGTTTTCGTTTTTAATGACTTATGCCAGCGCGCATACATTAAATGAGTGCCTGAAATAATAATGAGGGCGAGGAAATTAATGTGCTCCCAAAAATGTACGAGGCCGCTTCTCTGTTTCGTTTTTTTTTGTATTATTTTTGACAGTTGTTTGTCATGCTCTTTAATTTTACGTAACAAGTTTTAAACAATCAGGAAATGTTTACTTTAATAATGATACCTCCGCTCCCCCCTCTTGGAATAAAGTTGTTTTTTAATTTATCTTTAATTTGGCTCGGGTTAAAATTTCTCTCTGCTCATTTGATTGTATTTTGTAAGATAACATTAAGCCAGAGTTTGCTAATATTTTGTACAAAATTGTGACATTTAGAATTTAACTTAAATGAATCTTAGGCAGACCTTCGATATTATCTCCAGAGAGAAAACAATTAATTTATAAACGCGAAGCTGGGAGTATAACAGCATTACGAAAACCTAATTACATGATACATTGATCAAAATTTAAAAATTCAAAATGGCATCGTTGAAGTGTGTGACAGATAACACTTAAAATGGATATTTGAGGTGTTTTCGAAGTCACAAATTACGAACTTTCGCGTTGAATTTAGAAATTCATGATAAGAGTCCTAAGTGGCAGACCGATTCGACTCAAAATTGTTACCTAGGCGGCGATTTTCGGAGTTGTTAATTATGAAGTTTTGGTCAAAATTTATTAATTCAAGATGGCAGTACTGAGATGACGAAGTGGTTCGATATATGAGAGATTTTCGTTCTTGCGGATTACGAAATTTTTGGTGAAAAATGGCGTGTTATCTTAACATTAGAATCGTTCAATGAAAACACGGTGTACTAGTGTAATTTTGTAAATCTTCCCCTACAATAAGCCATCTATTTACCTAGGGTTTTGTGAACTCATCGAACAAGTTATTTGAAGTTAGGGTAAGTCTAGTGCAATCTGACATTTATCTGACAGTTCTTCTGAGTATAATTAATTGTGAAAACTTATTTATAACATGGGTGAAGAAAATTAAAATCTTCTCTAGCTAATTTTCGATTTCTTTTCTTCTAATTAATTAGTATATTAAGTTTTCACTTGGTCGAAAGGACGTAATTTTGATTAAATCATCAAAATCACATCAAAATTATGTAATTATCCGTAAATTTAAAACAGCTAATTTCAACATAATTTCTACAAAATTTCGAGAGAAATTACGCCCTTGTTTATGAAAACATGCCAAATGTCTGAAGGGATGCCAACTTTGCTTCGGAACATTGGAATTTTATTACTTTCAAGATGGCCAACCGTGCTTCATGGTTCATAGCAGTCATCATACCTTGTGTCTTTGTGTAAGAAGGAAGAAGAACAAGAGGCATACCATGCGATAAGCAATGAACTGTCAACAAAATTATCAAAATATATGCAAAAATAGGGTGTCGTAGTTACGAAATTTATTCTCGAAATTACGTAATTTCAGGCCCAATGAAAACATACTATAAGAAGTATATTTATATGCCGCTATCATAAACGAATTTAAAATTTCAGTTCTCAAGTGAAAAATGTCAAAATCTTACCCCAAGAAATTTTTGTGTAAGTTCGGAGTAACTCCATGTAGGAAACTCTAGATTTTCAAAAAACAAGATAGTGTAGCGCTAGGGTGCCCTAGGTTTACCCGGTGCTTTTATCGAATAAGCGTATTTATAGTCCGATTCGACTCAAGGTCAGATATCTAGGGTTGTTCAAAGTTTTTCCAATTATTAATTATTTATATTATAAAAGAGCAGTCAAACAAATTATTGTTTAAAATACATAAAAAAAATTAAAAAAAATTAACTTGTTTTTTCCAGCTCTGACATCTTTAATGTTTGTGCAGAAAACTAATAGAGGACTTGGTTTTATGTGAATAAAAATAAAAGCGCTCATTGTTTTTCTAGTGTATTTGAAATTAAAGCGTGTATTATTATTTTTTAAATATTAATAATTTTTATACGAATTTACAATAATTAATTGAACTAACTTTAGTTCGACCTGCTTTTCGAATAATTCTTACAAATTTTGAGCATGTTTGATGTGGTAACTCTATGACAACGATTCCGATGTCGAACCGGATTCCATTATTTATCTAAAATTCCAAGTTTAACATTCCCGTTTTAGGGGCAGTCTCGAGTATTTCTGAGTGTTAATCAACTTGATAAAAAATGTTCTTTGGTTTTACGATTTCTTTATTTATTTAAGCTTGAACCCATGTGAGTTTTGCTTATAGGTACTTGAAATTTACGGCTTGATTATATTTTGAAAGGTTTTGTTTTCGGAAATATTTCTTTCTTATTCTTAAAGTTTTCAACTTTCGCCAGCTTGACAAATAAAAAAAAACAAATATTTGCCCTTGTTTTTATCCATGAGATCAAGAAATGTTATTCCGTTAAAAAAATTGAATTAACACGGATCATATATCACTCTACGTCATTAAGCATATAAAAATACCAAAAAAAGTTGGAAGTTGAAATTAATTTCGGTTGTTATAATTTATTCAAATATTTTTTTTTGTGTCCAATCGATAATATTTATGAAAAACGCGACCATTTTCAAACTAGATTTTTTTTATGCTTTTTAAAGACAGCCTAACTCGGACAGCAGATGACATATGAGCACCATACTTCGTTAGTGAAGGTAATGAGTTCCAACCGGAGAGTAGTTTGCTCAATAATAAGCTACAACAACATGTAACTTGCAGTCGATTGGTGCACCTACAGATATGTATATTCATGAGATCAATAAAAACAAACCTGCAAGAAATTCAAATAATTCCGGTGACAGATAACAAAACTTGGATTTACTGCCATGTATAAGCTAGAAAACCAGTGAGAATAACAGCACAGGATCTTCCAAGAAATGACAAAAAAGCCCACACCAACTATAAAAAGAAAACAAAATACTTTGAGTTTTCTTAATCATCCGCAAAACTTAAGTAGCAACCTCCGTAATATGGAAAAGCCTCCAATCCATATATTTTATATCCAAATCAAGATCGTAATGAAAAGTATGGCAATGATGTCTTGCGTTTTTAAATGTTTTTTTTTTGAACATTTTTCAGAAAGTCTGTCTGTGCGGGTCAAATCTTACAATTTTTAACCCATTTCTACTAAACCAATTGGGCATAATTACAAGTCAAGGCAAGTGGGTCAGCAATTGATTGATTGATTTGACGAGGATGCTTTTGCTTTTCAGTATGAAAATATTGTCTTGTCTTCGGAATTATGCAAACATATATGTATGTCCAATTTCAAGAAAAATTGGCTCAGTAGATGCAGATTAAAATTGATTTAGTTTCACCGGAACTACGTATTTGTGTCAAGTTTCAACAGAATTGTGAAGACAATTAATTCATTGGTAACCAATTTACACGATTTGGTTTTATTTTGCATTGAATATTATACTCTAGACTAAATAACATTTTAAATAAAGCGACGCACCTACTAGAAAAGCTTTGTTTTATTTTCTTGTATTGTCATATACTTACAACCCAGCGGGAAAAATTGTCAGTTTTTCCTATGGAAGATATCTGGATGGGACAAATCTGCGCCGACACATTCCTTAAGCTTCCTAGAGAAGTGCTTTCTGATATTAAGAAGGATGCGAGAAGTCATGCATCCAAGCCTTCCACAGAATGCTTCTGTATGTTTGATTGTGTGCTTCCATTTTCCGCTGGAAAATTAAGAACAACAGCCCAAATTTAGCGTGTTCAATTCAATTCAATTAGTTTATTAATGGCATATACACAATTAAGTTTCTTGTTAAACTTATATCTATGCGCAGGAGATAATTAAAATACAAATAATTCAACAGCTTAACTTATGATATAATCAATTAGAATGGGAAAAAATAAATAAAAAAATAAAACAAAAGTGAAAAGGAAAAAAAGCCCAACAAACCCACACATAAAAGCTATGACCGCTGCTATCATTCTTGAGTTCAAGGGGAAGAGTGTTCCATAGTCTGATGGCTTGGACAAGGAATTGATACTCAGAAACCCGATTACTGTAGGTTGAAATAATTAAATTCATTGTTCTATGAGACCATAAAAAACTGAGCCTTTGATACAAATAAATTGGTCTCCGATATTGAATCAAAATACATAATAAAAGGATCATGTGAGTGTCCAAATATATACGAAGTTTGGAACCAAAGATTGAATTCACACACAGAGAAACATGGTCATATCGCCAAAGCCCAAAACAATAACGAACCGCAGATTTGAAAGCTCCATTAAGTTTTCTCTGGGAAATTGAGTCAACTGCATAGAACAGCTCACAGCCGTAAATAAGTAGTGGTACTAGAAGGGCTTTACGTATACGATGCAGATAAAGATAATTTGTAAAGAGTTGCATATATCCTTGACACAAAAGATTTAACATGATCCGACCAAGTTATAGTTCGATTCAATGTTACACCAAAATCTTTTAGCACGTTACTATAGGGAATCACCTCGTTGTTCATACTGATCACAGGGCAGCTGGGTATGTCAATTACGATTTTATGTATATTATTATACTGGAATTAGAAGTGTTCAGAGCCAGCTTGTTTTCAACAGCCCAATTATAGACGTTTCTTACATCAGAATTCATGCACTCGACAGCATCACCAATTTGATTCTTATGCCTAGAAATGTGTAACTGAACATCGTCAGCATACAAGTGGTATCTACAATGCAGAATAATACCGGAAAGATCGTTGATGAAGATGATAAACAGTAAAGTTCTAGAATAGATCCTTGGGGCACCTTAGTACTGGTCTCGCTAAAATTCAGAATAATTTTTCGCCAATAGCTCTTAGCGCACTATAATTTATATGAAAATTTAGTTTAGCGCGAACCTCAGTACTAGGCTTATGCCATAGACTGTTTCAGGCATAATGGAAAAAGTCATTGTCTTATTTTAATTTGTCGCTTTTTTATCGTTAATTTATCATTTAAGTATGATGATCTGACAACGTTAAGTAAACACAGTTGCGAATATAAATAGAGCCAACAGCGGTAATATATATAAATGAGAAATTCCTATAGTCAATAATTGTTCGCTATGTTATCGCTAATTTATCGATAAAAATTTAATTTTTTTGAGAACCTTAAAGTTGAACACCTTTAGTTTCCTATTGAAATAAATCGCAATAATATTTCTCCTGCAACATAAATTTACGAAAACATTAGTGACAAAAAAGAAAATCTAGAATCTAGAGCTCTACCAATGGTGGAGCAGCAATTCAGGATGGACTGATTCAGAAAACATATACATATGTATGTAAATAAAAGAAGAAAAAAAACCTTTATAAGATAATGTGACTGTCTCCGAAATTGTTGCATTTCGTTCATCGATTTCTTATTCCATACTTATCTATTCATAAATTTAAAGAATATAATTAATTCTGTAATTTTGTGCAATTTTCTCCGTTAAAATGTGATTCTACTCCTAGAGTTACTATAAAAGCTTCATTTTATTCATTTATCCTTAGAAACAAGTTAAAACAATTTCTCATAAATTTTCATCTTTGTCTGCTCTCTTGTCGACCACATTTCGACCACCCACTACCAATCACCACCACTACCACCACCCTACTACCTACCTACCAAATACATTTATACCCGGTCCAGAGTTTCTATTAAAATTTAAATTTTTTACTTTGTTTTTGTTTTTTTTTTTTTTTATAATTTTTCTTTTTATAAACTGATCTCAGTCAAGTGATTTCACTATATTTTGGCAACAAAACTTTCACCACATCTTCGGGCTACTTTCAATATCGGAATTTTTGTGTGTTTGTGTAAACGCAATTTATCCTAAAATTTTCTTAAGGTATGTAGTCGTTTCGGGTTTCGTTAGAGAACGCCTCCGGTTTGGTTTGAAGGGCTGAAAGTTTTCCTCGTTCGAGAACTTGTTCTTTACTTTCGGTGGTTGATTTTCCATTGAATTGGTTTTGTCGAAGGGATGATGGCTGGAGGAATCATGATATCTAGTTGTTGGGAATTCATTCTTTGCCATCTCCTGATGATGGTGGTTGCTGCTGACGCCGACGTTATCTCCGATATTTTGGTCATGTTCTCCTACTCGCATTGATGTTGCTGTTACTGTTCCTGTTTGCCCTCCCAAATCTGTTGGAATTGGTCTTGTTGTTATTGAAAAAGTTGTAGGATTATCAGAATTTCCAATTTTTATTTCAACAATTTGATGATGTTCTATTGATGTAGATGTTGTTGTTGTTGTTGGCGGTTCAAATGTTGTGCTAGAAACTCTCTCTACCACGAATTCTGATTGTTTTTTCTCTAAGGTCTGCTGGTCTATGTTAAAAGTTGGAGTGGAATTAGTTGTATTCGTCATTGATGCATTCAGATTATCTGTGGTACCGCTATCAGCAGCAGTAGGTGTAGATGCTGATATTGTTGAAATATCAGTAATGGTTTCATGTTTCATTGTAGATGGGTCAGAAGTGTGATGAGGAATGCCTTCTCCTTTATCTATATTTGTCTCTAAATGTGATTTCGTCGAAGTGTAATGAGATTTAACCAATAACATGGGTGGAATGAAATGATTATCTCCGCTTTCTTTTATATGAACTGAATGCGTGCCAATTTCATCTGATGGAAATACTGCAAATCCATCTCGTGGTTGATGAGGATGCATTGGATGACCAATTAATGCAGGTTTTATATCCAGAACAGATGGAGTTGTAATGATAGTTTCAAGATTGGGTGTATTTTCAATAATTTCACTTGATACAGCTACAATCGAAGTGGATTCTTCATCCTGTTTTGATGTAATTAATGTTGTTGTTGATGTTGTGGTAGTCGTTGCTGCTGCTAAAGTTTCTGTTGTCGTTTCTAAATGTCGTAAATCTTGTGGTAAACTTTTTTTAATATGTGGCAATGGTTCCTCAGATTCACTTATAATATCATCAGGTGCTGGCTGGTCACCCATCATTATATCTTCGAATGGTATTGGTTTCTCTTTTGTTTTTAATTCTTTTAATTTCTTCGCAGTTTTATCTTTCTTTTCAAATGCCTTAGCTTTTTTGACAGTTTTCTTAACTGGTTTCGGAATCTCATCGGGTATTTGAATATGTGGTTGATCCGCCTGCATCAATTCTTCCACATTGAATTGTTCAATTAATTTCTGTACAGGATTCTGTTCAATTTCTTTTTTCTCTTCCTCCTCCTTATTATTGTTATTATTTTTATTATTACTATTAGTCTTTTTCGGCTGTGCACTAATATTATTATCTTCATCATTATCTGTGGGAACATTCTTGATTATCTCCAATGATTTATAATGTGTATTAGCCAAATCAGTGGATGTTATCGAGTTTTGATCAATTGCAGCAATTTTATCAGTTTTACAAACGAGCTCCTTAAGTATTCTATCCATGTCCTAAATAATATATATTTTGTGTGTTTACAAATTTTGGGGTAAAATTATGATTGGAATTTGTTTGTATTACTTGACCACATACCTGTTTGCCTTTACATATTTGATGGATTGTTCCTTCATCTCCACAATCTTTGGATAATTCTACACTGCCACTATCAGCCATGTATTGAATTGTTAATGATGGTATTTCCTTTATTGTACACTCATCTGCCCAACTAGGAACTGAAAATAGATAGATTTTTTTGTTGTTGGTATTATGTCATTTTTTTTTGTATCTTGGTTTCAACATATTTTTTGGTAATTCTTTTTGTTTTTACTTACCATTCATTTCACATAAGAATGAAGCTGTTTCTGGACCACCACATCGTAATGAATGCCAACGAAAATCTTTAGTTGGATCAATGACAGCACAAAGTGGTGAATCCATTATAGGAAGTGGTTCTGCCCAATACCCAGTTTCTGATGGGAGTGGCTTTGAGTTTCTGTAAAAAGAATTGAGATTTACATATTTTTTTAAATTTCATAACAAATGTACATATTATTGAGGATCTAGGAGTAATAAGTCTAGCTGGACTAAGTTATAGGTATAGAAATGTGGAAATGTGCATAGGCTAAGGGTGTCTGGTCTGTAGCTATAAAATTTGATTTATTTTGTGTTATTTTTCATAATTATTTATCGAACATGTGGAAAAAATCTTGCTGAGCAATTTAGAAATCTTATTGAACGCTCTCGAGGATTTGTTTTAGAATATTCATCCAAGAGGCGCTATATGATAACTCTGACCCAACGGAAAAAATAGTCATACGTCCTTTCATGTCTAAGTGAAGAGCTTAATTGGAAGTTCGTCATATTTCCTCCCACCCATTTCTGAAGAGTATAATTCGTCAGTTTAGCGACAGATTGTCGGAGGTATAGGTTCGAGTATAAATTATGTTCTAACAAAAGGTTCTACACATATTTTAGCTTCTGCGCAAAAGGTAATCAAAATTTATAAAGCAGTTTCTCAATTCAGTATTAAAGCAACTATTACAGAAGGATTAACTCGAGTTATGCTATTTTGTGCTTAGACAATTTGGTCACTGTGAAGAACAACTTTAGCATGGCGAGTAAGTCTCTGCGAATGTGCTAACCAAGATCTTTAGGTCTGTTGTGAATGTGAAATCCTTACGAGTAATTTGAAGATCAGACACAATTCCGATTTTTTGATATTGTGATATTGGTCTGGGAAATGCATTAAAAACCATTTCAAGGAGGAAATGAGGAAACAGGAACAGATAAAAATTTCGATCTAAGATGACTGGTATTATGAAAATTCTTCTGAATATTGAAACATTGTCTATCATGTAAAGGTTCCAAATGAACGCACAGGTAAAGATGAAACTGAATAAGAAATCTGTCAATAATCAAAAAAACAAAGAGTAAGAACAAAAAACTAAAAAGAAAATCGCTTGAGATTAAAACTGATTTTGGAGATGTTCAAATTGCTATTGATAAAAGAAAAAAAAATGAAATTGGGTGGAGCCTATTGGGAGACGATACAGGATCCCCCTCCCTCCTTCAATAATTTCTTAGTTAAGATGATTTTTTAATGTTATTTCTAAGGTGTCCAGTACTTGAAGGAAAACTATAGTTTTACTGATCTACTGCTGATCAAAGATTGGATTTATAAGTTTTCTTCCATGAACAGAAATTTGAAATTTTTTGTATGTGATAATTTCTTGTGGTATCGGTTTAGATAATCTAGATAATATACCTCCGCGATTCGTTAAGATGTCTTTGTTTTTTGTAAGGCACGGAGGTGAGAGCGGCCCATTGTACTATCTTGCTAGAAGCCCTATTACCAAAACCTTCCTGTTGTGTTGGTGAGGAAGTTTTTACAACTCCTCCACAGATGGGAGGTCAGAGCCTAGAGTATCCACCTTGCTTCGGGCGAACGCCGAACAAGCACGCAAAAAGTGTTCGGTTGTCTCAGGCTCTGTTTCCAGGCAGGACAGATACTCAGGGCTGTCAATAATTTCCAACCTTGTCAGATGAGCTTGTACCGAGCTGTAGGCGGTGATGATGCCAACCACAGCTCTACATTGTTTCCTTCCGAGTCCTATGAGAAAATCGGAGATATTTCTACTGAGGCCATCGGGAAAAAGTTTTGTGCACCTGCAAGTACTCAGGTTCTCCTATTTCTGCTGATGCTTCCTAGGAACATCCGCTTTGATGAGAGACATGGTATCCGAGGTGTCAACGCCTACGCCGGGTTCCGGTTTGAGGAACGGAGAATCAGAAGCAGCCCTAGCTAAAATGTTAGCCCTTACATTTCCCATGATCCCCATGTGACCAGGAACCCATTGAATTGTCACCTTGTTGTGTTAAGTTGTTGCTCCATATCGTAAGCATATGCCTGGTCACTTCGTCTTTACCCACCTGCTGGAATACCACAACCAGTGTTGCCAATACCTAACATATCTTCGCAGCAATCCGTAACAAAAAGGTGATGAATAGGGGGAAATAATTGACGATCTTAATTTGCAGGAGCTTCTTGTAATATTCGAATATACGGAAGAAACTTACAATAGCCAAGGTCACATTTCTTAATATTAATTGACTCAGTAAAACCAGTAAAACAAACGACAATGTTGCTGTCATTTGTTTACATATCCGCGTTGTGAGTAAAAGTTTACTTTCGAGCATTGGGGCATAAAAGACCAATTACTGGTCTGGAGAGTGCAATCCAGTTATCAGTTATATGTAGTAGTGTCAAGTTTCCGTTCGGTTCGGAATACTTGAATAAGTGTCAAGATAGCTCAGTTTGACTAAATAAAAGAATGAGAGTAAATTAAAGCAAGCGTTTTTATTTGAAGGAGTTTTACTATTTCAAGGTTGATATTTATTTAATAGTTTTTGTTTCATTATGGATGGTCTCTTTGTCGAGCCTAATATTAATTAAGTTTTGCTTATTTATATAAATGTGGAAGGCTTCCTTAGTTTTTCTTTTAGCTCTGGGGTTTTCATTGGCAATGATTATGGCATTATCAAATTGGAATATATGCCCTGTTTCAAGGGAATGTGATGCCAATACTGAGTGTAGGGTCTTCTTTACAATAAATTTTGAATGTTTTGATAGACGAGTTTTTAATTTTTTGGATGTTCGGCCGATGTATGCTGTGAGACAGTTATCACAATTTACTTTATAAATAAAGCTCAGGAGTTTTTATTTTGCCCTTCATTCTGGTGTAAATGTTGTTGAGCCTATTAACGGGTTTAAAGGTTATATAAATTCCGTTGTCAACTGTATGTACGTGTCATTTTACCTCATGAGCTACTGGATGTATGTAAGGGATTGAATTGTAGACCATACTATGGGAATCTTCCAATTCCAAAATAGCTGATTGTAAACTGCTATTGGTGGACGCGTTGAATTTTTTTCTTATGGCGCTTTTTATAACCTTGCTTCGTATATGAGATGGATAGTTATTTTTCTGAGGATTGTATCGATTATGAGTTTGTTTTTTACGTGAAATTTTATGTTACTTAAGCTTAGAACCCTGTGTGCAAAAACCTCTGCAGTATTTATTTTCTTTGCTATTGGATGATTAGAGTGATAGTTTATCATGCAATTGGAACTGCAGGGTTTGCAGTACCAGTTGGTGATGATTCTTTGTTGTTCTGTTCTAATGAGGAGCATGTCGAGAAAAGGTAAGGTGTTGTTGCTGTTTTCCATCTCAAGTGTGAATTGTGATTTTGAGTTCATGCTGTTGCCTGTTTTGCCATGGGTAATCCTTTGTCAGGAATTCTCGCCGATTTCATACTGGAATATATAATTGATGAAGCGCTAAACCTCACTACACACAAACCGACTTTTATCATGAAATATCTAGATGACATCATTTGTACAACAGCACGAGAACACGTCAATAACCTACTAAATGCTTTTAACAGCATCAACTCAAAACTACAATTCACCCTTGAGTTAAAAGCAACAACACCTTACCTTTTCTCGACATGCTCATCATTAGATCCTAATACTTCCAGAACCTTCCCCCTTCTGTCTGTTTAGTTTTTTCATAAATAATTTCCCCTGGAACTGTCCAATTAGTCAAGGTGCCCATGTACACCGGCAATATCTAGTCCTAGACAAAAAGAGTGAACCCTGAAAAGTTCCAATACATATTTTGTATTTTATAGTTGTATTTTAGATCCTCTTGATTTACTGTTTGTACTTTCAGATTTGGTAATTTTAGGTATTATGTTGAGGACTGATACGTTGGTCAACATAAAGTTGATTATACTCAGTGCCGTTCCTAGCCGTTGGGACACCTAGGGAAATCTGGACGGACCCGCCTTGCCCGATACTTATATATTTTGATGATAAAATATTTTAATACAAAATTTAATTAAAAAAAAAACAAATAATTGATAGTGGACCCGGTGGTTCAACACTCCGATCGTATTTATTTTCTCCAAACAATATCCATTTGATCAAAAATAGCCTCCACTTAAAATTTATTTTTCGTATTTTTACTTTTGAGAAGTCTCCAAAAAGTTCCTGATATTCGATGAGATCACATAATTCGCTTTCAATAGATATGGTGACGAATCCTAATAAGCGTTCCTGGCTCATTTTCGATCCGAAATAATTTTTAGTTATTTTCAGTTTCGAGAAACTCCGCCCCCTGATGCCAGTGAAACGGGCAAATTTAATAATATCAGCAAGGAAATGACAGCATTGGGCTCAATCGACGAAATACAATTCTTTACGATGAAATTTAAAATTTCAATTGGGGATTGATCAGCAGACAAGATCGCAGCCAGATCTGATCAGATCTGTTACACGTTCATCTCGAGCTTCCTATCCAAAATTACGTTTCTTACGCCGAACGCGAACCGAATTATTAAGAGGAAATATCGGCTCTACCTCCACCTCAGATGCTAAGTCTTTCGCTAGAAAGACTTTCTTCAGATATGTACTGCTTCAGAAACTCTGTGGTTCTGTCTAGAATGTTGCAGTATTCAACTATATTCAAAGCAGGACTTTGTAATAATTTTGAAACTACATTAATTTTGTTTAGAATATCGATCCAAGTGATCACGCTACACATGAATTGAAGATTCACGATGTATTGGGGCTAAGCACCGACCTCAGGTTTTGATAGATTATCTCTTTTTTCTTCGAGCGAAATATCTACAAGTGCATCATAGATCTTACCAAGAGTCAAAGGCAGTTATGGGATACTACAGAATTGCATTCGCATGAAATATTGAGGTGAAATTCAATAACTCTTTTAGAACGGTCTGGTGCCAAAAGAAGGAATCGGTTCAATTGACTCAATTTAGAGATCCGGATCTTTGAGTCGACTCAAATCTGAGTTACATATCTGTAATTAAGAGCGGCCTTTTTACCAGAGCAGACTGTACGTAGAGTTGCTTAAACACCGATACGCTGACCCCACGATAGGTTAAGGGTCTCATGAATGTCAACAATTTTAATTAATTTTCCCCATTTATTATTCTCCTGTTTCACGGCGTAAATAACTTTTCAAAATTTGCAATTTTCTCTTTAGTCTGTTTAATTGTTTTGCAAAACTTAGCTGTATAATTTCTTAATTTTAGCTTCCTTTCTCATCATTTAATTTTTTAATTTTCAATATATTCTTAAAACAAGGATGAATACAAATTCTTCAAACATCCTGACCATTACATTAACTCTAGATAAGAATTGATATTAATGTCCTTAGGATCATTAAAACTCTTCTCAATAAGCTCCAACTCAATTTAATTACTCTGCTTACTTTTCATTGTATATTTAGATCTACAATTTCAACAAGTAGCTGAAATATTCCTCAAGGTGTTTTCTCACGAAGTAAATTTCAGTGTTTCCCTAACAAACTAAACAAGAAAAAATCAATAAATTGCTGAAGTTGTGTCTTTATGCACCTTCAGAAGTTTTTCTTTTCTGTTGCTTTCTTATGTTTTTAATTCGATTCAACTTTAAAGTATGCAAAAACCTTTTACCAAAATTTGCACCGTAAAAGTACCCGCGAATTATTCAAAGTATTAAATTGGATTTAAAGTTTTCGAAACTTTGCGACTCTTAATATATTCAGGTCAGAGAGTAAAAATAATTCGGCTCTAAATAGAATTGCAATGTGACCTGACTGTTCTATGACCTGACGATGAAACCCGTTAAGATAATTTTCTTCACGAAAAATTTAGAAGTAGCGCACTACAAGAAATGTTTGTAGACGAAATTTCTATTGCAGCTGTAAATTTTGATAGGAAAATGTCGAAAATGTGTTGTAATTCGGGCATGCTATTTTGTAGAGCTCTATAGGCGAAACTCATGCCAGTTTGGATTTACTCACCTTACATTGAGGATTCTGTGATTCTTGTTAGTCTCTGCTGAGATGTTTCCTAATGTAAAATTAATTTTATGAATTTCCTTGCATGTTGATCTTATTGAGGTTTCTGTATATTGTAACCGTAAGTCAATAAATCGAGTTCTAGTTGGTAATTTCTGCAAAGTTAGACGGGGTTTTGAAAGAGAAGAGTTCTTGTATATAGAAAATTAATCAAAAGTTTTCCATTACTTTTCCACATTGGCCGGAGTTTTGGTGTTTAATCAGGATTTAAGTCAAAACCTTGTATTTTTTGATGTTTTGATTGACTTAAATTATTAATTAATTACGTAGAGTAGGTACCTATATGCTTTAAATTTATATTGAAATCTTGCTAGAACTTAATGGCGAGAGATTTTGACAACAGATCAAATGCAATCTGGTGCAAATTTTGGTTCTTCGAACAGAGGTATCATAATCCAAGGGCGGAATGCGTATTATTTGCAATTTGTGGCAAGGTTTCTTGGAGATTGATGGATAATGGCGATTTTTTTACTTTTTGGTGGCTGTAGTGGGAACCTCTGACGAACTATGCCAAATTGTACTAGACGAAACGTCAAATTCAATATCTAAATCCATTTTAACTCCCAGCGATGAAATCAAAATTAATCTCAATATTCAATTATTTGTTTCTGCGATCTTTTCTTATCACACTCGAATCGAAGTATTCTTTAGCGTTAAAATCATATTGCAGCTATTAGTGACAATATTTGAGTCATCGAAAATGTTTGTTTCATTCGAAAACAAAAGAATTCCACGAGTTCTTCATGTTTTCATAGCAAGCAATAATTTGGACCAGTTAGATTTGTCAGTCTGTCTGTCTGTTTGTTCTTCATCTGTCTAGTCATACGGCTGCAGTCTGTATGGATTGTGAGAAGTGACATTTTATACACACCTTTTTTAATAAAAATTGTAGAGCAAAATTCAAAACTTCGAGGAATGGGGTAACTGATTTTTAGGGTTGCCATAGAAAAGTTTTGCTTTTCACTATACATTTTGTCATTGATGCTTAATTCTATGGAACTTAATATTGAACATAGTGTTCTCGTAAAAATTGTGCATTTGATTAGTTCGAAAACAGACAAAATCGGATACCTGTTCCTTTGAAGCCTTCGAAGGCTACTTTAACCAATTCATTCATTTGGAGCGAGTATCGTCAATATTGCACTCAGACTTTTAGTTCAGTTTTAGATAGCGTTAATGTACAGTTTAAATATTTGGATTAATTTGGATGTGTTCAATTTGTATGGGTAAGGATTAAAAATAAGAGGGGCGTGAAGTTTCAATTGTTCTCTTCTTTTAATTATTTGTTTGAAAAAGTGTGTTATGAGTTCTCAGATTTCGAGCTTTATCATGGGAAACGTTAGGTATTGAGGTTGTAAGAGTTAGCAAAGCCCGAAATTTTCCAAACGTTCGAGGAAAATATAATATTTTACATATATTTATATACATTTTATTCTTATTGCAGTTTCGATCTTTTGAAATATTATGCAAAATAGTGCACGCAACTACTATCGCTTTCGCGGTATCCAGATATACTCGTAATTTCCCAAATATAGACTAAAATTTCCTTTTAATCTGACTATTCAGTCGTTCTATGCATCCTCTTGTTAATATATGCTTTCTGTTGTAATTCTGTTCTTTTGCAGTAGAAAAAAATGAAACTGGTGTTAACAGGATTCATGAGCATAGATAACCACCTCCTCCAACTAAAAGACCAATGTTTCTTCTTTCTAATTTTGGTTTTAATACACATGAACTCAGTTTTCTAATTTAAATCACAAAGAATCTAAAAACTATATTAGTGGCAATTTATTTATTTTTTTAAATTAAGTTTGTTTAATCTGTATATTTAAAGAATAGAATTGTTTTATATTAATGTAATGTTCAGAAAGTTTTGTTCCCAACTGTTTTAAGGGACATTTTATCCAGACATGTGTATAATCGATCGAACCAATAACATTTGCGAAGGATTCAGAATTAAAATTATTTATGGCTTCTGCTATTTCCTCAACGCTTTCATAAAATTTCATGAACTGTGGTAAAAGTAATGCCACAACTTACACATGTAATTATCCTACTAACTGTAGACTGAAATATTCCATGAAGAGATGGTATTAAAAGAAACAAGTATTATCATAAACTATATCAAAATTCTAATTTCCTTTCTGAGTAATCTTGAAAATTTTAGATAACAAGCACTCTCAAAGAATCATTAACCGGTAATCTTCTGGTATTCATTCTTTCGGTTAATTGCTTTTTACCTAGTTAATAATATAACGAGCAGATTTCTTTCTAAATATGAACTATGAAAAAGAATTTGTTTTATCCATTTCAAAAGGGTCTTGGAGAAAATTATATATTTTTTAACGTCGGAAATTATTTACATCAATAATTATAACTAAATCTTCTTCGATTCTTTAATCATTATCGATAATCACCTTTTTTTAAATTTTTTAACACTCCTATTATTTTTTTTAATTAAAACTTTTTAAAAATGAATAAATTTACGCAACACTCTGAAGATAAAATATACTTAAAAATGTCAAAAGTCTGATTTAAAGTTAAAGTAAACTTTTACCGCTAAAGTGAACTGTAAGTGCTTTATGAATAACATAAAATCAACTTTTCAATAAAGTCTACTTTAAGTTGATTTTAAATTGTCTATGAATCGCGCCAAATGTATTAAAAAAATAAGAGCGTTTTAAGGTAAATTATAAATTGTCATTAACACAGCTATAATTTATTTCGGAGTCGATTTTGATGAAGGCTGACAGAAATAAACTTGGAACACCGAACAATTTATTTAAAAACATTGTAACAATTAAAATCAACCAAGCTAAATTTAAAGATAAGGCAAAAGATTTAAAATCTCTTTTGTTTTGTCTTCCAGATACATATAGAAATTATTATCAAACAATTTCCCATACAATAAAATTTAGTGACTGGAAAAACTTTTTTTGGGACCTGTTATTGAGTCGAATCAAGACTTGAAACTGTCCGGCCTAAATAAATTGATTGTGTGATAAAATAAATAAAAAAAAAACTTTTTTTTGCGTTTCGTTTTTACTGGAGAATCCTAAAAAGTTCTATTAGGTAAAAAAACAAAAAATATATTCATTATGAAGAAATGAATTTTTGTTTTGAAAAACTAAAAAATATTCAAGTTTCAATAAAGATGTTGAAGTAATAAAATATTTCTTTTAATTTTATTAGTAAATTATTTATCATATAAGCAATGTAATGCTTGGAAATCTAGGTTCAAGTTAATGAAATCTTAACGAAAATTGTTTTCCATTGAAACGAAAATAATTTAAGAAATAAATAGGCGGAAAACAACTGAGTTTTTATGAAAATTAAAAAAAAAAATTATCGAACAGTTTTTTTGTAATAAAGGACTCAACTTTAACTGCATTTATCTCATAAAATACATTTTTGCTTGGGCAAAAAATAATTTAGGCGGCATATGTATGTCTAACAAGAAATTGTCTTAATAATCATTTTGTGTGGAACATTGTTGTAAATGCAGCAGAGGCCTATAAAACATAAAATAGGGCTTCAAGCCATATTGGTGGCATTTTAAAACAAAGTAGAAGTGCGGGCTGAGTGAAATAGTCTACAGTGTTATGTTGTTTGAGTTTCAGTTTATTATTTAGGGAAACAAACAAAATTCTTTGAACCACAGAAATTGAAATATCCGACCGAACGCTGAGGCGATGCTATGCAGCGGCCAATGAAAAAGCTAAAACTGATGTTCCGATTTAAAAAAATGAGACGATCCTTCAGTAAGGCTCATCGACACTTGACATTAGATGACTGAAGAAAGCTGGGTCCCTTGAATAATGACTTTTGTTTGTGTTTTTAATTGCGTATTAATGTAGGTGTAAACATTGAAATTTGTCCTTTTTTTCCAGATTATGTTCAGGGATGAAAGAACGCTCACACTTTAACCACAACAACGAACTTTGTCTGTGGGAAGCCGAAGTTTCATCTTTCTTGTATCCATGAAAGGGTGAAGCACCTACCTGGGTTAATGATGTGGGCGATGTATAAACGATACATGTCTTGGAGTTCCCTATAAAGTAGAGGATTTCTGATGCAATTCCCAATACATCAAGGTCCATGAGGATGGCTTTCTACCATATATCACCATGGCAAAATATAACGAAGGAGAGTGGACAACATTACAAGTATTTAGAGCCCAGGGGCCGGATTCTGTAACAAGGAGAGGAGTTTGGGTGATGAGAAATTTAGTTTTTCCTGATTAAAACTCCGTAACTCTCCATTCGCGGTTCTCTAACATATATTTGGGGAGTTAGGGTAAACGTGAGAAGTGTGAAAAAATGGGAATCGCTAAGGCATCAGTTGTTGAAGAGGGATGCATTTTTTTTTTATTCGAGGTGGATGTGTATATTACCACCTAACGTCGAGACGAAATGATTTTTTTTATAAAAGTAGTTTTTGAGGGATGTAGGAGGGTAGATTTTTTCGATTTTTTACAGTTCAACCGCAGAATGGAGAGAAGCAGAGGAATGCATGTGGTATAAACAAAATGGGAGCTCGTTGCAAACATGATAAGGGGAGGAAGTGGAGCAGGGAGGGTGTGGGGATAACAATGAGAACGAACTAATGGAAATTTGAAATAAAATAAAAAAAAATCAGGAGTTGCAATAAGTTACAGTGATAAGCTTAGGAACTGTAAGATCAATAAAAACAATTAAATTGAGAAATTACTTCGGTAATTAGGTATGTATGGGTATTATAGTCTACTAGGGGTAGCCCGTCGGGCGGGTTCGGGAAGTAACGCCCAAAAATGATAAGTGAAATAAGACCCAAAAAGTTTGGGTCCAAAATTCATAATATCTAAGCTATTATCTGACTCGATCAAGCGGTCTCGTAGTCTAATGTTTCACTCCGCGTTTGTATGTGTGTGTCTGTGCCTGCATGGGTGTGCCTGCATGCATTCAATTGTGTGGGAGTGTGTAGCTTTCTACGTCGACGCGTTCCCAGGTAGTGCCGAAATATACAGTATAAAACAAAACTTTTGTATGTCAACCCTATGAAGGAGTTGCCCGGTTAGTTTCATTTTCGAAATGTTTCAATTTTTATGAAAACCCCGCGTACAAAATTTGAGCTCTCCACCTCGATGCCTTCTCAGGCAGCTATCAACTATATAGTAAAACAGAAAGGTCTTCCATGGCTACATCAAGAAGGGATAACCCGATTTAGTCCATTTTTGAAATTTTTTTTATCATTGCTATTAAAACAGCACGTACCAAATTTTTTGTATGGAAACCCTACATAGGAGCTGCCCGATCTGTCCCATTTTTAAACTTAATTTACATTTTTTTTAAAAGCTCCGTATACAAAATTTCAACTTTCTACGTCAACGCCTGAGGTAGTGAAAAGCTAAAATTTTGTATGGCAACACCAAAAATGGGTCACCCGATTTGGTTAATTTTTGAACTTGTATTTGCAATTTTCATAAAAACGCCGTGTGCAAATTTTAAGCTCTCCACGTCGACAACAGTTTCCATATATACAGTGATAAACCAAAGTCTTGTATGGCTACATCAAGAACGGGTTGCCCGATACAGACCATTTTTGTAATTTTATTTACTATTGCTGCGCAGCATATACCAAATTTTACTTGTATACGTCGACGCGTTTTAAGGCAGCGTCCAAATTTATATTTAGATTATAAACGAAATTTTTGTATGGCAACCCTACTAAGTGGCTGACCGATTTGTCCCATTTTTGAACTTAAATTTACATATTTTTTAAAAACGACGTGTACAAGATTGGAGCTCTCCATGTCGACGCGTTATCAGTTTCTAAGTATTAAGTGAAAAACAAAAGATTTGTATGGCAATACCTAGAAGGGGTAACCCGATTTAGTCTAATTTGAAATTTTATTTACTATTCCTATAACAACACAACGTACCAAATTTTTTTGTTTGGCAACCCTATGTAGGAGTTGCCCGATTGATCCCGCGGTTGAACTTAATTTACATTTTTTTAAAAAAGGCCCGTGTACTAAAATTCAGCTCTCTACGGCGACGCGTGGGGCAGTGGCCAAATATATAGTTTCCATATATATAGTGATAAACCAAAGTTTTGTAAGGCAACATCAAGAAGAGTCTGCCCACTTTAGAACATTTTTGTAATTTTATTTACTATTACTATGAAAGCACCATGTACCAAATTTTAATTCTCCTCGTCGACGCGTTCTAAGGCAGTGCGCAAATATATAGTTAAAACGAAATATTTGTATGGCAAACCAACGAAGGAGTTGCCCGATTGGTCCCATTTTTGAACTCAATATAATTTTTTTTTCAAATAAGCGCGTGTACAAAATTCCAGCTTTCAACGACGACGCGTTCTTAAGCAATTTTTTAGATCTCGACAACAGCGCTATCTATCGCGTCCGAAATTCACCTATCTTTCAAGCTGGACGCGTGTACAAAATTTCAGCTTTCAACGACGACGCGTTCTTAGGCAATTTTTTAGATCTCGTCAACAGCACTATCTATCGTGTCCGACACTCTCCTATCTTTCAAGCTGGAACCAACAAAATATATTCACAAAATTGAAATACGTTCTGCGGTTTCCGAGATTAGCGTGTACGAACACAGTGACACGGGATTTTTATATATTAAAAAGAGATATTGTTTCCGTTAACAGCAACTTGCAGATTTGAGGGATCTCGGTTGTAAAATTCCTTGTCGCAATATTGGAGGATGCCTAAGTCTGTGTGGGAGGATCGTCGAGCGTTCGAGTTTTTTTCCGACGGATTACAAAAATATAGGTGAACAATTTCTGGAAGAGGGGTTTTTGGGATGGTGGTCGTACCGCCCCTCATAGTGGGTTGTCAAAAATACTTCATTTTTGGTTTCAAATTAAAGATGGAGAAGTGGCTAATCGAGGGGCGTAGTTTATTTTTCATCATTTTAATATCATAACTGTCTTTTTACTGCCGAAAGTCGGATTTATTACACTTGGGTCATATACACCCCTGTTCCTATATTTTTTCCGTTCTTTATCTCATGTGCATAGAACGCTGTTGCAAACATTTTTCCTAGAAAGTGAATTTTCACGACCTACCAGTTCATTGCAATGACGAGTTGAAAATATGTCCTTTTTTGTACAAAAAAGAACGGTAATTTTTCCACTTTGAAAAGGGCTGATTCATTTCTTTGCAGTTATCGCCAAAACCATTTATTCGATTCAAAAACTAATGACATATAATATTTAATTAGGGGACAAAATGTAGATGCATTTCATCCTACATGCAATCTATATTGTGAATATTTAAGATGTTTACTGCATCGCCATGACCATTTTCGCGTAATTTAAAAGTTTTAGCAGAGACACGAATATCCATGGATTCCCATAATTTGGTTTTTTAAATATAGCCAGGATATGCAGTGAATCCATAATTTATATATATATATATACTCTCAGATGAGAGCTATTCTTCTTCCTTTTCCACAACTAAAACGATCGAGAGTTTTGCGAGTGGAATAGAGAGTTTCCCAGCGAGAAATATATCAAGCGCTTGTAAAGGGAAGCGCTTCCATACGGAAACGCTCTCTTACCATAGTCGAATGAATCTTTGGGAAGCAAATCTCTTTGCGTTTAGGCTTATTCAGAACCTATCTATTTTTTGTTGTGAAAAGATAACTCATATGTATATGAAAGCGCAGCAGAACTTTCATTCTTTAGTAGACAGTAGAAGTGCGCGAAATGTGTGGGAAGTGAAATGTGTGGTTATGCCAATTTCTTAATAATATAATATAGCAATATTGCTTTTTTTGATAGCAAAAATATGCCCTTATAGATTTAAAATTAAATGTAGTGCATTCAGAATAAAACTGCAATTTTTAATAAAGCCTTTATCTTGACTCCCTCTGTATTCCCTATAAGCGCTCCAAGATTGTTACCCTACAAGCGCTGCAAGAGCGCTCACAAGAATCTGCATCTGATCGCTTCCCTCTGAGGATTTGCTCACGTTAAATCGGTAGGAACAAGGATACGATGGGGAAGCGCTGCGAACTTCCAATGAAGCGCTCTTGCATTAATCTTTGAGAGCTTCCATTTCCTGCTGGGTTGGTTATTCTCAATACGAAATGCCCGAATTACAAAATTCCGAGTGAAGTGGAGAGTTAAATGTCAAAACAACTCTCATCTCCACAACTCTCCGTGTTAGAGAATCCGGCCCCAGTTGACTTCAACTCGAAAGTTACACATCACATCAACTTTCCCGGAAAATGCTAGCACAGCTGCTCGAAACGTAAAGTTTATTAGTTTGAGTGTATATAAGAACTCATTTGAAAATTTGAAATTTTTTCTCAAAATCTGCCTACCAAAGGCCGTACAAGCTAAACAATTTTCTGCCGAGGTTTTAACGATAAGTTACCCTTGATTTCAACATCAACTAGAGAGGGAGAATCCACTCTGAGTTCTTTGTGCAATGTTCTTCGATATTGCTAACTTGCTTACATTCTCTAGCATGAGATTCGAGAAAACCTTTGACACAAATCTTGCAAACTCTTTACAACATTTTTACTCATACAATTTTTTTTCAATGCAGCGAGCTACAGCTCTATAGGCACCAAAAAAAAAAATTTAAAACTTAACACCAATACGGTTGTATAGCAAGCACACATTATCTTATTGCAGTTTTTGTGCAGTCCATACAAAATCTTTATATATAAAATTGTGGGACCCAAAACTCACCCTACGGATATGCACTTATCTCTATATTTATAGCTAATGTACATCTACAAAAGTAAACAAAAATCTACTTACGACCATGCAAAACGTTTGGAGTTTTGAGCTCTCATCAATCCAATCCAAACTGGTTCAACGACATCCAGAACTTGTAGAAAATTCCTGCTTGCATCAAACTGGTGGGAGTTTTCAACTGAAATGAAATCGAAAATTTAGGAAATTTTACTGTCTCTCCACAGAAATAACTGAGCTCGTGTTCCGGTTCATGCAGATGGGGATATTTCTAATTTTATTTACTCTACGCTTAGAGATACTAGTGAATTCCTGTAGTTGTGATGGAAATGACCTCTGGTTTTGTAAAATTTAGAAAATTTATGCTTGCTAGCTTCCATTTTGTTTGAGAGTTCTGTGCATGTACAAAGGACCCTCCCTATAACAACAAATCTGGACAAACAAAAACACTTGAAATGAAACCACTCGCTGTGATACTGTTTCAATTAGATTCGTAGAATTGCAATAGAAATTGTGTACAGTTACTGACGACATGTCCTCTAGTGGACTACCTATATCTCGTCCAAGCGAAGAGCTTAACGTCTAAATCCTCATTTACTATGGAAACAAGCACTCGGCGTGAAGGTTTTATGAAATTGAGCTCTTTACTTCAGCTAAATATTAAGGAAAAGTCTACACATAAATAGGAAAAGTAATTCTCGTAAAACAAACCTGTGACCAAATTAGCATGATGAAATTGACATACAGCATCTGCCTCGAACCAGGAGATTTTATCTCGGAAAAAACGATAGAATACTGTAAATCCTTCCTGGGGTAGTGTCCAGGTATTGCTGATGTTAACCTGAAATTGAAGGAAAAGAGGAAAATTTTTAATCTTAATAAGTAAAGCTCTAAGATTTGTTTTTCTTTCTGGATTTTTGTTTTTAAAAGGATCATTTATGGTGGAGCATGTGAATTGGAGCAGAACACTTTGAGCCAGGAATGTATGACAGAAGATACTACTTATGTAGATATAAATATTTCAAAGACTTTTACAAAGGTTGAGTTTTAAAATATTCAATGAGATATCTCTGTACGTATGAAGTAAAGAATTTTTATACTTCAATTATTTTTTTCTGTACCTACTAATTTGTAAAAGGATGAAGGAGATTTACTTGGATTAATTTTGTCTATGTGTGTTTCCATAGGTATAGAAAATCGTATCATCTAGGAAATGTAATGGATCTAAAACTGGTTCTATAACCCATAACTTGTACATTTGTGCAAATAATTGTTGTTAACAATATAATATTGTAATATTGACACTGTTCTATCTATATAGAAATAAGCTAGGTGATTAAGAGAAGTCAGATAGGGGAATGGAGTCAGTCAAGACCACATCTGATCAAGAGCTGGTCACAATAAATGTAGGTATAAGCGATAGGTATTCACTAAGAATGTTTTATTTTATTTTTATTTGTTTAACATGGTACCAAGTGTGAATTTTAAACTAGAAAAGCAATAAAAAGTAATGCATAAAAAATACAAAAACTTTAAAAAGCAAGTAATAATTTATATGATAAGTATAAGGGGAGCATTGCATATTTTTATTCAAAAAGTATTGCCCTCCTATCCCCCTCTTGATTGATTGAAAATTGAGTTTGATACCCCTCACAGGGCTCTGGAACGTAGGCCTTAAAAGGCCCATTGTTCACTGTCCAGACTTATGAGTAATAATTCATAGGTCCCAACCGGACGCTCTTACGAATTTGAGTATTGGCTCCCAGCCCTCCTTGCCAGGAGGTGTGAGCCAAGGAATTTATAACGCTTTCCCGAGAGTGACAAAGGAAGGGAGTCACTGTCTCGGATTCTTCTCCGCGTCCCCTACAGACAGGGTCACCAACAAGCCCTATCCTGTGTAGGTGACCTCGGAGATAAGAGTGCCCAGTAAGTATTGACATCAGGAGTTCTCAGAGTTGGCTTAACCCCACTAGATTATTTGTTTATTTTGGGTTAGGTCTGCCCCACAGATCCTTTGTAGTTATACCTGAAGGATGATCTAACCAAAATTGACTGTGTTGGCGGTCAAGCCCGGCAGAGTTATTAGAAATAAGGTGATTTGATGCGATCCCAATTGTAGAGGCGGATGCCTCCGAGGTTGTAGAAAGACGAGCAAGTTCGACCGCCCTTTCATTTCCGTTAATGTCGCTATGACCTGGCACCCAAATCACCAGTACGCAGTTGTTCAGCGAAAGGAAGTTCAGGGTGGATTTGCATTCCTATACAAGTTTGGAGTTTGTAAAGGATTTTGAGAAGACTATGACAGCTGCGTGGCTGTCCGAACAGATTGCGATCTCCTTGTCCTCAGTGTCTGAGAACTGAGACAAGGAGATGCCTCCCTGCTTCAAGTATGGCTTTGACTTCCGCCTGGAAAACAGTGACATGGATTTTCAGGAGTATGGAAATTTCCACGTGAGTCTCCTCGCAGAAAACGCAGGCTCCGGTGTTTTCTTCTGATTTGGAACCATCTGTAAATATGATAGGGTTTGTTAATGGCTGACGCACGGAATGTAATACCCATTCTGCCCATTACATTTTAATTTTCGTTTTGAAATTTCTTTTCAGCATAGTCTTGACTCTTGACGAGGTGATCACTGTTCCTGTCAATTTCAGGTACGATGGACTGCATGAATTCAAAGATGGGTTCATGTGGGACTCTTCTACCTATGCCCCTCTTAGGAAGACCTCGTAATATTTCCCGCTGTAGAGACATCTTTCATGTAACACAGCAAAGATCTGAAGATCTATTACAGACTAGAATCAATGTCAGGCTCGGGTTCTTACAGGGTGTTTCATAAATGGTCATGTCGAGCGAGAAATGTATGGCGCTACTTGTTATACGTCGACCGCAACCATCGACTTATTGAAATGGAAATTTAACGATTGATTTCGAGAAAAGGACCTGTCAATCGACTTCAAAGCTCGTGCGATATAACGCCTCTCGATTATTTCTTGAGGGGTTATGTGAAGTCACTGGATTATGCTAATAAACCAGTAACAATTGACGCCTTGGAGACCAACATTGTTCGTGTTATTCATGCAAACAGGAAGCAGTACTCGAAGAAGTGTCAAAAAATTGAATGTCCAGAATGCGCTTCAACAGGAATAGCCGCGGTGGCCATATTCCCGATTCATTTTTAAATTGTAATGTCATGAATTGATCTTTCGAATTAAAAATAATTATTGATTAAATTTTAATTTTGTGTGTTCTTTTTTACAGTTTTAAGTTCGATCTGGCTTAAAAAAACACCCTTTACATACGTTAGAAGGTCATAAACCCATAAAGCCTTGACCACAGTCAAGGATTTATGATCTTCTCAACCGTCCGAACAATGCACTAAAAGATTCAGGGACGCATTTAATTGGGTGCAAATTGTTGAATGGTACTGCAATATTTTTCAATTCACTCTGCCTTTTCAAATATAAACACATGATAATCTTTCACGTCATTTTCATATAATTTCGAAAAATCCGTAAAAGCTCACCGGTATTGTGCATACACGCTACTCTGGTAAAAGCTCACTCCACTCTATCCTTAATTCACACGAATTCTGAAGAATTTGGTCGATTAAAATTCTAAGAAAAAAATTAATTTTGTACATTTTGGTTCGGACCCATGATATATTTAGCCAAGATTAGTGAGTTATTGAGGTTTGCTACGAGATCTTCTCTCTTCTTAATACAGCCGTCATTATCTGGGTATTTCTTGGTTATGATTGTACGTAGTGACGAAGAACTAATATCAAACGTGTATTTTGACTAGCTAAATGTATGAAAATGGAATACTGCAACCAAAATATGAAATTGTTGGCCAATTAAATATAAAGTTTTTTGAATACATTTGGAGAAACTGTTGTTTTTGCACAATTAGGTCTATGTACATATATTTTTCATGGGTATCCAACGTATGAAACTACCATGTACTAGCTCCAAAACAGGGAAGACATACAGCATGTTACACAACAGTATTTTACTATAAAGGTTGTGATGGCACTTTCATTAATTCTAGCGAATTAAGGATTTTATATGACAAAGATACGTATGAAAAACAAAACATTGAGAAAAAAAATCTACGCAGGAAATTCGTCGGGTAACAGGTAGTTCTATCAATGAAAATATCTGTATCAAGATGCTTACTTCTTTATTTCACAACAGAAGAATACACAAAATGCAGAAAATCACAGAAAAAAAGAAAGCTCTTGAGGAGGCCTCGAAACTGGTTGGCTTATGTGCAATGGCCCAATTTGTACGGAAGAAGACTCAATGGTAACATCACCCGACCTTGGAACTCCCGAGATTTAAATGACATTTTTTAACAAATTAGGATATATTTCATGCTGAACCATGGCACAACATTTTGATCAAGTCATGCAGATATGACTTTGTGACAAGATTAAACATATATTATGTAGCTAAATTTTATCATCTTGCAGTTAAGTAGTTGACACTTCTTTGCATTCAGTTGCAGTAGTCTTATGTTTTTGGTGGTAAACTTTCTAATTATCTAATTTTGAGGAATTAGCATCACATCCTGTTCTAATAAAGTTTGCAAAAGCGGGTAATGAAAATGACGAGGATATTGTACTTCGGAGATGTGGTATGCGAAAATACTTCAGCTTTGCCAGTTGCAGTTGTTGTCTGTTCCATGCTAATCCATGTGCTTACCAATCCGGAAAATCTACAGGGGATGCTATCAGCAGTCTAGTAGAGACTATTGAGAAAGCCTCACAGGACAAGTATTTAATGTTATGTTCTTTCATTGGCATACAAGGAGTCTTCGACAATACTATTTGACTCGATCAAAACGGTTATCGCAGATAGAAAAATTGAAACCTGTATCGTCAAATGAATTGAAATTATGCTGCATAGATCTTAACCGGCGAATCCCCAGCAATCAGGGTCACTAGAGGCTACCCACAAAGCGAAGTTTAAATAGCGCTACTATGGCTCTTTATGGCTCTTGGTTGTACTTCAAGAGCCGACTTTAAGGCACAAGAGTACGCTGATAACATTGTGGTGTGTGTTAAAAGGAATTTTGAATCAGTTTTACCCATAAACTACGATTAACATAGTTACTAAACGGTGCTAGAATATGGGGCTATCAATAAACATAGGTAAGATGATAATAGTCCCTTTCACCAGAAAAACAATCCTACAGTGCCCACCTCCTATATCAATTGGACTTTCATTAGAATATTCCAAAAAAGCCAAATATGCTGAATAGCGAGTATTCGTGGAATGTATACTTTAAAATGATAACCAACAAAGCTACATATGTAGGCATTCGGAACATGCCAAAGATGTTTCGGGAATAGTGGGGTCTAGATCCTACAATTACTTTATGGATCTTTCAAGGCAAACACCCAGTAAAATGACTCTTAATAAGGTGAAAAGTATGGTCTATTTAGACAACACTGGTGCCCTCACGTCTCGTGCCCACAGCGAGCACTTGAAGTAATTCGTGGCTTATAACCACACCATCCCTTTACCCAGAGCATACTAGCGCTCAGAAGGAAAAGGTCATATGATCAGACATCCTGGAGCAGGTCCACATCCTAAGCTGCAAATTTATTATTTTATTATTTATTATTATTAGTTATCATTTATTTTATATACAGTCTTTCTTATCACTGATGCTCTACTGCAGTTCATTTAATTTTATTTGTTTAAAGCACCAAGGCACTAAGAACTTTGCATTTTTACGAAAATTGGGAAACGACATCCCGAAGTGTTAAATGACATATAAAATTTTGAAAAATTAATTTCTGTGACTTAAATTTAGGTAAAGTTTCTATCTAATTTGTAAAAATTGTTATACATATATCGGGTGGCTTTCAACTTAAATAAAACAAAATTTATAGTAAAGTAAATTTCATATTGCACTAAATTTATGCGTAGTAGGTATGACTGGAAATTATGAATTATTTATTTATAAATTTTTTAAAAAAGCAAACAAATAAACAAAGCTTTATGGCAAAGCAAAAAGAAACTATCTAGTAGAGTAGAATGTATACCTATAAATAAAAAATATGGAACAAAATGGCAAAAGAGAAAAAAAAAACAAAAATTATGCATATACATATTTTAGGCGCTTTCGGCAAGCACAATCTCAGTGAGACAAGTGAAATATTCTCAGTTGGCTCTCTGATACTGCACTTTTAGCGAACTGTCTTAGTTCCATATTGAGCTACAAAAATCGAACACAACCACTGAGCAACTGAGACAAATGAAACTGAATTTTCTTGTCTCAGTTCTTATTTTGTTATTTTGTGATTTTAATTACGAATTAAAGTTTAGTGAGAAATTTGAATAAACTAACAACACTTTCCTCACTTTATTACTATCCGTTTTCTGTAGTCCAAATTATTTAAATGTCAAAATTGACAAATCAGCTGATTGGTTTGAACTGAAACAACTGAGACGGTTGCTCAAATTTTTGTCTCAGTTGTCTCACTGAGACAGTGCTTGCCCAAAGCCCCTATTATAATAATAAGTGAGCCTAATTATTCTCAGCATTGAGCAAAATAATTTAAAGCCCCATCTTGAAATTCCTCAAGCCCCGTGCGATGCGTACACCCAAAGGAAGAGTATTCCAAACTCTGAGGCTATGAATGAAAAAGGCGTGCGAGTTACGTCAGCAGATATTAAAATCCCACATGACCCTACTAATGAAACCATTAAATCAAACTCACCTGTTACGAAACGTGAACAGGGATCACATTTCATATCTTATCACATTTGAGAAACTAAAAAGTCCGGAATTCTCACAGACGGTTTCATGTAATGTAGAACAAAATGATAATGTCAGCAAAATTGCAATGAACAGAATAATGAAATGGAAATTTGTGAGAAGATATTTTTCCTAATTATATTTAGTCTTAAGAACTCCACTGAAGCGTGTACACATAATAAATATTTTATTTTAGATATTTAAAGATATGGTTTTTTTTTCTTAAACATTCCCTCCTAAAAATATATCTGGCGCAGTCGGTAGGATGTCTTTCTAAAGAAAGATACCCTGTGATCGAATAATAGAAGTTTTAATATATAAATATTAAACGAAAAAGGGAAAAAGGAAAAGTAAAGAAAACTAAATCTTTAAACAAAATAAAACAAACGGGAAGCTATAATTCGGCAACGATAAACTGTATAGTGTATAGTGAAATATAAATCCATATCACAGTGATACAAACAACAACAAAAGTATTAATAAATTTTACAAGAAGTTATTAGAGTAAAACTGAACGTTTCCAAAAAACTGTGAAAGTGAAAAGAGTGCCAAGAAATACAGAAAGAAAATATACATGTAAAGATTTATCACAGTGATTGATAATTATCCATTATGAAAGAAATTTGTTAGGAGATTATTCAGCCCTATGCCCAAAGTGAAACAAGTAAAAGAAGTTGAACGATTCGAAGCCTATAATAAAAAGGAAAATCCAAGTGACGTCCTCGCAATTAACTCAGATAATACAAGGAAAATAAGTGACGAAATTATGGAGCCTGCTCAACAACAGCATCAGGTACTACAACAGCAGCAAGCTCAGCAACAACAACAGCAGCAGCAAGCTCAACAGCAACAGCAGCAAGTTCAACAGCAGGAGCAGCAACCTCAACAAAGATTTACACTTTCTGCAAACGATCTTATAAAAGATGCTCAAAGGATCCACGAATTCCGAGGAAACAACGAATATGCTCTAACGTCATTCTTACGAGAAGTCGATACTATTTTAAATATGCTCAACGATCATCCAAGTGCCAAGGCTTATGTTTACCAGAGAATCATAATCAACAAAATACAAGGACAAGCCCTAGATGTAATCAGGACCTTAGGAACTCAAGCCACCTGGAATGAGATGAAGGAAGCGTTAATCAGCAATTTTGGTGTCCGAGAAACTTACCATCAGTTGTATAATCAAGCTCTTTCAGCAAAAAACACACAAGTAAGAGAATATTTTTTGACATTAAGAAATATATTAGCAAAACTCAATGAAAAATACGACTACGATATAGACAAGCCTGCAGAGTTTAGCTCTAGACTTAATGAATCTTTAATTTTAAGAACATTTTTAAACAATATTGTACCAAATTTATCATCAATAATTTTGAATAGAAACATACAAAATTTACGGGATTCCTTTAATTTGTTAGAAAGTTTAGGAATGATTAGAGATAAGATAAATAACAATACAGTGCATAAAAATAATTATGACAATAAAAATCAGTATAATTCAAGACGTTTAAATCCAAAAAATAATAACAATTTCAATTATAGTCACAACTTCAATAATAATCATAATAACTTTAACAACAGTAACTCAAGACAAAACTCGTGGCAGTATAGACAAACTAACAACTACGGACAAAGACAAGCTAATTCTGGACAAAACAGAAGAAACCATTACAATAACCCAATTAATAATTCACATATAGAGTAGAACCCATGGAAGTAGACCACATCCAAGACGAGGTAAATTTTCACACAATGCCTCGGAAATTTGTTTACCAATAGTAGAGTTAACAATAAATAAAGACAAAATTAGATGTCTCATAGATACAGGGTCCACGACCTCTCTATTAAACGAAGAAAAATTACCCCAATACCAAAGACAATTCTTGAAAAAGCCAATTAAATTCAAAACCCTTAACACCAGTGCTTTTGTTAGCCAAATAATTAAAACTGATCTCCCCACTGAATTTAGAGAGGATGCCCATATGATATGGAAACTTACGAAATTTCGCGATAAATGTTTTGATGCAATTATTGGGCAAAATTTATTAAAGCCCCTTGGTGCTATCATTGATATGGAAAAAGGTATTTTAAAAATCAACAATAGCGAAATCGAATTTTTGTCTACATGGCCTTATAAGTTAAACGAAATAAATCAATTAGAATGTGTCAGTATAAACGAAATTGTGGTAGAAAATCTATTGAAAGGTTTGAACTCTGAAGAGAGAAACCTTCTTGAAAATTTACTAAAATCTTATAAGGATTTATTCTTTAAAGAAGGAGAACAATTAACGAGTACAAGCAAAATTACCCATGAAATAATAACTACAACCCAAAAGCCCATATATTCGAAGATTTACAGATATCCACAAGTGCATGAGCAAGAGATCTCATCACAAATTAAAGACATGCTTAATCAGGGCACTATTAAAGAGAGCAATTCTCCCTATAACAGTCCGCTATGGATTGTACCCAAAAAAATCGATAATTCAGGTATGAAAAAATGGAGGATAGTCATCGATTATAGGAAGCTAAATGAAGTTACAATCGATGACAAGTTCCCCATCCCGAATATCGACAATATCCTGGACAAATTAGGCAGGGCACAATACTTCACTACTCTTGACTTGGCAAAAGGCTTCCATCAAATCCTCGTAAACGAAGAAGATAGGAAGAAAACCGCCTTTTCCACGCCTCAGGGACATTATGAGTACATCCGGATGCCCTTCGGTCTAAAAAATGCTCCAGCAACTTTCCAGCGTCTAATGAACGAAGTATTGAAAGAATATATCAATAAAATATGCGTAGTATATTTAGACGATATATTGATTTTTTCAACTACTCTCGACGAACACATTCATAATATAAAGAAAATATTCAATAAATTAAGGGAATTTAATCTTAAAATACAGGTCGACAAATGTAAATTTTTCTCGAAGGAAACAGAGTATTTAGGCCATCTTTTAACCCCAAGTGGAGTAAAACCAAACCCCAAGAAAGTAGAGGATATAGCAAAATTAAAATTGCCTGAAACAGAGAAACAAATCAAATCGTTCCCTGGAATTACCGGCTACTATAGAAAGTTTATAAGAGATTACGCAAAAGTAGCCCAGCCGATGACGAGGTTTTTAAAGAAAAATGTTAAGATTAATTCAAAAGACACAAATTACATTAACTCCTTCGAAAAACTCAAAAGGTTAATTACGGAAGCTCCTGTGCTTAGGTATCCAGACTTCGGTAAGAAGTTTAAACTCATTACTGATGCCAGTACTTATGCTATAGGAGCTGTCCTTCAACAAGATAATCACCCTACCTGCTATGCTAGCAGAACTCTCAACGATCATGAAAGAAACTACTCCACTACGGAAAAAGAACTCTTGGCATTGTATGGGCGACTAATTATTTCCGCCCTTACTTATACGGCGTTAAATTTGACTTATTAACTGATCACCAACCACTTAAATGGTTGTACACCAAAACTCAAGGGAAAGATGTGAACCCAAGACTCTATCGATGGCTCCTAAAACTCGGAGAATATAATATTAACATGGACTATATCAAGGGTAAGGAAAACCAAGTTGCGGATTTTCTCAGCAGAATAAATGCTGATACTCACGAAATTAATAACATGGAGGAACCCAATGTTAATAGCATGGAGAATGATGGCAACGAAACCATCCAAAATCTTGGAATTTCTGAAGAAGATTCCCTGCATAACAACGTCGATCAAAGCTCAGTGCATGATAATGTTGATCGAGACCTAGAAACCATACATTCCCAACAAGAAGAATTAAACAATTATATACCTATATTAGACACCGTTGTCAATCGTTTCAAAACTCAAATAATACTAACAGACAATCAAGAGAAGGAATTTGAAATTAAGCACAAAAATAGAAAAATCTACATCAATTCCCAAGACCTAGAAGGTAATCTTCCGGATATATTGCGAAGGTACATAAAATCAGGTAAAATAGGTATATACACCGAACTAGATGACCATAAATACAATTTATTACAACAAAAGATTATTGAATTATATGATAACGATCCTACAGTAAAGTTTGTCAGATGTTCAAATCATGCTAAAGACATGAACTCAGAAGAAGAAACTTATAAACAAATACACAATTATCACAAAAACGAAACGGGACATACTGGAATCAACGAAAATTACGAAGGTCTCAAGAAATATATCTATTATCCCAATCTTAAGATACTCATACATAAATATATAAATAATTGTGATGTATGTAATAGAGTTAAATACGACAGAAAACCGATTAAACAAAAATTCGAATATACAGAAACACCGAAAGATAGAAAACAAATAGTACATATGGACATTTATACCAACTCAAAAGGGAACTTCCTTACATTCGTAGATAGATTCTCGAAATTCGCTACTGCTTTTTACTTGGAAGATAGGAATAGCCAAACAGTAATTGAAAAAGTCAGAGAGTTCAAATCCCAAAGAGGCCATTTCAATAAATTAATTCTTGATAATGAATTTAAAAGCATAAATATTAAAGACTTCTTAAGAAACGAGAATATATAAAATCTAATAACCACACCGGTAATTCAGATATCGAAAGGTTGCACAGTACACTGAGCGAAAAAATCCGAACGTTAGGAATAGAACGTAAAGATCTGAATATTAAAGAGAAAATGTCAAAAGCAATCGAATGGTACAACAATAGTTATCATTCCATAGTCAAAGAAAAACCTATTAACATACAAGAAGGTAAGTTTTGCAAAAATAAAATTTTTCAGAATCTAACCAAGGAGAAACTTAGATATATTAATAAAAGAAATGAAAATAGAGAAGATTACAACGAGGTTAGGACAGAAGGGTACATTAAAAATTATAAGAGCTTACGACATAAAGAACAACCAAAATTTACAAAAGCTAGATTAGAAAATGTACACAAATCAAATATTAAAAGAAAAAATAAATTTTTAGGTAAACTGGATTTCCATAATATTCCTGGTAATGTGGATACTGGTACAAGTAACCCAGGCCCATCTAACAGTGGAAAAAATTGAATCTAATTCAGGATACATCGAAATAAAACTAGGCAGTGTTAAAATTGTTAAAAGCTACGATACAATAATATACATCGTAAACACAAGAGAAATCGAGCAAATTCTAGATACCATAGAAAGCAATATAAAACAAGCAAATTTAGGCGATAAAATTATTTCCTACGATTATCAAATCAAAAACATACGAAGTAGAATTCAAACGCTAATTCCCCATAGGCAAAGAAGAGGGTTACTGAACTTTGTGGGTAGAATATTTAACTGGTTATACGGGACAATGGACGACGATGACAGACAGGATATAGAAGAACATCTTAAATCATAGATATGAACAATCACAACACCATAAAAAACCTTAATGCCCAAATCAAAATTAACGAACACTTTAATTCTACCTTTACAAAGCTAAAAGACATAATCGAAAAAGATCGATTAACGATTATAGAAAAACTAAACCAAATCGAGAAGCAAATTCTCTCGACAGACTATGTACTAAAGGTGAAAATACTTGAAGATAATGTAGAACATATACAAAATAATATAGCTTCGGCAAGATTAGGAATCATTAACAGTAACGTGTTTACTAGTGAAGAAATTTTCGAAAACGACATTGATTTTGAGAAACTTCAGAATATAAGATTAGCAACAGTAATAGATAATCTGTATAACATTATGTTCATTATAAGAATACCCAAAGAAACAATTACTTTACACAGAACTTTGTTAACACCTATAAGTAACATTTATAAACAGGAACTGGTATTTGAACCACAAGAAATTGTTAATTATGAAGGAAAAACCTATACTTATACTAGTAATAAAGATCTCAAAGAACTCAAAATACTGAATAATTGTATAACACATAAAAATTGTATGAAAACATTTAACAACATATCCGAAATATTAGAAATAAGAGAAGGATTAGTTATTGCAAAAAACCAAAACAATGTTAGCCTCATAAGTTCCTGTGATAAAAGAGATTTAGAAATGACCGGAAACTACTTAATAAATTTTAAGAACTGTTCAATAACTATAAATAATTACAGCTTATACAACAAACAGAAGGTATTTAAACAAAGTTTTGTTATACCAAATTATTTTGAGGACATTAATAATTTAAATAAAAAACTTTCATTTGAAGATCTTGTATTGAAATATATAGAAAACATTAACAAAATTCAGGAAAATAAGTATGAAAAGAAAACTCATTCTATTTATGGTACAATTTCTATCATAATAGCTATAATAATAGTAATAGTCGCAACCATTTTTTATTGCAAATACAAAAAATTAAATATAAAATTTCAAAATGTTACTCTGGAGAGTCTCAAACCTAAGGAGGGAGGAGTTACGTCAGCAGATATTAAAATCCCCACATGACCCTACTAATGAAACCATTAAATCAAACTCACCTGTTACGAAACGTGAATAGGGATCACATTTCATATCTTATCACATTTGAGAAACTAAAAAGTCCGGAATTCTCACAGACGGTTTCATGTAATGTAGAACAAAATGATAATGTCAGCAAAATTGCAATGAACAGAATAATGAAATGGAAATTTGTGAGAAGATATTTTTCCTAATTATATTTAGTCTTAAGAACTCCGCTGAAGCGTGTACACATAATAAATATTTTATTTTAGATATTTATAGATTTGGTTTTTTTTCTTAAACATTCCTACCTAAAAATATATCTTGCGTGCTAAACAGAGTATTAAACTTTGGTAATAGTAGTAATTGGTTCGATGAGATGACAGAAGTTCAATATAATCCCTGAGTGAGTCCGGAGCCATAATATTTAAAACTGTATACAACATTATGCATATCCTACTTTTAAGATAGCTATTCAAATGACAACCCAAAACTTGTCTAAAAAAGACAGATATGTGATTATACCGAATATATATCGCGAACAAGCATTAATGCGACATTGAGCTTTTTCCTACATGATTAATCAAAATTGCAACAACACAGTCACCACATGTGTTTATTGGAACAAGCCATACTCTGACCAAACGTGGCGTGGTGTATACCTTGCATAACGCCAAAGTGTTCTTAATCCTTGGTAAACTTTTGAAATCGTAATATCAATATGCTTATGCCAGGATAACCTAGTGTAAATATGCATACTTTCTCACTTCTTCCATATATTCAATGGGATGTTATCTAAAAACAACAATGGCAAAAAGGACGTGTCGACTTGTCGATTATAAAGAAAAGTACTCAAGGATTTAGAAGGGTTTAACAAAAGTTTAATTGCAACCGTCGAGCTAGGTCTTGATTAAATTTAAAAATAATAATAGTAATGTTATCAACAGGAGAGGAGGAGAAAAAGCTGTACATCATCAGCATAAAGTAAAATCGAGCAATGTGTGTTATAGCCCCATGCGGCGACATCGAAAATGTGCCCTAAATTATATTACTCGCGCAAGTATGTAAATTATTCCCTCCATAAGTGCAAAGTAAACAAGAAAGCCAAGAAAGTCATGAATTACTTGAGACAAGATATACCGACCAGGCAAAAATTACGTAAATTATGAGGTTCACAGTCAAGCAACGGAAATGTTGATAGCTGAATCAGCGACAAAAAAGATAAGCCAAGCGAACCGAGGTAATAATGATAGAAAGGAAAAGTCGCCAGCTGCGCTTCATCCAAAAATCGGTTCGGTCATAGAATCTCAATCACTAGATATAATTATTTTATCAATAATCAAGTATTCATAATAAAGTAACATTCAATAATAAAGAAAAATCAATCCTACGAATCGGAAATCGGAAGTGTTTTCTTATTTAACAGAACCCTAAATACTTTCTATTTAATTACAGAAATCCCGAAGCCAAAAGAATCAGAAGAAGGCTTGAATTAGGAAGGCGAAAGATCTAAATTACCTAACATGTATAGGGATTCAAACAATATCGTTGATGTATAGCATGAACAACAAAGGACCTAATATTGATCCTTGTGGTACTCCTGAATAAGTTCTTAATATTGCTGAACTGCGAGATTCGCATACAGTGACTTAAGTGCGATCTGTTAAATACGAAAGAATGAAATTTCAATTTCTGGGTTAGTATACACTGATCGACTGAATCAAAAGCTTTAGAAAAGTTAAGTAAGCATAGTACGATGGAATTATGTTGTACAATATTACGACGAACAGAGATACAAGAGCGACGAAATTCTATTATGTCCAGATCTAAAACCGGATTGTTGTTTAGCAATCATAAATCGAGTGTCAATATAAGTTTTAATTTATTATAAAAGAAGACGCTCCACATTTTAGATAACACAGCAGGACCGCTAATAGGCCTGTAATCATGTGGACATGACGGGTTTCGATTTTTTTTTTTAATTAGAAGTATTTTAGAACTTTTCCATTGTAAGGTGAAACAAGAAGTAGTAATAGCACTGTTAAAAATATGCAATATTGGTCTTATTATGAAAGGAAGAATTAGTTTTAGAAAATATCTTTATTGTCAAGTCCAATGGCAAAGATTTAATAACAAGAATAACTTCCTCATTTCTAAATGAGAATTGATTACCGTGGCTGGGATTAAATATCGAAATGTTATTCAAATTTATACGGGAAACATTGGGAATATTATTAACAAAATAGGTGTTGCATCGAATCAATATTCCCTGTTTCATTAGATTTTGAAATGATACCAGTTTGTTAAATAATTATCCAAAGTGTTTTCAATTGTTGAAACGTATCAAGTTGTCTCCGATAAAAGTTACTTCGAATAGCCGTTGTAGTTAAGATACAAATCTTTTGAAATTATTCCTTAGCTCGTTTCCAAGTATTATAAGCGAAGTCGCGCTCCATAATCAGTTCTCTAATTCTATCATTAAATCAAGGTGAATAAAAATTACTTGCACAAGAACGAACTGGAAGTATTAATTAAATAAATTTAAAATTACATTCTTTAAATATTCTACTTGGTCCTTGACATCGGATGTGCAATAAATAAAAGCCAAATCCACCGAGGCTACAGCTTCATTCAAATTTTGCGTGTTGACTGCTTTTAGATTTCTAAATGTGAAGCGTCGTATATTGGATCTAGTCACCTGAAAACCCATAAACGTGACCAATGTGGCATGGTCCACCCGATTTGTGATAATTAAATCAAATAACCTTGATCTATTCGTATGATACGTAGTCGGGTTTGAGTTTATAACACATAACCTAATGTTACCTAATTGTGAAAGAAACTCTTGCTTCATGCTTTGCCCCGTTCATGACAATGAAAAATTCGATTTTTTTTTACACTATTATCATTCTTAAAGTTTTTATTTCTTTGTATTCAGCTTAAAACACAAAACATAATTATAGTTTATATTACTAGTGCTACCTTAAGCCAACGCTCACATAAGCCACGGCTTTTCTTTTGAGTGAGCTTTGTAACAGTCTCGATTATTGTATACATCTGTAGAAGCCAAGTTAGAAGATTTTAAAAAGGATCACTTACAGATTGTACTTAATTAAAGTACTTATCTATTAGTATTACATTACAAAACTTATGACTATTAAAAAATTCAATATATAAAAATGTAGACATTTTAAGAAATATTTCATTTAAAGAAAATAGAAAAACCATGCCAATCAAAAATAAAAAACTAGCCAAGTGCGAGTCGGACTCTAGCACAAAGGGTTCCGTACCATCGTACAAAATTTAACACTGTACATACTTTTTATTTATTTTTTTAAATGAGAGTAGGCGTCATGTAATGCTATCATTTGAAAAAATAATGCCTACTTATGATAATAATAATGAATGAGAATAAAATGAGAAAAAAAACGCCGGAAAAATCACGTTTCTTGTGTGGGGGCCCCTTTTAATTTTATTTTATTTTTATTATTTGCTGTTATATCGAAAATAAAAAACACAGTCTGTGAAAATTTCAACTGTCTACCTATTACGGTTCATGAGATACAACTTGGTGACGGACGGACAGCGAAGTCTTAGTAATAGGGTTCCCGTTGTTACCCTTTGTGTACGGAACCTTAAAAAGGAGGTACATTATTGACTAAATTTTGATATTTCAACAAAAATATTAGGCGTAAGGTGTAAAACATGCACTTTGAAAAAGGATCTTATAATTTTCTTCATTAAACTGTTGTTTCAAGTCCTTGGGAATAGCATTACATAATTTGGGACCAAGGATACTACTATGCCTTTTAGAACAGTAAATCGGAAACATATTAAGGTTTCTGAATATTAATTTAAATAAAGTGAATACATAGATCTGATGTATAGTCATCACCGTGAATTCGGTAAACGCTAATGTGGCTGAAGAAAACTTTGATTTTTTAAGGCACATTTTCACAATTTTACTCTGCAAGTTACATAATGCTGCGATTGTGTTCGTGAACGTTGATCCGCAGGCAATGATCCCGTATCTACTGTAACAAAGACTGCACTATTGCATAATATATCATTTTTATGTAGTCAAGTTTTAGTACATTTCATTTAATTTCAACCCCAATATGTCGTAAAGTATTTCATCATTAGTAATATGGGAGGATTGGAAGGAGAAATCAATATCCACTTCATTCGCTATTGTGTTTAGAAAACATAGGTAAAAGGATATTTTCATATCTAAAGTATTTGAAGTAAGCTGTCAAGTTATCGATTTTTATCAAACATATTGATTTAGAAATAGATTTTACGTCCATTGAACAAAAAAAAAACAAAAACAGGGCAAACATTTTTTTTTTCAAACATCTGACATTTTGTATTCAAAGGTTTTTGGGAAACGAAAACCGGTAAGCCCCCCAAATTTTATCTAATTTAATCATTTTGAACCCTATTTGTTTCGGTTGAACTGTGGAGCGCTCCGCTCAGACCAAAACACGTCCTGCACGGTTTTATTTGCTGGGAGCTGGAGCCGCCATTTTTTTTTTTATAAATAAAATTGAAATTTATTCTCTATTGATAGAAAAATAAATTGCGTTAAATCCCATTTCCAAAAGTATTTATTTTATGTAAAAAGTTCAAGCATTTTTCATGCCTCACCACGGTAACCGCCCCTTAAAAAATGAATATTAAAATTACCACAAATATAAAATTAATGTCAAAAGCTCCCGATAGTTGCATTAATTCTTCGTAAAATAAATTAAGATCATTAATTCTGGGTGATTTATAAACGCAACCTACAAGTAGCTTTTTTTCTAAGTTAAGTATCTCAACAATTATAAGTATTCAGGTCCCAAAAAGTTTCCGTCAGAAAAGGATATAATTCTGGAATTGAAGTGTTCGGTAACATACAAATTCAACATCTCTTCCACGGGAATAATTATGATCAGATATCACAAGAAAGCCCAGATTCAGATCCCATTATTAAATCAACAAGTTATGAGGAAATAAAATTTTGACATCGATTTTCTCGAATTGATGTAGCTATCAGTTCGAACCCAGGAGTTCTAACGTTGCCAACAACTATTGTCGCATTGAGACAAAATAATCAGCGTTTGCAATGAAAGTTTTCCGTATTCGTTGCTTATTTCGCTGATTAGTCCAAAACCTGGGTGCCTTGAGCGTTTGAGTAGGGTAAATTAACAATTACGTTAATAATTGCCTCGCAAGGTAATTGATTTCTTTCTATGTAGTGACTCAGGTGCTGCGACCGGTAGAAAAAACGACAAGGTTCTTGACACGTTGTGATAAGAATCAATTTTACTTCCGAATATGAGGTCTTATAAGACGATCGACTTGTTCGGTGAATGCAGTCTAGTTTGGAAATTCAGAGTGGTGTCGAGTATCCGTTCGGTTCGAAGTACTGGAAATTGTTAAGTTAGGTCAGTTCGCGTTAATAACGATTTGTTTTAAATAAATTCGAGAATTCTCATTGTTTACATATGTTGCTGGGGTCATGATATATATTTACTTTCATATTCTCCGAACTCAAAGTTTATTAAGATATCATTAACCAAAAGTTGAATCCACTTCCAACAGATGTCGCTTATGTCACTTTGTTGCGCGTAACTATATTTTTAGTCTGCTGTTAATATAAAGGAAGAAATGCGCCATTATTTTTGTGCGATGCGCTCCAAAGAAATTTTCGAAGATGTATTACATGTAAAAAATTTTTTTTTTAAATAAATACTATCTTGACACTTGCAACTTGCACTTGTATAAAAACTTGCTTCTTTAAATATGAAATTACGAATGACACTATTTCATAATTTTTTCTAAACTGGATAGAACCTGTTGTCTTTTAGATCCAACGGAGTTTTAAAATAAATATTTTCGAAGTTTTCCGCTGGATAGAGCTCTGCTGGATGTTTTTATTATCCGGAAGGATAATATTTTTCAGTTTTTCATACAATAATACAAGCCTCATTCAGATATAGAGGGGAATTTTTACATCATTCGGAGTAAAACATTTAAAACTCTATGGTCATGGGGTATAAATTATTTAAAATTATACGAAATGAATTCAGCAAACGGGGTAAATTTACACAGATTTTTTTTACTGTGTAGCATTGTGCCTACCCATTATAAGTACTCCATAATATAGCGCAGCTAACTTCACGCTAATAAATGCAATAAAAGTTTGTTATACACACAAAATTATGAATAATCTCTCTGCAATAATAATTACAATATATGGTATGAAAATAATTATCTCCCTAATCTTCTCATGATTTTATAATTTGTAATTTGCACAAATATACATAATTCAGATTTAATTACGAAGGATTCGGTTAATATAATTTCCCCGAGCATCCTTAATCTGTAATTACTATGTCAAAGTGCTACTTTCCACTTGTCACTTAGCTAACATGTCTGGTTTCCTGAACTAATAAATTATTCAGGTCCCATGATGGTGCCTTCACCATTTTAGGAAATTTTCAGCACCAATACTAACTAAAACCAGAAATCGGACGATGAGGATGACGATGGGGATGGATGATCTTCACAAAAACAACTAGTCCCTCACATCCTCCTATGGTTCGTTTTGGTTGCTTTCTACAACGATAGTCCTAACTCTTTAATTTTTTTCCACTTTTGAACGGAGTTTTTTTTATCCCCTTTCTCCTTATTCATTCAAGCCAATTCTTCGCCCATTATACAGAAACCATGTCGCCTGAACATAAGCTTATCAAAGGAACCCCCCAGGAAACTGTTCAGCATAACCTTTCAGAAGCCCAGACACCATATTCAATTCAACCTTCTGTGATTCTCGAATAGATAGAATCTGCAAGGGCTTCTATGATATGGAAACCGGGAGGGGTTGATGAACGAGGAGGAGGTGAAGGAGAATTTTTCAAATGATATGAAATCTGAGAAAGAAAGACAAAAAAAACACTGCACTGGGTGTAATGACATAATGCATTTATAATGTCTCACAGGAACTCTACACATAGCATCCGTTTTTGTGTTGAGATCCACTTTTTGTTCCTTCAAACCCTACACGACAAAAGCGCTTCAGACAATGCTCCATAAATTTCCAAGGGTTGAACTTTAGCTCCTCACTGAATAAGCAAATGGAGAAAAGCAATAGCTGGCACGTGCTCAGGTTCAATTGCTGTTAATTACTGCTTGTTATCTATGCATATACATGTTACAAAGGACTCGCGATAGCATAAAAAATAATTCTGATTGACAATGGCAGAGACCTCGACTCGACTGGGACTATAACTTAAAAATGCTGTAAGGAGCCTCTTCGACGGTGCTGTTTGCTTCATTCAATTGAAGCTTCAGGACGACTTTTGTTGAAGGATACGTGCTTTTGATTATTGAGTAGGGAAATATTCAAGACACGCTCGTGTACAGGATGTTTGTGTGGTGTTAGTAGGTACAGGAAAAGCCTGTATACTATAAGATTTTTGAAAAAGGATATGAAATTTCTTTGGTTTATCCATACATACATGACGCTATAAATTTTTCCTCTTCTTAAATTTATGAGGGGTGTTTTTATGTCTAACACATGTGCGCTATTTTCTTTGTTTTTTAATTACGTGTTAAGAATATTGAAAGCCATTTTTTTATTCGAATACCTTCCTTATTCGGAAAATGGTAGTTTTTTAGTCTTTATAAATAACTTTATTCTTCGTACAACAGATTCGATGTGATCGTTGTACTAAATAATTTAGAGGCTTCTGGTGGAGTGCGAAATCCTATCAATTTTGTTTATACATCTTTCCCTCTCTTGGGTACAATGCTAACGATACTTTGTCTGAGAGTTGAGCCTCCTTTATTGGAAAACTATCATCTTGATTTTCATAAGTGATTTGTTTACAGATAGAATAACTACCCTGACCACACCCCGGGGGGGGGGGGGGGGGATACGTGTCCTTTTTTTAACGTAATCTACAAATCAGAAGGAATAAAGTGTAATGATACGTGCCTGTAGATATGAACGGGACTTAATGCGTTGAAAATATTCGAGCGTCTTCTAATTGTATAACTCCCAATATCATCCAAAATCGTTCGCTCAATACTACCACACGACACACGCTTAGTCTAATTGAAGTCATTAGTATCATTATAAGTATTATTATATAGGTGGCAAAATCCTCGAGATATACATATCAAGTCATAAAACAGAAATCTACATGTGTGCGTGCTAGTACAATTCTTTAAAATGTTTTATATTGATTGATGGAAATGTGACTAGGCATTGATCCTATATGTGCCATATAGCCTAAACTATTATCTACACAGGAAAATAGTTTTCCCGTAATTTTAAGCGTGGCTCCTTATCTTCCCAAAGACTACACTTACTATAAACCTTACTTAACAAAATATTAAAATAGTTTTAATTAAAAAGTAACCTAACCATTTTGCGCTCAATTAGTCGCAGCTGAGTAATAATTGCAAAGTATACATATGTGTGGCCGTAGTTCGAATCTGTAGGCAGATTGACTCGATATCATCGCACCACGGCACATTCTCATATATAATTGAATACTTAGTTCAGAATTTTTGTTTGAGGAATCGTAGCCATTTGGTTAAAATAAATTTTTTCAAATAAGTTTGTTAACAAAGATAAAAAAATTTGACTACGGTTGTGAAGATAAGAAAGTCATTTTATGATTATCAGAGGAAAATTGTTTTGTATGAATATGAATAGTAGTTTATGGCGCAGAAGCTAATGAAATCAAACTTTTGTCAGTTTTATATAAGAACACTGCAAATATTTTAGAATGCAAGGACTATGTTGGGGCTCTCATGTAGTAGTGAGTGTTTCTGTTTCATGGCTTGGGAAGTAGTTCTCGAAGGTTTTGATTAATCTCACGGCTGTCTTAAGAGGAGTTACTCCTCAGCAAAAGTTTCAATTTAGATACCAGCGAGCCTATAGGCAATAAAATTTACTATACGTAGTTTTGTGTCCTGAAGGTGAGAAAATTCATATAAAATTAGCCTAGACCTAGACCACATTGGAGACATCTAGTGTAAAAGACAGAAACCCAACATGCGACAAAACTATACAATTTAAGATGATAAATGAATAGTTGCAGTTCAAATAAATTGAAAATTTTTAACGAGAATTAACTGTGCTAAACTTTCTTAGCACATAATTTTTAAATATAGGTACTATTTTGCTTTGTATTTAAACAGCTTTCAATGAAATATTACAATTTCTCGTCGGTGAAATATCGGGAGAAAAAACAAGTACTATTACAGTTAAATAATTAAAAAAGACGCAACTAAAAATGAAATAAACTAAGTAAAAAACGAGTTTTCAAACAAAACTGAAGCCAAGCCGCATGAAAAAGTAGAAAATAAACTTTTCTTCACACACAGAGGTGGACTCAGATTTTATTTGCTGACAATCACCGATATATTTCAGTATGATCAATCAGAGGTAATAAGTGATTTGATTCATGCAGAGAAAGAATATTCAAGAGAAATGTCCCAATCAAAAAATCTCTGTGTGAAGAAAAGTTTATTTTCTATCTTTTCATGCGGCTTGGCCCCAGTTTTGTTTGAAAACTCGTTTTTTACTTATTTTATTTTCTGCCTTTTTCACGTTAACTAAATTGTGATTACGTGCTGCATGGAGATATTTTAAAACAATTTTACGACGGCTGAAAAGACACTGATTTACCAGTTTTGCAAAAAATTATTATGCAACTCATTTCGCTCTACACCTTTGTCTTAGGTTGCAAAACGCTCAAACGCTTCCTTGGTCGGGAAAACTCCGGAAAAGCGTTTTACATGAATTTTCCTCCATTTTTTCTGCAAGTTTTCACCATTGTCCGAGAGAAAGTACTGATGCCAGTTGATAGGGAACATGATCCTGCATAATTTAGAAAACTTTTTTTCCGGAAAAGTCGGAAAATTCCGGAAAATATTTTCGGAAAAATTGGAAAACTTTGCATTTTTCCTGAATCGGATTTATCACTAATCAAATTTGTACCAAATTTTCAAATGGTTTTTCCCGATTTACCGGGTTTTCCATTGAAATTTCCGGTTCAAATTTTGATGGATTTAATTTTCACGCGACATGAACCTGTGTGCCAAATTTCAGCTCGCTGTGATGACGAAAAGTGGGTCTACGAGAGTGTGGAAAATAGTAAAAAAGAAATACATATATAAATAAATATACAGACAGACAAATTCGTGTACGAGTTAAAGGGACGGGCTGGCCTCAAAAACTCGACGTTATTGACTAGATCTGAGCCTTATCTTTCTAAAATACTCACAATCTGAAGAAATGAGAATACCTACTAACAGCAATTTGATTTAAAAAACCTCAATTTGTAGCATTTTTTAGAAGTTTCCGAGCTAATATCTCCATTCCAAAAGATGTATTAAAATGTTTGCTGACGTTATTTACTAGACTTCTTTGTTACCTTTAATTTAAGATATAAATCATTATTCTGCTACAAATAGTTTGCTAGAAATTCCCATTAAAAAATGTATGAAACTTGCAAATCTTGGTACTGACTCCTCTTAGTGCACGGATTAGTAGACAAGCGACAATCAGCGCCTTCATGAGGCAGAATATATTATATGCTATCTCAAGAGTACTAGTTTATATCAGTGCATGCTTGACATTGGACTTACTGCTCGACGCGACACCCATCCAAAATCTCTACCGAGAGCCGAGATCCAATCCTCTAAACATACATTAATAAGCCACCATCCTTCAAATGCTCGGACGCAGTGTGCAATTATACAACAGGATATACTCTTCTGTTTAAAGAACAATGTCCGGCTAAGTCATGCAGACTCAGACAATCTCTCTCTGCCCGCATATGTGCCACCACAAACACTACGATGCTGCCATCAAGGGACCTTCTCCATGTTGAGGCGAATAACATTACTATAGGAGCAGTATGCGGGGCTACTCAACTTCGTAGTACGAAGTTAGCAATGTCGTCTACCGAATTGGTATGGCTTTGTAATCCATGGCCATAAGTGACAGCAGTGGACCTCGAAATGGTTATGATTCGCACTTCAAGTTATGAGAGGCTTGAGACTACACTCTTGTCTTTAATCTTATAGCTTACCAAAGGACTAATTCCAAGTGAAGACTACTAGGACGTGTACGTGCAGGCTTCACTATGGACACACACTATCATCACAAATCAGACTACGCCAACAGCCAGAACGAAACACGGATCAATATATCTTCCATTGGCAGCTCTGCGCTTCACTAGCTGCTTTTGCACTGCCAAGCAACATACACAATATCGACAGGCAAGCAATGAGAAAGATTCAGTTCGTACCTACTGTCTAATAATTGTGTTAGGGAAGCGTACATGCTACAGCCACGCTGACCTCAAAAATGCACTTTAAATAAGCTATTATTTTGGCATATACGGTAGGCAGGAATCAAGCCTTTCTGATGAGTATATGGTTCCTGCTGATACGAAACGCCTGCTTTTGCATAGATTTTTTATTTTTAGAAGTTTTTTCGTTTGTAAAAGAGATTTTTCACTCGATTCTCGAACTGCTGATTTAGCAGCAAACTCGGTCAGTTTTACATTGACTTAAATGGTTCATTGTTATTACATTCAAGTCTATTAAAAATTAAATCAAATAACTTGTGTGGATATTATTCTCTGCTTCAATGGCTGGATCAGAAAGGTGGTAGTTAAGCGGTAGATAAACAATCTGTTTATTTGAATGATGGAATTGCTTGGAATGCATACTTGAATTATCAATAATTAATAGAACCCTTAAGAAATTTTTTTTCTGTTTTATATAGTAAGCTTTCTACGATTGGTACGGAGAAATTATTTAAACAAATATTCGGCCATTAAAGCCTTTCCATATACAGGTAAGCTGATCTTATCAGCATTTGTAGGGTTCGTAGATCCAAGTCGCGATATAATGTTTTAACTTCCGGTTCAATATTAAATTACCTGATCGGTTATTACACAAAAGGAGGATAATTCTCTCCTTGCTGATGTCAAATGACATTTGATCCCATGAAATATAAGTTTAAAATGATAATTTAACTCTAATTTAATATTGTCCAAAGAAAACTATATTTTTTATTTAGCTTTTCGAACCAACCTTCGCTTACAATTGCAATAAGTGAATGAATGTATTTGTTGTTCTGCAGAAGGGTGCTCAATTCCAATATATTTTAAATGATCGTAAATATTAAGTACTTTCTGGTTGATGATATTTCCACTCAATATAATTGCTTTGATTAAATAATCCTCCATCCAGATCATGATAGTTTCCTCCAATCCAACAAAATTAATATCTTGTAAGCGAGCTGAACGTTTCCCCTTCGCAAGCATTGTTATTTATTTTCCACTTACTCTTTTGTATTGTCTGGATATTAACTTTATTTAGTTTAAATTATTTAGCACTAGATGAAATCTTCTCACCTTTTTCATTCAATTATGCTAAAGACGAAGGTATTAATACGTGCAAAAAAAATTTGATTTAAAAATTTGTAAAACACCTTCGTTTACTCACATTTTAATTCCATTACACTAAGAGTCTCTGGGGCTTTGTGTAATGCCTGGCACATATGGTATTTGACGTTATTCAGTCTTTAAACTGATATATGTTGAAATTGTTTTAAGAGTATCGCGTTATAGAAGGACATTTAGCAATTCTTGTACATCGAGACCGTGCTGCTCTGGTAATATACAAAACTATGCACAATAAGTCAATAAATGGCTGCAATCACGGACGTCGCCAGGACTTTGTGTAAAATGATGCATGTGAAAATAATTATTTATTTCACCGAATTTTCCCGAAAGTTTTTCACAGTTTGGTTTTTTTTGTTTTGGAATAAGAATAGTCGAATATCATTTTCAAAACTATCCCTATTACAAATCTTACTCTTACATGACTGCACGCAACATTTATTTCCAGATCTTCTCGTATTTGCTAATCGTAGAACCCTCAATTATTGACATTTTTCTCCTGCAAAATATTTTAACCCCTTAAAATTAGCAGTGGAATAGTTTTCTACTATAAAGATGACTATAATATATTCTAATTCTAACATAAATTCGATTTCCAAACCATAAATTTTTCAGTAATATGTTAATAATTAACTACAAACAATGAATCACATATATTATTATTTGGAATACCACAAAGGATATTCCCAAAATATATTCCACCAGAACCAATTGTACATTGTGCGTTAAAAAATTTAATATCAGTTCTACAAGATTATGCTATTTTGGAGCGTTTTGGTAAAAATTAATTACATACACCAATTGCAAATATGTAGACAATTGATAATAAAAAATGAAAGCGAAGTAAAAACATACTAATTGTATACTTTACTTAACTTGTCTTATTAGAACTACAGAGATTTAAAAAAAAATGTTATATTTACGGTTATAAAAATGTTTTTATTTAAAATAAATTAAAATATACTTAAAAATTTAATACATCACTAACTGAAATAATAAATAATAATTTACTAAGCTCTCATTATATTCTGTAAATAGATATAACCTGATTTTTGGAAATTGTATTAATTTTCTGCTTTATAAATGAAAATATAGGAAAATTTACGTAGAAACAGAAAAAGCAGTATGCATATTCGTAAAAGCTCTTTTCAATATTTGTATGCATTTCGTGAAGGCTCTCTTTCATAAATTTCAATCCATTGCAAAACAGAATAAAATTCTGATATGACGAGAAAATTTATCACAGTATGCGCTGATGTCATCTTTTACTTTCATTAAGTTTGTATTCACATCAAATTTATATTCCTTGCAACGAAAAATGTGCTATCAAGGTCAGGCAAATTTCAGTATGGGATTGTCGTTTTACGAATGATTTATATCGTAAATATTAAAGATAAGAAAGAAGCCTAGTAAAAACGTCGGGAAAAATAAAACGAAATATATTAGAATGGAGATATTAGCTCGGAAGCTTGTAAGAAATGGTAAAAATTGAAGTTTTTTAAATTAAATTCCTGTTAGTAGGTACTCTCATTTCGTTACATTGTGACTATTTTAGAAAGATAAAGCCTAGATTTAGCAAATATCGTCGAGTATTAACACTTTTAGTAGCGCTTTTTTTTAATTATTTGACTCTAATAGTAGGTACTTGTTTTTCTCTCTCGATATTTCACCGTCGATAAATTTCAAAATTTCATTTAAAGTTGTAGAAATACAAAGCAATATATGTAGTATATTTAACAATGAATTATCATTAAACATTTTCAATTTTTTTGAGCTGAAAATTTTCATTTTCGTCCTAAATTGTCGCATTTTGGGTTTCGGTTTATTACGCTAGATGTCTCTAATGTGACTTGTGGTCTTGGTCTAGGCTAATTTTATATGAATTTATTCACTTTCAGGACACAAACATACGTATATTAAATTTTATTGCCTACAGACTGATATCTAAGTTGAAACTTTTGTTGAGTGCTGACTCCTCCCAAATTATTTTATTGATTTCCTACAAGGTCAGATAAATTTCATCCTTGTAAACATGTTTTATGTCGTGTGATTTAAATTAGAGAGTTTCTTTACAAATGAATTTGTTCATTCTAATCAGTTGTATGGCGATATTCTTACTATACCGCTGGAAATCCGCCTACATATATTCCTTCATCTAGTTTTTGATTACACAAAATTCTTGATAAAACTTTATCTTATAACCTTTTGGGATATTTTTAATGATGCTGATTTATTAAACTTTTTTTTCTTTTTTTTTTGAGAAATTATAAAGATTTCCCATGAAATATTTTTCTAGGTTTTTAACCAACTCCACAAATCTGAAATCCCAACAAGAGAAAATGTACATGATCTTTACGTTGCAATAGCTACCTCCGCACATAGTTCGTCTATATTAGAATTCATCATAAGTTGCAGGGAATTCAAATTAACCTGCAATCTCTAAATAAAAAAATTGGAAAATGAGTAAAATTTTTAAATTGCTATAGAGAGAAGTCAGAAGAAGAATTTTACCTAATTCTTTACCAAATTTCGACTTGTTGAGACGTATTGACGTATTGCCCCGCTTAGTGAAGCGAATGACACACAAGTCAAATCAAGGAGCATATGCTGTGGATGAATATCATTGAAAAGATCAATATTCATTCCTTATTTAGATTCAATTATCATTGAATGAATGTTTTTCTGCACTACTGCAGCTTCACTCCCGCGAAATGAAATTGTTAGCAAAGCAAGAGCTCATAAAAATTGTTTCAAACAAAGAGGAGTTCTATGGAACATCTTTGTTGGAAACTTTTTTGATGAAGTCACAATCAGGCATGATACTTGGGCCAAAAAAAACTTAGACACATCAAGTATTGAATACATTAATTTATTAGAAAACGCCAAAGGTTTTAGCACATTGAGAAAAGTGAAGATTTGGACAAGAGTGAGAACAACGATTCTCGGGCTTAGGTTTGATAAATCTATTGTTAAGGAAGATTTCGTAAGCGAAGTAATTAATAAGTTCACAGAGAAGCCACGTATTTAATAAAAGTTAAGAAAAATTGTAAAAAAAAGTTGTATCGTTTTGATTTTTAATGCTTCTCTAAATAAATAGATAAACATTTTTATGAAACAAAGGTGGTGCAACCTTGCATCATACTGCCGGTGCCCATGACTACAATGCAATACTATTTACCTCGTTTAACTAATCTAAATCTAATAATAAAAAAAATCAATAAATCCAAATTATCATTGCAGTTATACTTATTATTACCTTTTATACCTACCAACTTTACTTTCTGCATAGCGTCTTGAAAGTATATTAAAACAAAATTTTATTGGATTATCGCAATCATCCCTTTCGTTCGGTATACGAACGAATGAATCTTATTGAGGAAATATAATTTGTAATGAACGTAACATTTTCAAGCTAAATTACGTAATTTCTCCTTTGTTTTTCTTCTACAGTTTTTATCTATCAAATGCTTATAGAATTGCTTTTAATTCTCACAACTTTTTCTCTATTTCCAACCAATAAAAATTTCATATAAAAATGTATAATTTAGTTTTTATCGCTTTTGATCACAAAATAGAATTTTTCTACATTTTCTCTACGAAAAACCACATCTACAGAAAACACTGTAAATACAGTAAATAGATAGGTACTTAGTTGCAAATTGTAAATCGATTTTTATTCTTCAAATTACTTTAGTACTTAACTCGTTTCTATACTTATGCTCTGCTCATGCCGGGTATACAATGAACCCTCCCCAAACAAACTTTGTCCACGAGAGATTGAGTGTTGAGCATAAAGTGGTACTTTGGCATAGTCAACGTGTTCTAAAAATGGAATCTCTGTGTATTTTCCAATTGTGAAATAACACTTGCAGCAGCAGCAGCAGTAGAAGCCAATCGATCGATAGCAACTTAGTTAAATCTGCAGTAGCAGATAAAGGCTAGAGTGAAAATGTAGCGCATAACGACAAATACTGGATTGGTCTTGTGTCGTCGTCGTCGTCATCGTTGTCGTCCTTGGTCGTCTCATTTTGCAGAGATTTCCCTTCTCAATGTATAGAAAAGTGTTGATGTCGAATGAATCTACATTGAATTTTGTGGTGGTACATGTACATATGTAGGTAGTCTGAATGTCATGTAATTACACAGAAAATCTATGTACATTTGCCTTATTTTTACCTATAATAGCTTTGCAATACTATAGAAAACTTGGAATTTTGCCAATAGTCCACTTCAAAGTAAGTCCTTAGAGATTTTGCTTGAAAAGCATGAACTTTTGGTAAACCATTTGAAATCCTGGATATCCTTGAGAGATAATAAAATATTTCAGGAAAATTGCTGCAAGCATTTTGCTTTCGTTATTTTTATTTGTATATATGGTATCTACATCTACACATGTCATACATAATGTACCAAAAAAAATAGTAAAAATACAACTTGCATATATCTGTTGGGGATTGGTTTTGAAAATCCCATATCTAATCCAAAATTTAGAGGAAAAATTTGCACTTGACTTAAACTGAGCTATATCGTCATTTATGCATACAAAAAATTCAATTCCCATCGCAGAGAGCACGTCTTATCCGCTTTTCATGAAGCAAAGAAAAGGTTTTCTGATATCTGATAAAATTTTCTGATCATGTCTCGATTCTCCAATAAACCATTGATTACGTTTTGAGGGTAAAAATGAAAGGCAAATAACTGGTATAGATTTCAGTCTCTCCAGAAACATGGTGAGCCGCACGATGATATTAGATATGACTTTTATTGGGTAGGAAAAATACCCAATTTTTTTTTCTTTTTCTTCAATTTTTCAATTTCAGAACCAATAATAGAAAAAAAATCACCTCCTCAACACACGTGTAACTTGAATTTCATTGTAGGTTATTTCGAACGGTATCAAATTCTATAATAATTTTTATGGAATAGAAAACTTTAGTTTAGTGCCGTTTTATAAGAGTGGGTCTCTTTTACATCTTCCCCTATTTCCTTACATCCTTACAAAATAAGAAAAAAAAGAGGAGGCGATTTTCCAATCTTTTATAAATGTGAATTTCATGCTTGTTTATGTATGCACGTCAAAGTTATCAATCATAGAACAGCTTGCCCTCCTTTTGTTATTGCTCTTGGTTCTTGGTTCTCAACTTGTCTACCCTATCGTAAAAATAATCCATCTTTCAGCCTATGAACACATCTCAGCATCCTGCCATCCCCTACTTTACTTGTGTGAATAACAAACAAGATAAAAATATATACAGCGTCGCGACGCGTCGTCGTCGTCGTCGTCGAAGGAAAATTTGAGAATATATTTTGGAAACTTTTCTTTTCTTTACGAATTGACGTATTATGGGAGTAAGTACATACATGAGGTATATTGTGATAAGTTGAAGTTACCATCACGTCTGATGTGTAAATTTTTCTAAATTATTATATAAAGGTCGTACATATGTCAAGAAATATAAAAAAAAATGAGTGTATTATTTTCTTATTCAGTGATTTCAAAATCGATTGAATTTTACATTGCGGAGCAGTTTTAAAATTTACATATCAAATTTATTTATAATATTTATGTTCAATGGAGAGTCATCAAAGGGTTCAAAATGTTCACTGAACTCCCATCCATATACCTCGACAGAAAAGTTTTGTTTTCGTCGTATTCTTATAAGAGAATTGGTTTATACTACTGTTTTACTAGGTCGAAATTACGTAATTTTGATGAAATCATCGAAATCAGCTCAAAATTATGTAATTTTACATATATTTAAAACAGCTGATTTCAACGTAATTTCTGCAAAATAACCTAAGCACAACTGTGACCGCGACGGCAAACGGGCAAATGGCAGACTATTTCCGTAAAAGGAATAATTTTCTGAAGGAACGTTTTATGATGCGTGTATTACATAGGAATCTGAAGTTACCGTCGCCGGTCGATCTCTCTCGCCATCGTAATTAAATTTATTCAATTTCGACCACTGACATATAATAAGAATGGACTGAGCCATCCTATCTAATTCCTATAGTCAAAAATGACACAAATTTGTGCTAAAATCTATTTGTCCCTTTCAAGTCAAAATGTACACTGTACTGTAACCAATTTTGGAAACAGTACGGCTGTATTAATTGGAATGCACTGGACTTGACATAAAAATTCAGACAAATATATTGTTTTTATACGTCTATCTCTTACAAGCTCAAGGAAATTCGACAACAATTCTGCAGAGGAGCACTTGACGAACATTACAGCGAGCTGAAATTTGGCACACAGGTTCATGTCGCGTGACAATTGAATCTGTCAAAATTTGAACCGGAAATTTCCATGGAAAACCCGGAAAATCGGGAAAAGTCATTTGAAAATTGGGTACAAATTTGATTAGTGATAAATCCGTTTCAGGAAAAATGCAGAGTTTTCCGATTTTTCCGAAAAAATTTTCCGGAATTTTCCGACTTTTCTGGAAAATTTTCCGGTAGAAAAGTTTTCTAAATTATGCAGGATCAAGTTCCCTATCAACTGGCATCATTACTTTCTCTCCGACAATGGTGAAAACTTCCAGAAAAAATCGAGAAAAATTCATGTAAAACGCTTTTCCGGAGTTTTTCAGACCAAGGAAGAGTTTGAGCGTTTTGAAACCTAAGACAAAGTCGTAGAGCGAAATGAGTTGCATAAAGTTGCGTTTGTGGAAAACTGCGTGGAAAACCCGGAAAAGCGGGAAAATCATCCGAAAAATTTTCATCGATATGATTAGTGATAAATCTGTTTCAGGAAAAATGCAGAATTTTCCAATTTTTCTGGAAAATTTTCCGAAAATTTCCAGAATTTTCCGACTTTTCCGGAAAGTTTTCCGACAAAAAAGTGTTATAAGCTATGCGGAATCTTTGTTTTTTCGTCCTACTAGCATCAATACTTTCTCTTCAACAATTATGAAAGCTTGCATGAAAAGCGAGGAAAATTCATATAAATATTTAAAAAAAATTCATAGTAATAGGAAAAGTCTGTGGAAAACATGGAAAGCAGCACGTAATAACAATTAAGTTAACGTGAAAAAGGCAGAAAATAAAATATGTAAAAAACGAGTTTTCAAACAAAACCGGGGCCAAGCCGGATGAAAAAGTAGAAAATAAACTTTTCTTCACACACAGAGGTGGACTCAGATTTTATTCGCTGACAGTCACCGATATATTTCAGTATGATCATTCAGAGGTAACAAGTGATTTGATTCATGAAGAAAAAGAATATTCAAGAGAAATGTAACAATCAAAAAATCTGAGTCCACCTCTGTGTGTGTTCTAATTTTTCATGCGGCTTGGCCTCAGTTTTGTTTGAAAACTCGTTTTTTACTTATTTTATTTAGTATTTCCCTCGTTTTTAATCGAACTGAAGTACTCGATTTTTCGCACTTAAGAACGGTTATAACTTGATAGGGTTATGTCCGATCGGAAAACGAGTTTGACTGTTCGCTTATTATCAGCTACAATTCATAGAAAAAAACGTCTCTCCATTCTTTTGAGGTAGGGGTTTGGAACCCCTCGGCGAGGGGGTAGTTATATTACCTCATTTTGTATATCGAATTAAAATTCTCGTCGAGTACCTACTATGGGGTGGTGTATATTTTTCCTGATTCAGAAAACATTCTCGGGACGCTTTTGGTGCCGCAAAACTCATTTTCATCCAATTGGCTCAAATACACCCCTGCTACTACGTTTCGCATATATTTTTGCAGTTCTTTCTTCTATGGCCATTAGTGCTCTGTTGTGATCATTTTACTCATAGGAAATCATTTTAATTTTTCTGGGAATTACGTATAACTGGGCCTTATTACTTACTATTACTTACTTAAAAAATTCATGGTAATTTTACTACTCTATTTCCCCGTTTCCACACTCTACAGCTAATGATTTAAAATTCTCCTTAATTTCAAACCTTCTATACTCACCAAATGTGCAATCTTAAAACAGAACGCAGAGAAAAATTTGAGAGCAAGAATTAGGGAAAACGTGCATGCGAATTCATTCGCCACTCCGATTTTGAATTCAAAATTCTATTCCTGGAAAAGGTTTGGGAATGGGGGGTTGTTCAATATAATAGTTATAATCCATGGTTGTATTCAGTTGAACAAGTAGAACGACTGTTATATGGACCAGGAATAGGTGATTAGCAGATTATCAGCGTAAGTAACTAAAAATTCATATTTTTTCCTATTGATATCTTTGAAACGCTTTTACTCCAGTTTCTATATTCACGAATTTTCAAATTGGCGGACGTGATAGCTAAAAATCTAAACAACCTATTTAATTGGCCCAAAGTTTATTCAGTATTGAATTCTCTTCTAAGTAAACTAAAAATATTCGTCAAAAAGTTTATTTAAATAATTGTTATAGCACCTTAAAGTTGATTTTTTTTTTACCCACCCAACTTTTTATTTCTCATTTTCTACCTCTTTTTAGTTCACACAGAAGAAATATTTCTAATAAATTTAATCTTGTTTTGGTTTTTTGTTTCAGTACAAAAATACGAGGTGAATCACTCCCGCCAATTGAAGAGTACAGCGACATGACGCCCATGAAATCGGCTTAAGGCTGAAACAGATTACACTTTAGTGCGCGGCGCGACATCGCAGCAAAATGAACGGTGAAATTGTTCCGCCGCGCTGTGACACACATTGCAATAAGAGCGCAGCAGTGTAGATACAGCGCTCTTAAATTGGTACTACATATTTTCATGAGAAGTTGCCTACCCCAAATATAATTTTTTTGTTGGTACCACTGAAAGTGAGCAGCAAATTTAGGATTAGAAATGTCTACGCGGCAAAAATTTTCGCCGCGCTGTCGCGCCGCGGTCAATGTGTGATGTACAATAGGAAACACATGTTCTCTAACATTTTGCCGCGCTGTCGCGCCGCGCACTAAAGTGTAATCTGTTTTAGCCCTTAGAAATCAGTTTTATTTATTGTTTTTTTAATGTAAAAATATTTTATTTTATTCATTAAATATGTATAAAACCATACCTAAAATTTCAATACCCTTATTTCTTTCTTTCCCTTCTACAAAAAATCAAAAAAAAAAAACGAGAGTTTAGAGCATTCTAATTCATGATACTTAACGAGCTTGTTGAATAATTATCGCAGTGCTTTTTCTTAATCTCATAAGAGGCTATCAAGCCTGATTCCTACGAACCAGTGTTGGGAACTTTTCAATCTCGAAAATCCCACATATTGTCCAAATTTTTCCCACATTTCCCACAGTTCGAAAGCTGAAATTACCACAAAAATCCCACCTTATACCTATATACTTATTAGTTTAAATTTAAATAAAAAATGATAGATTTTAATGTACTACTGTAAAAATGTGCATGAATGTATAAGCAGAAGATCTCACACCAAACTATCCGTCCACAAATCTATAAAACTCTTCTAAGAATTTCTAAAAATCCAACAGAGCAACTCAGATCTTTTAGTATAAAACTCTTCTAGGAAAATTTTGGTGACGAATTTTCCCACAAATTGTTTTACTGTACTCTTCTAAGAATTTCTAAAAATCCAACGGACCAACTCAGACCTTTTAATATAAAACTCTTCTAGAAAATTTTGGTAATGAATTTTCCCACAAATTCTTCTACTGTAAAAATGTTTTCCCTTTTCCCCACAGTGATGATTTAGAGGGCAGAAATTCCCACAAAATGGGATTTTTCACACAAGTTCCCAACACTGCTATGAACAGTAGTAAGGTGCTTGCCACTGCAAGCATGGCTATGGTGCAAGGATCTGAGATCACTTTAGATCACAAACTGCTAGTCACCCTGAACTTCACATTAACAAGTAAAAAAGCTAGAATTGGTCTAAGACCAATTCTTATGATACCCTAGATGAATGCCCGTATTAAATTTCGTATGGTCACCGATCTACTCAAGTTTGATTCTGAAGTTGTTTTTCGCATATATTTCTAGAACGGTTTGTCGCACAGAAAAAATGATTATAATCAATTTTATAGGATTTCGTATTCTGCAGAGGTTTTTAGTACAATAAAAATGTCTTGGACTTATCGTTTTCAAAGTATACGTAAAAAACCTAAATTTTTATATGGCAACACCAAGAAAGAGTTGCCCGATTTAGTCCATTTCAGACATTTTAATTGCTAATGTAGTAAAAACATCATGTACGAAATTTCAGCTCTCTAGGTCGACGTGTTCTCAGGCAGTGTCCAAATATATAGCGGAAAACGAAATTTTTATGTGGCAACCCTACGAAGGAGTTGCCCGATTTGTCTCATTTTCGAACTTAATTTTACTTTTTTTTTTAAAGTCCATGTACAAAATTGCAGCTCTCTAAGTATACGCGTTCTCGAGTTATCGTGCGCACGGACGGACGGACGGACGGACAGACGGACATGCAAAAATCAAAATAACTTTTAATATTATGAATGGGTGTCCAATCCATTTTGCTCTACCATCATTATTTCGAGGTGTTACAAACGGAATGACAAACTTAGTATACCCCTTAGATTTCATCTAGGGTATAAAAATGAGAAATGCGTTACTTCGCACAATAGTGGAAAAGTCCACCATTTCGATTCGTGGAAAATTCTATGAAATTAACCCTTGTTGCGCTTCTGCTGGAGCTGATAAAATATCTTCTATAGAGCTTACAAGTTATGGATATAGAAACACTTGAGTTATATTTTACATACATATGTATTTGTGCCTTTTCTTATTTTCTAGATAGATCAGTGAATATTCATCTAAAGAGCTCCCAAATGATGCGCTGGTTTTTCGTTGCAATGGGTATAAACATTCTTTCAAACACTTGTAAAGCAAGCTGTAAAACTGTAAATATATGTTTTTAATATTGTGAAAGCGGCTTGTGGTGTTGGACGGATGTTAATCATATTCCAGTACTAGTCCATGAATGCAATCATATTACTAGAATAGAACTGATACGTTCTGCAAATGTGCGATTCAATTTTATGTCCTTTTCGTTTGACCCTGTTCACCTTAGATTGAAACTAAATTTTCTCGAGTTCAATTCAGATTCATCCACATACTTAATAGTTTGGATCTTTTATAATATCATATACTGACAAATTTTGTAAAGCATTCATAATGAATTTTAGTTTAGTTACAAAACAGAATCAACACTGGAGATTATGGTGTTTCTACATAAATACAAGTAAACAAATCGAATTAACTCGAAAAGCGTTTGTTTGAACGGGGTCAAGTCTAGTTCCAACCTAAAGCTCAAATGAAAATGACATTAACAGATATAGATGCCTCAATAGTAAACGAGAACAGCTGAAGGCTATGGGTTAAGTCAACTATAATGAAATGGAATAGGTTTACTGCCAATGTTACAATTTTGTACGCTCACAATTTAATGCTCTTTTCAAAATTAAGAAGAAATGTGCAATGAGGAAAGAATATTTTCTTAGCGTTTTTGACGAAACCGGAATTTTGGTTGGTCCTCCTCAAGAACGACGGCACTTACAAAATGTAGATGAACCAAATGCACAAAACTTCACTTTTGGAGATAACAGCCACACACCATTTCTTTTTCTGAAGTCTAAAAGCTGGCCTACTTAGTATATTAACAATTTCTCATAGCACAGCTAGAAAAATCATTTTCAGAATTAAAACGAATGAGTCACGGTATCGTCGATTTTATATCCGAGCGAAGAATTACAGATTTTTGTTATACTGCCCAGCCTTTGTATGTCATTAGTTTGTCTACGATATTGCAGTCTTAAATCAATGTCGGACCCGACGTTGAATTTATATCGTAATTGCATAGATAAAGTGCATGCAATTCTGAAGAAAAAAGATTCAGCAAATATCTAAGAAAAAAAAATATACATATACAGGGTTTCCCGTAAGTCGATGTCAAGCCGGAATCGGGTAATAGATCAAATCATAACAGTTACCAGAAAAATATAAAAAAAAATCTAACTCATGTATTTTTCAAATTATAGACATTTCTTTAGTTTTCGAGAAAATGTACACCCTGTGATGGTTTTTTAGCTCCTGTTGCTACAAATCTTAACTTTTTTTTCAATTTTATTTTTCTCATGTAATCCCGAATAGTGCTATGTAACCTCTTGCTTTAAATTCTAAGCCAACTGTTCCAGATTCGAAGAAAATGTCACAATTTTCCGAACCAAGAATAGAAAATTAATATTTCACCCAACTTCTAAAGGCCAAAACACAGTGAGAGCGACACAACAAAGTCGCCGTAAATTGGTTGCTGTCAAAGATTCGAATATATGGAAGTCCCATATACTTAACACAATGAGAGCGACTCGAGAAGTTTGGGAAAATCTTTAAATTAGTCGCCAACATAATTGACATTTCTGTGTGGACAGTGAATAATTGACATTCATGTTATGTGGATTTGACTATTTTATAAAGAATAGCAATTAAAAAGATAGTAGTAAATAAACTAGTTATTAAAAACTTTAATAAAATTATTTTGTTTAATTATTTTGAGAAATTATGAGTTTTGAGGAGGAATTTATAGAGAAAAATGGGGAAAGTTATGCTGTACGATAAACGTCATCCCTTGTATGGCAATCTCATCTTCTTTTTTTTAGCTTTTTCTTTATGCTTTTACAATTTTAAGAAAGCCGCATAGGCTATACTAAAGATTTTTCTTAGTTCTTTCCTTGTTTCCATTTCTTTTACAATAAATAAAACAGTGACTGCTGTCAAAAACATTTGTCGAGTCGCGTTCACTGTGTTTTAAATGCGATATTGTTGCCAACTAAGTTGCCAACATTGTTGTGTCGCTCTCACTGTGTTTTGGCCTTAAGCATGGAATCTATTCAGTTAACCAGGGCAGACTCAAAATCCTTGTGATCAGTGGCGCATTTAATTTACTTCGAAAGAGATGTTATTGAAGTCTTTTTCTTTGACTAACGTGTGAATTGGCAGTCTCAGTACACCTGGCAGATTGATAAGCAAACTGTTTAGAATCAAGTGGTGATTTAATCATAATTTCATTTTGAATGTGTAGGTCTAGGATTTTTTCTACGGATTTAAGTAGAAATAGCGAGAGGCTGATGGATCGGAACGATCTAGATTGAGAACTAGCTCTTTTTTCTCCTTTGGGTATAAGCATCACTTTGACATCTTTCCAATATTGGGGAACGACCCCTAGAGTGAACCTGGCTCGTATAGAAGTTCCCGCAAATACCTATCCACGCTTGTTTCTCAATACGCTAATTTTGCAGACAAAATTGCGCTACGCGTGGACCTCAGGTTTACGACTTGTGATGTTTGATGTTTACTGCTTCACAAAAAAAAAACATATTACTCAACCCCTCGGAGCCAGGCCATATAGGATTGAAACAGTTCTGATGCTAACGGGCTCCGATATGCTCGAAATTATGACTGAAGAAAAACAAATACGAGCAAAAAAGTTAGAATAGGTCTAAGACCAATTCTTATTATACCCTAGATGAATGCCCGTATGAAATTTCGTAGAGTCACCCATCTGTGCAAGTTTGATTTTTGAAGTGGTTTTTCGCATATATTTCTAGAACGGTTTGTCGGACAGAAAAAATGATTATAACCAATTTTATAGGACTGATCGTTTTCACAGAATATGTAAAAAACATAAATTTTTATATGGTAACACCAAAAAGGGGTTGCCCGATTTATTCCATTTTCGAAGCCTTATTTACTATTATTATGAAAACACATTGAACAAAGCTTCAGCTCTTTACGTGGATGCATTCTCAGGTAGTGTTGTACGGAAATACTACGAAGGAGTTGCCCAATTCGTATCACTTTAGAACTCAAATTTGCAAATTACCAAATCAACAGATTTGTCGTATTTTCGACCTTAAATTTTTTTTTTTTTTTTTTTTTTAAAAAGGTCCTGTTTAAAATTTCAGCTTCCTAATGTGTACTTGAGTTAGCGTGATGGACGGATAGACGGACAATCCATTTTGCTCTCCCATCATTCTTTCTGTGTGTTTCAAACGGAATGACACACTTATTATACCATATAGATTCATCTAGGATATAAAAGGACACCCAATATAAAATAATGGGCATATTTTGGTATTTATCACCTGTCAAAGTTGACAGTCCTATATTGTCAGGCAAATTTAAAATACCCTGTGGATTAGTCGAAATAGTTCCAAATTTTATTGCTGAAGATTATTTATTGATCTTTCCTGCTACACATAAATTCCATTCGATTGTAGATACTACCCCGAAAAACCATTATTTAGTCTCTGCATATCCTAGAAACCCTATGGCTATTAGTTTATAATAAAATTAAGTCTTCCGAGCACAGAATCCCCAATAAATCCATGTACCTACAGATCTACTATACGAAATTTTAAAGTGCACTTACAACAGCGCCTGAAGGATAAAGAAACATCAATTAAAACTTCAATTCAGTTAATATTCTTGAAAATCTTATTTCCTCTGAAAATTCATACTCCTAGAGGCTTTCTGAAGGCACCTACCTACATACATACAAATATACATCCAGGTGGCAAAATGTATATAATTAAATCTTCAACATCCATACGAATTCCATTGGATTTCACCTCTATAATTCTCGCAATAGCAATAACGAGAAGCAACAAGATGGGAACAAGCTTTCCCCCCATATGAAACCAAATAGATTGAGAAAAAACATGAAACCAAGCAAAAACACGGTTGCCCCATTTTCAGAAAATTTTCAACACCTGAGGCCGCTTGGGGGTGGCTTGTACTCATATTACGAAAGAATGCTATTTTCCTTTTGTATGCCAACAGGTAGAGTAGTAGAAAAGCGACTCAAGTACATATCACACGTTGAACGATTCAAATGTATGTCTTCTGTTTCAGTATATTTTATCTGTGTATGTATGAGTGTCTACGAGTTTTACAAAAAGAAAAACATCTCAAGATGAAAGTGCCAACAACAGCAGCAACAACAATTATCCAAAACGTTCATGCTGCGTCTTTTTCAGTTCACATCTGATCCTATCACAATATGTCTTCGCTTGTTATGGGCCCTTTGTTTCACGGCTTCAGAAGGAAGCATCTCTCGTCTGAAGTTTTTGCGAAAAGAATTACTTCAAATGGTCGCCATTTCACTGCTTCTTGGGCTATCGATTATATCGAGAAAGTTTATCTTGTTTTTTCTTAGAAGAATTCTTTTTTGTGCTAAGACAAAAGCGAGGCTAATGGAAGATAAATGCTTTTCATGTATTTTGTCATCGTCATCTATTTCTTGTCATTTGTTCAGCTCTATCTAAATGCGGTGAGCTTAATTTTATTTTCTTGCGGATATATCTCAGGTAGATTACACCTGTATAAAGATAACAAGCAGAGTAATCGGATATTGGAATTTTGATGTATGTATATTATGGAAGGAGTGCATGCGTCAGAATGTTAAAATATTCAGTAAGATTCATTAATTAAAACCTTAACAGCAGAGCTGGTTCAAGAAATTTGGGAGAAAATGTTATAAATATGTATAAATAATACACTAATGAGATGGGTTATGGAGATTATTTGTTTTCTTATGTCAATTTGAATAACTATTGGATTAACACACGGAGATAGATCCTCGTTAAAAAAAAAGGAACAAGTCAGGAGTCAACCATTGTAACCGATTTTCTTCAAACTTTGTGAATAACTTACAATTCGCTCGCAAATCACAAATATCACAATTATTTTTCGTGGAAACTTACACTTTCCGAGATATTTCACTTTTAAAATCACAAACTATGCACTGCACACCACCATACAATTTGATAATACATATTCTTCTTCTTCTTTTAAGTAGCAAGGAAATGCTCTTAATGGTGGGTATGTACATACCTTCCCAAAATTGGGGTTACCAGCATTGCGTTTTTTTATTCATTACGAGTATTCAATTGATGTGCAGTAAAGCAGCATTTATAGTTAAAATTGAATAGAAAAACGCGCGCGTGTGTGTGTGCCCCTGCCAGCCTGCCTGTGTGTGTGTGTGTTTCTTTAATAAACGTTTTTTTATTCCATTCTAACTAAATGTCATAATATATACCTACATTGCTAATACTGAGGAAGGTTTGAAATTCAACTCTGGAATTCTTTGGTCATTTACCAAAAATATGAAGCTTTCTAATACATATCCCACTGAAATGAGCCTAGATGAGAACGTAGCTAAATCCCCGAAGAAAATTAGTAATATTTTTGCTACATGCTTCAAATCGACTTATAATGATAGTCCTTTAAATCATGTTGACTATTATTATGGAAGGTCTTCTGTAAATCATTTACCTATAACCCTTCCTCAAGTTGAAGCTGAGGATGTAGAACGTATTATTTCGTCATTGGATATCAGTAAGAATGCTGGTCCAGATGGGATACCAAATATCTGTTATAAAAATTGTTCTTCAAACTTGGCGTATCCGAATTCAAAATTATTTAATTTGTCTATTAAAGAACGATTTTCCGTACTAAACTGAAGCATCATTTTGTCTACCCACTTTTTAAATCGGGTGTTAAACAAAATGTCAAAAACTACCGACCTGTCTCCGTGTCAAATGCTTTGGCTTATGTTTGAAAAATTAATATATAATATTGTATATCCACAACTCAAGACTCACATATCTAATAACCAACATGGTTTCTTGCCAGGTAGGTCTACAGTCACTAATTTATCTATAGTTACTGATACTGTTGCTGTAGCACTAGATGAGGCAGAACAAATTGATGCCTGTTATGCTGATATGAGTAAGACTTTTGACAAGATAAATCATTCTGTCGTGCTTAGCAAGATGATTAGCATGGGGTTTGATAACAATGCTCTTGAATGGTTTGAATCATACTAATCGTTGCTTAAGTGTGGTAATAAATGGTTTTAAATCAGACTCGTTCACTCAGTCTTCTGGAGTCACTCAAGGCACTATACTTGGACCTCTAATATTCTTAATTTATATTAATGATCTACCAGATGCAATTAGCTCATCTTGCTTGATATATGCTGATGACACGAAAATATATAGAATAATAAAGCAGCCACAAGATTGCATCCAGCTGCAATATGACATTGAACTCAGCTTTTGTAAAAATAATTTCCTTTCTTTGAATTTTAGCAAATGCAAATGTATTACCTTTACAAGAAAATTGCATTATTATCTTGATGGAATTCCTATAACTAAGGTGACTGAAATTTGCGATCTTGGCGTGATGTTGGATGACAAGCTTTTATATGACAAGTACATAAATAATATCACTAATAAGGCTTTTAAATCCCTTGGTTTTATTATACGATGTACGAAATCTTTTAAACAAGTTCAATCGTACAAAGTGCTTTACGTTAGTCTCGTAAGTAGTATTTTAGAGTATGCGTCCCTTATATGGAACCCTTTTTATGCTACATATGCCCAAAAAATTTAGGGCGTTCAGAGACGCTTTACTCGGTTTATATTATTCAAATTTGATCAGTCCAATTATGAATATAACGATAGATTAACAAGACTGTCTATGACAATTTTACTTAATCGGCGTTCATATCTTGACGAGTTATTCCTATTTAAATTGCTTAATAATAAAATTGATGCTCCTGATATTCTCTCAAAAAGTTGCATAAATGTTCCATCTCGTCCTACACGTCAACTACTAGTATTCAATCCTGAAACACATCGCATAAATATAAGATTGAAGTCTCCTATCATTAGAATTCAAAGGTCTCATAATGCCTATTTCAATGATCTTGACTTTTCCATTCTTGTCCTGCAACTTATAAAAGCAATGCCATGGATAAAATGCTTTCTTAGGATCTGTTTATCTCTTTCGTACCTATACTTTTATTTTTGTCTCTTGCTATTATTTTTTTTCCTGTTCTCAATATGTTTCCCTGCTTTCATTCCATCATTTTTTCTTTATTTTGTCTTTGTTTTTTTTATTTTTTTTTTCCTCTCGATTTTTATTATTAAGTACCTATTAGTAGGTAGTTTTAAATTTTTTTACTTTAAACTTTTTTCCTTTCTACTTTTTTCCCTTTTTTGAATTTGAATTGAAGTTATTTTTGTTTTGTCCTTAATTTTCTATTTCCTTGATAGTTTTTTATTTATTATAAAGATCTTTTTTTTTTTAATTTTGAATTTATTTCATTACTTGTGTATAATTTTTTATTTTTAAATTTTTTTTTATTATTGAGTTTTCTAACGTTTATTTTTACTTCTTTTATTTTTGCTAATTTTGTCTAATTTTTATTTCTTTTTATAGTTACATTGCGTTAGCTTTAGTTGTAGTTTTGTATTTCCGTTTTACTCTTTGTTTTAATTTAAGTTTAGTCGCTTTTCTAGCAATTAGATGTAGATCCTTTTTTCTCTCTCTTAATTTAAGTCGGTAGTAAGTAATTGGTGTAAGTTGCTTACTATCGAATGAACTTCCTAATAAAATAAAATAAAATAAAATAAATTACCATTCTAAAAGAGTCCCGAGGAAAAAATTTTCTACGAATTGTATCTGGTAATGAGCTGAGGTGAACAGTGAAATCCGTTTTCCGATCGGGTATAGCCCTACCGAGTTAGAGCCGATCCAAGGTGCGAAAAATGTAGTACCCCAGTTCGAATAGATTTTAAAGGTTTTTTTTTTAAAACGCCCTCAAAGATTTTGGTACATTTTATTATTTTGAACTTAATGGAATTTAAAAGTCTCTTTTGGTGCAACGGTATGAACTACGGAATCAAATCGTTTTGCATTGGATGGGCCTACATTCAGCTAAATTGAGAAAAAAACAATTAATCTCATTTATTAAAGTCAGTATGACCAAAAATGTGTTCGAATTAGTAGTATGGTGAGAAATCAGGAAAAAAAAACCATAACTCAAAATTGCAGAACATATATGGGGATGATTCGGATAAACCTCAATATGAGGTACATACTTAAATTTTACTTTTGGTCCCCACTTCTCCGACCACCCTATATATATATATATTTTTTTTACTGGGGCACGAATGATACCAAACACGCAGACAAATTATGCTAACTTGCTACAATAAAGAAAAAAGAAAAGAAAAGACCTCTCACAGAAACCTTACTCAAGGAAGCACATCAGGTCCAGGTAAAGCTCACCCACAGATAGGAGAGTTGAACCAAAAGATCTGTCCTCCATTGGTCGCGGGTCGGACAGGGGCACACAAAAAGTTAAGTTTCCTCAAGTACTCCTTTTAGACAGGACATATACTTTGGGCTGCCAGCAGGTCTCTTATTTGTTAGATTAGTGTGATATGGGTTATGTTGTGAAATATTTTCTACCGAGCCCCAAGGAAGGTCTGTGAACAACTAGTGCTCAGATTAACTCAACGTAGATGATTCCTTGTACCAAAATACACTTTTATGAGAGAGAGAGAGGTTGTGCTTCAATATAACATATTCCCCCCTTTATACAAAAATTCCGTGTACTTAGGTATCCATTGTAAAACCACCGTGTTATCAATACACACAGCTTTTCCAAAGACATCTTGCGGTTTCTCAGCAAGATGGCTGTAATCCGAGGATTACTCAGAGCCATAAAGGGTGCCTGATTATCTGAATTGATATCAATAAAGTTCTTTCCTTTGATTTCAATGTCAAGGGCTCCCTAGCTGTCATTGCAATGTCGAAGACCTTAGCCTGGCAGTGTCTGTAGTGAGCACACTAATCATTTTAAATATGGTATCAGACTAAATATTTCATTGGAACAGTGACCATTCATATAGCGATAAAGGGGCAAAAGGCATCCAACATTGCGACAGTCTTGGAGATAGTCGATCTAACAAGTTATTGCTAAATCGACAATGAGCTTAAAAGCTCTCTTTTGGATCCAATGAAACAAACGCTGTGCAGCTTAGAGATGGGAATTGTATTCCATTCTAGGTCTGATGTAGGACTTGTATTGGACCGCTAGATTCGATGGGCTGAAGTATTTTTTACACATTTTCGAAAATCCAAGATATTTCGACGCTTTTTAGCAACAGAAACGATGTGAGCTGTGTAGCTTAATTTACTGGAAATATTAATGCCAAGAATGCATAAAGGTGCTGTATCGTAAATCAGCGATCCATCGAAAGAAACGGGATTAAAAAAATGATGATCTTGTTTTAAGGAGGTGAGAGAGCTTTGGCATATGCATTGAACTTGAAATAATTCGCTTTGATCCAAGCCAGGGTATTATCAAGGTCGTTATTCAATGATCTAGTCACGCAATCTCGTTTAGCAGTTGTGGCATTCCCTCTGAAGTCCGTCAGAGTGTCGGAGGAGTAAGCAAAATCAAGGGTGCTGTCATCGACAAAACTATGGATGGGAAAGCAGATCATTGATGAAAATTAAGAAGAGAGATGGAGTGATAACAGAGCCTTGGGTCACACCGGCATGTATAGAGTGAGGGTCTGATTAAACGCTATCTAGTACAACCCGATTAGGCGGGCAGATAAAAAACTTTCAATTCATAATAGATAAGGAGCGGAGGGTTCAAGTGCTTTAAGTTTGGCTAAAAGGGATGGGGGCCAGACTCTATCAAAAGACTTTAAAATATCTAGGGCAACTATTTCAGATTCAGTCAACGATCCGTAAGAAAAGTCAGCAAGTCTCAAGATGAGCGTCCAATCAGGAAACCGTTTTGGCGTTGGTTGATGAGTTGATTAGTTTTTAGATATTTCATTAATTTGCAATTAATGCTAGTTTCAAAGACCTTTCTAACAATAGAAGTGCTTGCAATTTGGAGGATCGCTATCGCTATCCTCTCCTTTTTTGATAATAGGCTGAACGATAGCTAGTTTCTAAGTAGTTTGAAATTTTCCTGTCGAATAAAACAAGTAGAATCGTTTGGGCAGAGGTTAACCAAGAATGAGATGCAGCTTAATGAACAAGGGAGTTTATTTGAAGATCTCTCTTGAAGTACCTTATTAGTTTTGCTTCATGCTCCTCTCAGAAGATATCAGAAGTATAATGAAAACCTTAAGTCTTCTTACTTTCTTTCAATCTCTCTCGGAGCCCTCGCCCTCTCATCGTAGTCGTTGGAAACTCTCCTCTCAGTTATTTTTCCTTTTCATGCAGATGATATTTAAATAGCTTGCGTAGGATGTTAAAGCATGAATGAGCATGGCCATATGGATCCCCCCGAACAATCAAAGTAACGTAAATGTCGGCTTCCTTATTTTTACCTTAACTGAGTGTTGAAATTTAGCTGTTTTTTCCAATTTAATTAATTACTGAAATATTTATAATGTGCGTATATGGAAAGAATTCAATTTGTATGTTTTGTGAAAATTGGAAAATTCAAAATATACCTCCCATGTTGAAAAATTCCCATTTATACTGGGGGATAGAGAAAAGTATGGAGCATTTTTGATTTAATGTTGACCCATTTAAAATGATTAATTTCCACAAATAATAGTAAAAGGAAAACTCTTAATATGAACCTCACATATTAGTCTAGATTTTACTAAAGAGAACCGGTCAGTATAGGAGTAATAAAGGTATCCGCATTTTTTGATTGAATTTTGGTATCCTTATTTAATGCTAATCTCTATGGCACCATCCTCGCTGGGACACAGCTGCAGCTGCGCAACATTATTTTCTTTGATTAGTTTTATTTATGAAGCTACAATTTTCGAATATTTTTGTAACACTTTCATACCTACAGTGTGCATAGATAAATTACTGAACTCCTGTGGCTCTAAATATAACAAAATCATCAAAATTTCTTTTCAAAATATTTACTAGGCAACCTGCATTCAATTTATATGATAAAGCTGCACTGTAAAATCCCCATATTCATATCCTTGAAAAAATATTGTCTGCATAGGTAACTAGATTGAAAATGTTTCACCACAATATTTCCTCAGTAAATGCAAAATTCCTCTAATAAAAAAGAATATAGCTGTAATAAAATGCTATTTACAACATATTTCGTTATGACCCATTAAAAACTTGAAACGCTCCACCAGATGTAGTGAAGTTCATCACTTATGTATGCATGTGTATATTAATGTGTACATACATATATCAAGTATATCTATCCAATTTCATCAAGCAAAAATCAATTAAGCTGCAGCTACTATGAAAAAGGTTATATGCTGAGCATAAAATTCACTTAAGTGCCATGCTGACAAGGACAAAATCTCATAGATGGCTCTGCCATAGCAAGGATATTGGATCGATAATAATAATAATCATCCCCCCAAGATATTTGAATAGTAAAGTACGGCTAATGCGGATATGATCTCATAAAAAGAAAAAAAAACACAACATACAAAAGCAGTAGAGTAGGGTATACATCAGAGAGTCCACAGGAAAATCTTGTCGTTTGGCTAAAATACCGGATATCACAAAAAAGCTGTGCAATTCCGGCCAATGAGCGCGCTAGAATTGGATTATGTTGGTCTACATGAAGGGAAGACTTTTATGTCGCTAAGAAGGGTGGATTATTTCCGGAAAAAGTTGTTTTCTGCTTACGTAAATATATATTTGGAGGAGGATTTATTCCCTGGGATTTTCTTTACGGATGAGTGCATTAAATGGGGATCATCTGTGTCGCTTAGTTTGTCTACAGGGAGAGGATTAAATCTGAATGTCTTCTTAAGGATAATTTTCTATTTCTTTCAAAATATTGTTGAAACGGAGATTATTGCTTGACATTTAAATGTGTGCTTTTGTATAGGTACATATATACATACGTAGAGGTTTACGGGCCATGTATATCATTAAAGTTGAATGATTCTTGTATTCCTGAGCTTAACATTTTATTCCTACTTTCCACTTGACTTGACTTGCTTTTGTATAACTTTTCTTTATAAGAGAAAAGTTTTCTTTCCGCAGTTTAATTTGTGCGCATTATTGTAACTGCATCAGGGAAAACTCTTTAATGCGTTTCTCATCTAATAAGATGGCGATACTCGGAGCAGGTTAATTTTTTTTCTTTTAATGGAGAGACCAACAAAACTAATTAGATTATTGCAGGGGTAACCATCCACATGAAGATGAAGTAGATAAGTTTCTCTGATCTTGTGATTGTTGCAATGGTGGACCTTATATACCTGTAAAACCTTAACTCATATACATATGTAACTAACTCTTGTATGCGTCTTTGGGCTTCACCGGGCACATTGGTGCATACTGAGAAGAACTCTACAGAAAACCACCATTTACCTAATTTTATAACAAATTTGTGTATCTGCATCTTTCGTTATGCAATTTCACGATGGGGTTGAAATGTAAAAAGACAGCTATTTATAGAAAGCTCTGATATAAACAGATAAAGGGATATTGAGAGCGGTTCCAACGTAGAAGTTTTACCCATAACTTGTTTGCTTTCAGAAACACTAATACTCCTATGTGACGGGAATACAATACAACGTTATTTTTGGTATGATTTTGCCTGCAGTATTGGCATGCAATAGGGTACCGCTGCTGCAGTGAAACAAAAAACGACCATAGTTATGTGCTTGGAATTATAATATATTATAATTTCAGATTTCACGCAGGGTAGATTTACTAAAAATTAAAATTACACCTGGCTGCATTTGATGCAAAATAAAAATTATACCCTCTAAGAAAAAGACTATGCCATGGAGGTCATCTTCCTCATAGGCTTTTATTTATGGTATCTAAATGAAAACTTTGCGCTTGTTTCCTTTATTGTCTACTGAGTCTGTTTATAAAACAATGTTCACTTTTTAAGAATCATAAAAAAGATTGCAGGTCTTGAATAAAAAATTATTATAAAGTTCTATCTTTTCTTTTGGATGCATAAGGGTTGATGCAAGTATTATTTTGTAGTATGTGTGGGTGTGTCCATAAATAATGACCTTGAGAAACCTCAAAGGTGTTATTTCCATCGGTTTAACAGGTGTACAGGGCTACTTTTCATATTATTGACTTCTTCTTTAATCCATCAAAGGACAAATAATTATGCAGCGTTGTAAATGAGCGAACTCATTTGTCGTATCAACTCATCGCTCAACTCAGGACTTGAGTCCGCTCAATCATTGAGCTCAATACTTGAGCGGACTTAATCTTGAGCGGACTCACTGCTTGAGTGGCTTGAGCGGACTCACTACTTGAACGGACTCATGTTTTAACTAACATAAGGAGAATCTGATTTAATTAAAATTAAAAATGAGACTGAAAGTTCAATTAAATAAGAAAAGCTCATAAAAAAGTTTCAGTGAGTCCGCTCAAGACTCGAGTCAGCTTAAGTGCACTCAAGTGTAGTGAGTCCGCTGTTCGCTCAACCAGTAAGTCCGCTTAAATTTCGAGCGATGAACCACTGCTCAACTGTTGAGTAGACTCAATGATTGAGCGGACTCACTGCTTGAGTTGAGCGATGAGTTGAGTCGAAATTTGAGTCCATTACATCCCTGTATTTATGTATGACAGAAATAAAAATTCTAAATCAGTCTCCGTTTCGTAGCACTCTGAGGAGTTGCATGCAGGTGCCGGTCCAAGACCCGCTCCGCGATGTTAAAAATATCAAAATCTGTATCCATCCAATTCCATTTGATTCTTGTAATTTTATTTTTAGTTCTAAATTGGGATGAATATCTGCCAATTTTTCCTGGGTGTCCCAATTCCAAAAGGGGTCTTAAAAGTAAGGTTCTAAAGTCGTCGCGTCCTGAAAACATCTGAGCACTGAAAGAGCTACTATTATATATTTAAAGGTTTTATTGTATTTTATGGAAATTGTAATAATGTACAGATGCCATTTTATACATCATTTGTAAACTATGTCAACATTTTTTTAACTTCGGTGGGGGGGGGGCGAACGGTACGTAGATTTATCATTGACTGTTTTTCCTCCTTTTAAAAATTGGAGGTATTCAAGCGGAAAGTCTATCGCAGTCTTTATTCATTCCCCTTAAAATCTGCAATCCCTTACATCACCGCATCTTCCTTTCCTTCCTTGTCAAGCTGTGATAAGCATCAGAGAACTTGAACCACGGAAATTATAAAAAAAAAATTATGTCCTTTGTTCCCTTTAGATGAACGGAACAGACCGAAACCACGGAAATTATAAAAAAAAAATTATGTCCTTTGTTCCCTTTAGATGAACGGAACAGACCGAAACGTGATAGTCGGAAAGCAATGTAATTTGGATTTTATGTTTGCTTTTATCATTAACCGGAAACACTGTTTTAAATTGTAACTGATTGGCTGACATTGTGTACCTTCATAAAAATTTTTCACAAAATATTACAAATATAAAGGATGTTACCTAGGAAATGTACAGTGCGGTCCTTTTTTTCTTTTGTCTCATAACCAATTGGTCTGTAAATTATTTTGTAAGATTTCAGCTTTCTATAACGTTAGTCTTATTTTATGGAGGCACTTTATAGACGTTTTCGCCATTGTAAATAGCTCCGAAAAAGGTGACTCATATTGAGTGATTCAATACCTATATTCAGCTAAGTCGAAATCATGAAAAAGTGAGCGAAGTGGATGAATTTTCTAGAAATTTGATACTGGTAATAAGGCGACTCATTCACTTCACTCACATTCGATATATGCGATGAATGCAAGTGAAAGCATCGATCAGTATATATTATTTTAGTAATGGTAAACATATAATTACTAATTATTACTAATAAATTGTAAAGGCCATTTACTGACTAGATGGCTCTAATTGATGGACTAAAGCGAAGTTATGATGTATTAGAGGAGAAAGTTGTTAGTACACAAGGACCCCAATGCACATTGGTTCCCTACATACGACAAAAATAAAAAAGTCATGTTAATATTCTTCATATTTTGTAATTATTATAACAACTACCTAGTCTGAGCTTCACGGAACTATAAATTAATTACAATTTTATAAATGCTATCATACCTATTTCGTCGTCTGAAGTGAACGCATTAATCAGAGTAACTGCCTTATTAATGATATTCATGTAGGTTCAATTTAATTGTTCGGTACTTAGTTCATACAATTTATGTGTCTGCGTCAAGTGTTTTCGAATAAAGATTTATAAGCAATATTTATGATAAATACCCCTGGTAGACATATCATGATGAGCTCATCAATGAGCTCGTCATGAAAAATCAGATGAACGTATTGGTGTAATTTATACGCGTTGGAATCAAAATCGGGACAAAATATCATTTATTTACTTATTCACAGATGGTGTGCATGAGAATTGCATCTCTTTCATTTATTTAGAAATGTATGCTGTGCTTCTCTTTTGTGGATTTTACGATATTAGATGAGCACTTCGATGAGTACATAATGAGTGTGACGATGAGCGTATTAATGAGCATATCAATGAGTGTCATGATGAGTTCATAAATAAAAATCTGATTTTACGTTTTATTTCATTGTAAGGCCTGGTTCAACATATAAGCGATAGTGCTTACGCGGAAAAACAAATCAAAAAATTAATTTAAAATAAATAATTTAAGAATTTAAATAAATAAATCATAAAAATCAGTTCAAATTTTCCTAGTAGAAATGTCATGTGATAAGGTGCTAACAATAATAAATATCTAGTAGGTATATAGGAAGCAGTTTCATTCTATCCAATTAGCCCTTCGGTAAGATTTAATGAATGCTCATCAGGTGGCACATCGGGACTTACTTTTCTATATGTTTCTTCCTAAATTGCAAACACCATGATACTTTTCAGCCAAACTAGTATTGGTTTACATAATAACTGCCCATTGCGGTTCAAGATACAAGGTAATACTGTGAGCAATTTCTACTAGGGGCATGTGCCTATAAGTGCGTAATTGTAGTTATAATGTGACTGTGACGACAAGCAGTTTTCTATTTTAGATATTTTACAATTTCTTTTAGCGTTTTAGTTATGTACTTGTTGTTTATTGTTCCGAAATAAATGGGTGTGCAATATATAAAGCTTAGATCTTACTTTTATTAACATTTTTTACCATTTTTTTCAACTTTTTCTAACTTTTCAAGAAGTTTAATGCTACGTAGGAGTACACCTCTCAAAGTAAATGCATACGCTAATGTTAATAGCGCTGCTTTGCAAGTTGTTGTATGTAAGCTTAATTTTTGGATTATTTGTAGTTATTAGATTTTTTGCAATAGGTGCAAGCTATCAGTGCATGTTTTCACGTATGTACATACATGTATAATATTTGGCTTAAATATTCTGGGAGCAAACTGACGCTTACGGAAAGAATCCAGCACGTTGCTGATAATGTGATATTTTATCAATAAAAGATAAGGAGAATATAAATTTCTGAAGTCTATCTGCTCGCATAATATATAGATGTGCAAAAATTACAAGATCTCTTGCGGAAACATCATTCCATAAAAGCAGAAGTCGTAGAAAACCATACCGCTTATTTAAATAATCCAGAAACTGTGATTTTGGTCAGCGTCAAGAAATCATAGTCAGAGATCATCAACTAAGAAACGAGTACGACCAACGATAGATTTCAGAAAGTGCTCGATATGGATCAAGCAGAGAAGAAAAGCTAAAATAGCTATGAGTGACGAGTCTGCGGTTGCGTTCTTAAGCGATAGTTCTTTAAAGCCCAATATTGTAACTTAAGCTATTGTAAATGCAGATTAAGTCCTTTCTCTTATTATGGATATAGATTTTTGAAATTTTCTTACACTCACAGAGGTTTCATATAGGTTAAATATAAAGAAATGGCAGGTTAGGGGTCTGGAGGAGAAAGAACAATGTATTCACAGAAAAAAAGATGTTCAAACTCAATTTAGAGAAAAGTTGTGTTTAATAATTGACAAACCTAGAGCAGGTGCAGTGGGACATCTAATTATGGCAATACCGATAGAAAATTGTTTGGGAATCCTGATATTGCTGCTGAAATTACAGGAATTGAGCAAAAACTTAATTGAAAGGTGTGTCGAAATTTTGATGACCTTAATTCAGATTTATGCCTGGTATTATCTATCTGTTCACAAAATATTAGTGCACGGGTCTGAATTTATAAACCTATTGGCGAACTTTTGGAAGAAGCTGCAGAAGCAAGAAATAAGGATATTGAAATATTTACGCTTCACCATACCCGAAAAAAGTCTCGAAATGTAACAAATATGGACTTATTAAATAAGCTCTGATCCACTAATCATGGAGATCAGGAAATTGTCTCGAGAAAAGAAGTCGATTTTACCGAAAGCTGCCCTGGAACTAATAAGTTTTGTAATTAATTATTATATTTTTATTGTGTTTTTAAGTATTTTCAAGCATATTTAAATGGTAATTGAGTTGTTTTACCATTGTTATTATTTCATTAGAAATAATAAGCAATAATAGATAATTTAATAGTAAATAGCTAATTTTTCCAAATTAATTTTATATGGAGGTAAAGACAGTTCATATACAAATGTGTTTCTTTTTTCTACTTATATTGTAATTAATATCTATTATTCCAAATTGCTTTTGTTTTACTCATAAAAATATACTTATTGTGCACTTCACATCTTTGACGCAGCCTACTATGGACGCGGAAGCACAGTGCAATAAAAAGAAAAATATGGGCAGAAATAGCGGAAAAATTAAGTTCATGCGATATACATATTATATTAAATTGCTCATTATTATCCGCATAAAATGTTTAGAGTGATAATAATTCGCAGCCCCGTTCAATTTCTCTCATAAGCAGGGCCGGACTGGGTCCTCCAATCGGCCCGGGAATATCACCCCAAACCGGCCCCATTTAGAGGTTGTGATTTCTCGACAAAATAAACTTCTCGAGAAATTTCGAGAAATGCTGATAATTAACAAAAAATAGATAAAAATGCTTGCATTAAATGTAATATCTAATGCAAGTATTTTAACTATATTATTTACTCATAAAAAAGTATAAATTTTACAAAAAGAAATTCATTAAATTTTATTCAAAATTCTAATATATATACATATTCTATATATATTATAAATTAAATTCTTAAAATTAACATAAATAAACATAATTTATTGATTATTCCAAAAATAATACTTCAAAAACAGAGACGTTGATCTGAGAGGCTTGTTCTTTTCTTCGAAGCAAAATTTCCCGCAGTTGAAAAATTCCATTCGTTTTGCGTAGAAGTTGGTTTTATCGTTCGTAATGCTGCTTGCAACAACGCTAAGTTTGGCGCAAGTGGGCCATTGATAGAAAAAATCGTAATTTCTCTCGATAGCGTTTTGAAGCCTGCATCAGATATCTGAGAAGATTTGTAGCTTTCGCGAATAAAATTTTCCAGCTGCTTTTTAAGAATATCTTCAAATCTCCATTATTTCTGAATTTTCTGGAGGTATATCTACAATAAGATTTCTATTATCAGGTGATTCATTAGGTGATACCATCAAGTTTTTAGCCAATTTGGTAATTTCATTTTTACTGGTCATGCTGAAAAATTCATCTTCCACATTTTCCAAAAAGGATGGCTCCTGTAAAAATAAATTCATCTCCCACATTTTCCAAAAAGGATGGCTCCTGTAAAAATTTAAGAAGAGACACTAATGATTTATTCCTTCTCTTTTCTATACGAATTTTTAGTTCTTCAAGCGACTTTAACGCTAAAACAGAATGATTCTTATCTAGTGCTTGAAAAAGAAACTTTAGGACTCCTTCCGCTGTCAATAAAGTAGTATCGGTACGACTTAACGATTCTATTGATATTCCGGCAGGTTTTAAAACATCTAATATATTTCTCGCGTTAGTAATATCATCAATGATCAATAGATGATCCATATTAAGATCTTCTAGAGGATTTTTTTATAGGATCAACTATACGAAGGAATCGTTCTACCATTGACTTATATTTACGTTTAAAGAAGAAAAATTTTTAGTAGGATATTATCGATTGATTAGCAGCTTTAATCTTACTTATAAAAATATAATAGAAATATATAATATTTGCACTTCACCTTACCTTTTAAATCTACAATACTACGAATGAATAATAAAAAATGAATGAATCAGTGAACAGCCTACCCATAAATACTAAATTTTTTTACAACACAACAAGCCTACTTCGACATTAAACAAAATTTAAAAATAAATATTTTGCGTTTAACGATTTTCTTTCAATTGTGTTCTAAATGGTTATAGAAAACAATCGACATTTCGTAAAAAAACTTGTATTTTAAAACAATGATGCCTAGCCCCATCAATCGCGAGTTTTCTATTACTCGCGATTTAAAAAAAAAATTGTATACATATATGTAAAAAGAACGCACAAAAAATTGTTTTTTCTATTCCACACAAAATTATGAAGAATTTTTTTTTGCTTTTTGTTAGATTTCCTTAATCTTTCGCATGGCAAGCTTAGACAAAAAAGTATATTAGTTTGACTTAAATAGTCTTTTGTTTATCGAGAAATAGAATAAAAGTTTCGAGAATCGAGAAATTGTAAGTTGTTGAGAATTCTCGAGAAATCGAGAATTGAGAATTCTCGATCACAACCTCTAGCCCGGTTGAATTTCCAAAAGTGACTTTTCTAAGGGAAACAATCCAGATTGTTAGGCTGATTTCCCTCTGAGCCCAGCGCAAGTAGTGTAAGATATATTTTTCTATTCCCGAAATGCCCGAATGGAACCTTTCCCTTTGAACTGAGCAAAAGAAAGTTAAAATGTTTGCCGAAGAGAAGTCGTCTGCAAATCGAAATACTACACATTTATATCAGTGCTTTCATAATGAACCAAACATAATAAAAACACACTTTTCTTTATGTGTCATTGACACCGGTTGGTAGATATTCGTTCTGTCGCAACTTTCAATCAAAAAGTATTGGTAGTAAGTGCAAACTTTAATTAATAATTCTGTTTATCTTCTACTTTCCACGCTTTTATTTGTTGACATTTTATCTGGGGTTGCCTGGATGATTCTGATCTTTTGTGGTACTTTAATGAAATGAAATGAACTTTTCTACTGACTTTTTCGTAATTTTGTTTCCTATATCACTCATTTTCAATATTTAATATCAGCGGGTTCTAACATAGCACGTGTAAATTAATTGAAACGCTTTTCGGATGAAATTAATGAATAAAAATGAATAAAAATAGCAATTTAAATTAATAGCGATTAATTTTACAGTAGCAGTTTTAAAATGTAAAGTGGTTGGTAGTGCGGAACAGTTTTAGTCAAGTATTTCTCACTTAATTACTCTCATCCCGTTAGCAAGGTAAACTAAACCGGCCCTTTTTGGACCATTATTCTTGGAATTTATTGAAAATTGTTTATTCTTTTAACATTTTCCAGGTAAGGAAATGAGAAATACTATGCCAAACCCACACCGCACTACAAATATTATTACACTTCAAAACTAAAAGCTTAAAATTAATTACTCTGGCAGAAAAAATGAAATATATAATTAAGTTAATTGCACTTTTATTCGCTGAGGTTAACATTAACAAAAACAAGATTTAAGAACGGTTTTTGCACATTTATTAGTTTTTCAATTACGAACTTTGTTTTAAAAGGATAAAAAAATAAATCATGGTAACGCAAAATACTGAATAGTGTATGTGCCCATAAAAAATATAGCATAATAAAAAAAAATTTCTAAAAGCCTAGAAAGTACACACATAGGTATATATAGAAACACTTGGAAATCCTTGTTGATAAAAATACATTTTCTTTGCGTTTTTCGAAATTAAAATTATTATGATTTGGCATCTATTGAACAAAATTGATTCGAATGTATGAAATAAACCGATCTCGGAATAAGCTTCCCCGCACTGATTTTCATATAAAATTGTGTATTAACCCATTAATGACTAACAAATTAAGTGAAACTTTTGAAAAACAATGGTAACAAATTGAGCTAAAATTAAAAGAAACTATGTCCGACATTAAATTTTTACATATTATTCTATAATGGCCAACATTGACATATTTAGCAAAAAAAAAATCCATTAACTGCCTTGATCAAGTACAAAAACAACGCGTTGCAATCAGACGCTTAAGTTTCAGCTAAGTCATATTACTACCAACACAACAATTCCAAAATCGTCATTTTATAAGTGTACTTACTTTGGAGTATCTTCCATCGTTTTTAATGTGGTGACAAATACTGTGTTGTTGTCTATCAGCAGAACTCTCCGTTTTAGGAGAGTTGCACGTCTTTTTTTTTACTAGTAATGAATAGGCTTTCGGAATAAAATTTTCTGGAATTGCCCTAGTTCCGTATAAATCAAACTATTTAAATCCGCACCATTTTACAATCTTCATTTTCTAAGTTCAGTGTCAGTTAATCACGGTACGTATTCTTAATCATAATGTTATCCCTAAAATCAACCACAAAACAACAAAAATTCGTGACACTTTTGGAAAATTCGAAAGCATAAAAAATTATGAGTAAAAATGAGAAAAAAATTCTAAAACAAAATCAAAAAAATACATGCTGTTCTACATATGTATATCCATAATTACCAGTATTGTAATGTAATACCCAGCGAAGCCTTTAAATTGTTCCACGGTGATCATAGTCAAGGTGCATAACAAGCTTTGGAGGCAGAAAGTACCCAAGCTTACGCCTTCTGAACAAGAGCACTAAGCTGGTCTTTGTAGAGCTCACTGTCATATCATGACGAGTGTACCAGTCTTTAATAATATTAAGGCCTCGTTGCAAAAGGGAACAGGCATACGCTTCACATGAAAATCCCATGGTTTTCAGCACCGTGTTGAGTGAGTCAACCAACATACACCAGAGTACTGGGGACAGCACGCCACCATGAGCGCAGCCTATCTCCACCAGCACACTGGGAGAGGTTCGGCCGCCCACCTCCACAGTTAAGTATCGTCGTCTCAACATTTGGTCGAGCTATCGCACTATAGCGCGGTCAACACCATGTCGACGAGCTGCTTCACATAGTGACTCAGGGGTGGCCCTGTCAAAAGCTCCCTCGATGTCCAGAAAGGCTCCCAAGGTAAATAGTCCACGATCCAGTCCTCGCTCAATGACAGTAAACATTAAATGGAGAGCCGTCTCAGTGGTTAAAGAGACGAGACATTGATGAAATCGACTCGTGCAAATCATAGTTCGTACTATACTGAGAAATGGCGAAGAAATCGCACAAGGAGCGCACAGGAACAGATATATTGAAAGCATTTAAGAGCTCAGGGGAATCTATCGCTCCTTGAATACACTGAAACGCAAAAGCAACTCTGGAAGCTTTTGGCCTATTCTCAAGAGAATCCAATGCAAAGAGTTTAAGCCTGTTAACATACAAAGGTAGAATAATAGAGTTATCCTAATGAAATCCACGCAAGGCAAAACGACCGAATCTCCGCTGCACAGTCTCGATGCGATTCATGTATACAGCATAAAAGGGAGACCAGACCGGACTGCCATACTCCAAAATATGAATGGATCATTAAATTTCTTTTGACCTTCTCTTTACAAGCCCAAGAGTAGTATTAACCCTGGCAACGATTGCATTGATATGATGCTCGAAAGAAAGACGAGTATAATTGAGGTCCAATGGGAGAAAAAGGATATACCAGTACATTTGTTGATGTTTAGAGGGGGACATTTAATAGCACACCATTTATGAAAGTTGTCTAAGTCTGAGTTTAAAATTCCACACCAATTTTCAGCAAAAACAATGCGGAAGATTCTGGCATCGTCAGCATAGCAAAATATTCTTGAATTAGCCAAAATCGATACATTAATGTGATTAATGTAAATTATAAAAAAGAAGTGGTCCAAGATGGCTACGTTGAGGAATGTCAGAATTATTATCTGTTACGCCAGAAAGAGCTGCGTACGATCCGATAAATAAGAACGAAGCCAGTTGACAAAAAACGCAGAAATTAGTAAATTCTAACAAATAAGTCGTAGCAGATTTATCATTTATAAAGTCATGTTGAAAAGAGCGAAGGAAAAGCTTGCAGTGGAAGTACAAGACTTCGCAAACTATGGCTTCAAGTATTTTACCAATACAACTTACATTAGCGACGGGTTTGTATTTAGAAGTGTCGCACTGCTTGTGCAAAGGATTAATTAAGGGAAACTCCACAATTTCGGTAAATACCCCATATGTTATAAATTAAATTAATAACACAAAACAGAAACGATGGACGTAGTAGCACAATGTTTTATGAGCATGGAGGCGCAAACAAAAGGACTAATAATATTGAAACAAAAAGGATGGTGAAAAGTTACTAAAACTAAATACAAGAAAAAAAAGTAAATTCTACTGAGTTTAAAATTTTTTCACTAGTTCTCTGTCATTGCCCACCTTCTTAATTCTTGCATTTCCATGTTGAAAACGCAGCAAAATCAAGTAAATTAATTTCACTTGATCAGCAATAACGAATCGATAGCTTCGATTAATTTTGTTTAAATAAATGAATAATAATTTAAATGTAATAACGGAGCGGTAATAGGTGGGTTTACAAACAGTAGGTTTACAAGCAGTATCAAGGAACGGCACACAGCAGCATACAAATAAATTAGTGAGACAAATTTATTTCTTTTCGCAATAAAAGTTAAAATAAATATTGCTAAATTGTCACAGTTGACAGCTAACAGCTGTGTAATGTGGCAGTTTGTAAGGGTCGCCTATATATTATGTTAAGTGCCGTATGAATTAGTAGGGTTTTATGGCTCATCTATCCATAGCTAAATTAATGTTACAAGATAAAAGTCAAAGTGAAATATTCTTAAGTTGGTTATATCATATCAGGGACTCTAACGTTATGGTATCGAAGATCTCAATCTCCCATCGTGCTAATGTAGTATGATCATTTACTCTTTTACTCTTCCTTTGAAAGAGGTTACCTGGTAACCATTAATGAAAGAAGCCAGATACTAGATATAGGGCTCCTGTTCTCGCGACGGACCCAAGTCTGGTATACTGACGAATCCCGGAAGGATGGCAAAACGGGCGCAGGTTTGGTTTGTCCAGGAGTGGAACCATCCATTCCGCTTGTTGCCTCACCACCAATTTTTCAGGCGGAAGTCTATGCTATAGACGTTGGGATTCCGGAAAACCTAAGCAAGCGCTGCAAGAACTCCAACATCTACATCTGTTCAGATAGTCAACCTGCGCTCTTAACACTTTACTCTCAGGTCCTTGATTCAAAACTAGTCTGGAACTGCCACTCGAAATTCCAGCAACTGTCTAGGGATAACCAGGAAACCTTTGTTTGGGTTCCTGGACACCAAGGAGTGGACGGTATGAAAAAGGGAACCAACTGGCTAAAACCCGAACTGAATGTCCGTATACTGGTCCCTACCCCTGGCCTGTCAAAAATCCACTTTAGGGGGAACCGCAACTGGATCTCCTTTGGCGAAGCGTGTTTGATATGAGGCAGCCGAAGAAATTCTTAAACCACTCTCTCCATCAGACGCGAAATCTTATTAGACTTAGCAGACAGTCGCTTAGACTGTTTGCTAACGAGGTCACTGGTCTCGACCCCTTCCGTCACTTCTTCAAGAAAATAGGAGAATCCGACAGTGAACTGTGTCGACAGTGCGAAGAGGAAGATGGGACCGTGATGCATATTATTTGTGTGTGAGTGTCCACCGCTTGCAGGCCAAAGGCCGCAAATCACTGGAAGAAAGCTCATTTCTCAAAATAAAGTTTGCAATCTAACCCCAAGAGCAATAACCGAACTCGTGAAAAGACTCCATTTTACCTCATCACCTTAGGGGAAGGCACAATAGATCAACTATGGTCGGGGTGTCCGCACATTAGCGAAAGGCTTTCCATCATCCAGCGAACAGATTCGTCAAGGCTCAACTAATAGGTAATCTCTTTTCCAAAGAGTATTTTTGCCTGCAGCATCACTTATAGAATCCATCCATATACCAAAATTAAGTAATTACATCCGCGTCTGGTTCGGTTGAATAAATGTTGGTGGAACTATCTTAACATCTTAATCTAAACTAAAAAAAATGTATACGCCATGAATGCAGTATACATCCAATTCTGCGGGGTTTTTTTATAAAACTTTCTGGTAAATAATTTCAATAGTATCCAAAGGCTAAAAGCAAAGGTATTTTAGGAATTAATCTAAAATGAAAGACGGTACAAGAGTACCAACATCTTTACACCATCTCAACGTACATGAGGCGGTTCTTCGTACTTCAGGAGTGATTGCTGTTTTGTTGTTTGCTGCAAGTACCTAAGAGCTAAGTTTTTTTTCGAACGTTCCAACTAATTCAATTTATTACAACGCCATATAGCAGGCAACCTACCAGAATCTGCAGGTAGAAAAACCTTCTATGTATACCACAGAAACGGTAGATACCCATTAATCTACGTACATACAAATTACATACATATCTATACGTAAGTCCCATTAGGAAAGTTTTCAAAGAAGCCAGCTTTAAATTTTTATATCCTTACTTAGCCGCTGTGTGGAAGAATCTTTCTTTTGAAGAAAATTTTCGCTCTTTCCCACACCGTAAGTATGCAATGAGACTACGCTGCTATTAAACAAATTTCTAAACTGCTGAATTCCTGCTGAATATAAAGTTACAGGTCTGGAAGAGAATATCTATCTAGCTCGAACTAGGCTAAGTGATTCTGGAGACCACTCTAAGCGTAATCGAATGCCATAGGAGTTATACGAGCCGAGCATAGGTAAAACTCCCTTTTAACTATAAAAATGCAATTTTCCATACAAGGTGGAGAATTTTTTCGTGCACACCTTAAGTATGTGCTCAAAAACCTCTCATATTCTGAAATCCGTGGAAAGGTGTTGAACAGGTTGCTGGCTGGCTGCTATTTGCTATAGGAATCCTATGACACTATTACACGTATGTATACCTTACCTAGTCTGAACTCCTTTTTCTCCTGCAGATACCAACTTGATGGAGTGAATTTCTAATAAATTTTTAGACATCGTGTCGTCGTTGACGTGCTAACGAAGTAATGGAATTGGACTTTGAAATTTTTTCTACTTCTTCTGTTTTTTTCTCTCCTCAAATTGTTTGCTCTGTTTCGCTGCGAAGACTATGATGATTGTCTGTCTGCAATGGATCGATATTATAATGAAATTTTCATGAGAGAACCTAAGAAATTCTGTTTGCTGTTGTTATCAAAAGAAAGAATTTCACTGTCTTTTCCTTTACTCGTATTTATATAGTAGGTATATAGAGCCTCGGGTGATTAATTCAGAATAAAAAATGAAAAATTTCTTTTCATAAATATTAACAAGAAAAATTCCGAAAATATTGCCTCAAATCATGAAATAATGAAAAATTGGAGATGGAATTTGTATTTTTATACATAAATGGAAAATTAATTGAGCCTTCTTGGAGTCGTCCGTCGTTGATGAAATTTAAATTGGAATAAAAACGGGAGACACGCAATATTACAAAAAAAAAAAAACAAAATGGAGAAATTGGCTGGAAGGTCGATTAAGAGATTCAAGTTAATCTAGATTATTGCGAAAATTAGTCATTTAGCGTCACTTATATATTCATTAAAAATGGAAACTGTTTTTTTGTTTGTTTTTCTTCTTTTTTTTCCTTTTTTTTTTTATTAGCGGGGGAATAAAGCCTTCCTGGCACATAAGTTAATTGCGATTAATAATGCTTTCTTTTTCTGTGGTAGACTCACAAGAATCTTTCCCGTGTAGCGTTTTTCGATATTAGACTAATAAAGACAGGAGATACTCTAAATGAATAGAAATTCAACCATTTTGTTATTTCTAAATGCTGATGAGTGCTGAACAGATTCCTAAAATGATAACTTATCTCATAGATAGTGGATTAGGTAATCGATATCATATCAGAACTGAAACAGTACAGAGTATATGTAATTGCATTGTTTCTCCTTCCAGAAATTCAGTATCTAATCAGTATATATTTATTCGCTTTACTTACTAGATTATTGATACTGTCAAAAGTAATCCTTATTTATTAATTATTGGTTGGGGGATGTAGACATAGTTTCTGTCTGTCACCTAGTCACTAGTCACCGCAACCCGTAAGATCGTTTGTGACATTACCACTAAATGTCCTAGGGCACCCATTCGATCTTATGGTCTTTTATAAAGCCTATATGCCCCTCTTGGGAGCCCTTTTTGCGACATCTTCTGACAGTATAAATGCCTTTCCTACATGTTTTAGCCTTATGCGACACATAGCTTCACAGTCATACAGAACATGTTCAGCAGTTTTATGGCCTTCCATATAGAAGTGACAGGTGTCATAATTGACCTTATCCATATTTTTAAGATGATATTTACATAATTGGGCAGTGCCCAGTAAATAGGCCCGTTATGAGCCTTAACTTCTTCCTGTTAAGAATGAGGAATGCTTTTGTTCTGTATTGCGAATACTTTACATACTTCTTCGCTTATTTTAGCCCCGGGATATTTTCCCAGTGTTCATTTTTAGCTTTTCCTCCCAAAACCTGATCTGAGCTGAGAGGTGACTTTTAGGGTGTTCAAAGGCTGGGCTCAGGGCTAGTAGGCAGAGATCTGGCTCCTTCTTTTCTAAGGCGGTCCAGAATCTCGTTGCCCATATTGTCTTCATATCCCGGTACCCAAATCAACGTCACCTTGTTTTCTTCAGCCAGTTGCATCAATACAGTAAGACAGTCCCAAACAAGATTAGATTCAAAGGTAAACGTATTTAACTTTTTAAGTGCCGCTTGGCTCTAGCTGATATTATGTATATTTTGGATCCATCCGTGTGTCATTTAAGAGATCCTTTTTCAAAGAGCAGGTCTCCAGTGTGCCGCTTCAGTGGTGTTTCAAACCTATTAAGTTTCGGCATAACGTCTGAACATGGGTTGGCCATGACTTAATCTCAATAAATCGCAATGCATAGCCCTCTCTAATTCTGATCTTATTATTGACGATCTTTCCCCAATTATGCTTAATAAAGTGGATCTACCTTATGTAAACTGTATATCCAATTTGGGGGAGAAAATTAGTAATAGTTTGGGGTACTGTGATCCATATCAAATCTATGGTAAGCAAAACTTATGGTGGGCTTGGAAGATTCTGGCTGTCTGCAAATATAATTCCCGCCGATTTGCATTTGAGACTAGTTAGGACACTTTTGGTATCTCTTTCTGCTTATGCTAGTTTATTATACATGAGACTAGATTCGGTTTGTAATCGAAAGAATGAGGTTGCCTTCACGGTTTGCTTTCGGTTTGCGTTGTTTTGCTCATATCTCTCCTTACAGATTGTTGATCTTTAATTGTACATTTGATTCGTACTTAAAGGGTAAAGCACTGATTTTTCTACATAATCTTTTTCGTACAGGTGAACCAGAAAACCAGAGTATCTTTTTTGTAACATCAAATTTCTGCAGTCCCTGAGAGGAGGTACAGTTCTGATTCCACGTTTCAATTCATAAATCTTTGAGGGATCTTACTTTATTCAGGTTGCGTGCCTTTGGAATTCTGAGCCCCCCCCCCCCTCCCCCATGCACAGAGTGTTACTTCTGTCAGTGAATTTAAGCAACTTATAACGCAATTGTATTTTATGAATTACAAGCTGGTTGAGTCGAACTCTTTTCTTTTTATCTTTCCTTTTTTATTTTTATTTTATTTTATAGTTTATTAGCTGACCTAGCCGTATAGTTTTCATTGTACTAATTTAGATAGAATAAATGATTGATTGATTGAGTCCTCTAAGAATTCTGGCAAGACTTTCATGTGGCCAACCAAATTGTTTGTGCTCAGGAGATTTCCTTCCGTAATCTAACTACACTGAAAATGGCGTCCTTCCTGGCATGCAAATGTAAAGGGAGCAGCACAGCCTCTAAGGCTGCAGTTGGTTCGATTTTTTCTGCAGTTTAAATGCATTTAAGAAATTCGCTGAAATTATTTTCAACTACGTATGAAAAATTTCGATTGTGTTCCGTTTTGTTGGTACAAGTTGGAATTTGGCGGAGATAAAGGGTGATGGTTTTTTAATCGCATACATTTAGGGGTTGTAATTTACTACTCTTATTTCTTATTTAGCCCTCTTAGGTAATTTCCAAACTAAAAAATTGTTTTCAAAAAATTATGTTTTTAAAAATTAAAAAATGTTGCGTTTTTATCTCCCCCCCCCCCCCCCTCCCACCCCTACCCTGCTGGGACCACCCCTTAAATTTACACCCATAGTATTGCGGCATATCTGAGCTGTGAAAAAATAATTATTGAAATTCATCAAACATTTACATCGAAATATATTTTATATTTTGGTGGATCAAGATAATTTGAGGTTACCCGAAAAAAGATCAATTTGGTCGTTTTCCAGCACAGCAGAGACTCTACAAATTTTAAAATATAAACATTAAAGTTTGTTTGTAGAATGAAATCGAGTCTACATTTTATCCCCTAAACAGCTAATTAGTTTGTAAATTCGATAAATAGTTTCGAGTTATCTCGAATAGAAAGCAAAAAATGCTTTTCAAAAGTAGAAAATGGCCGTTTTTTGCGTGAAAATGGCTTTACTTTAATCTCGTGCTTGCAAAGAACCCTTAGGTCGGCGAAATTTGCCACTTAAAACAAAACACAGACCGCTAATCCATACAAAAGAAATAACGTACAAAATATATGCAAAATGAAGGAAGGGGTGTATATGACCCCAATACCAAAAAAAGAATCTTTGAAAGGTAAATCGTACGTATGGAATTAATAGCATCAAAAAACGAAATCACTCAATCACAATCACCTCCCTTTTTAATTTGATACTACACATGCCCCATTATGGACAAGACCTATAGAAGGTGGTAAGCCCCCCCCCCCCCCCCCCCCACCCGAGCTAAAAGACTTTATCTTTTTTTGCACAAATTTTTTTCTCCAGAATACCAGAAATCCAACTGAATAAACGGCATTACTCTATGGTCCTCCCACGCAAAGGTATTTATGTTTTTTAAATAAATATTTAAAGTCACCGTGTACCGTGATATGCCGAAAACTATTATTTACAAAACTGTTTTCGTTCGGTGCTGCTATATATGAAAAGTATAAAATACTGAACTTCATTTGGAATTTGAATCAGAATAATCGGTTACTCCGTTCTCGAGATATGATTTTTTGAAAATGAGGTTTCAATTTAAAAATACGGAATTCCTATAAATTATGCTTATAATATTGAGTTGAAATAAAATTTCCTTTTTTCAACTAATATACGAATTTTCAACGATATGGCAATTTTTACTAGTTACTTAACGATCTAAATTTTTGGTGTTACTAACCGCCTGATAGCAAAATCAAATGTGAGCCTCCGGTGGTACGCGCCGTCGTAAACGTGTTAATGTAAATTTTGTAATTTACTCCCTTACTACTTGGAGACTGCGTTTTCACGTAAACAGCATATCCACTTCAGGCCTTCAGGTATCTCTCTGGAATTTATATTTTCTGGAAATGATTTAATTTAATCTGAATTTTAAATAACGACATGCTGTACAATATGCGAAAAGATCTGTCTTCAAAAGAAAGATTTTCTCACAGATAGAATCAAAATCCTAACAATTTTCCGCGCGATTACTAAATTTGGCAGAATTCATTTACGAGTTTTCTTAGATGCCAATGGCTGTTATCTATTTATCTAAGAAAAGTCCTAACACAAGTCTTCATTCCTTTCGGTAATGTTTTCAAATTTTCATTCTGTCTTATGCTCTTATTTTTCTCTGCAGATATTTAACTAAACTCATCAATATATTGAAGATGTCTTTTGCTTCCAGGGATAGGTACATTTTCTCCCGAACTTATCGATTATCAACGTATTGTAATTACTACAACGAAAACCTTCCAGGAAAGTTGGTCTATTTGAAATGACAGGTAGAAAACTTCTGAGATTGATGTAAGTTTTTCTTATTTCCTAATAGATTTGAGTTTTTATGTGTATTAGTTTTTGTAATAATTTCTCTTGTGTGGTAAGTTTTGTGATATTAATTTATTTGGACTACATTTTGTGATTATTTTGCCAAAGATAATTAATAACGTACGATAAGTTTTTATACAAAAACTTCATTTCTTCTAATGGAAAGGAATACACGAATTTGGTGTCAAATAAGTACAACGGGGCGATAAGTCATTGACCTTGATATGAAATATTTTGTTTTTAATTCGATTTATTTTTCTCATAGTCTCCTTTCGGCTAGATACTCTTTCCCCAAAAGTTTTCTAAATTCTTCAAGCTTTTCAAAAAATACAATATCCCGAACTGTACCAAATCAGCAATGAAGTATCCCCTTTTGATACGAATTTCATTCCTCGGACTATTTGTTCATGCTTGGGAAAGGAAAAGCAATAGAAAGGGACTTAATCTGGAGAATAGGTGGAAGAGTTGTGTGATTATTTTTTGTTTTTTCTTTTTCAGGTAGCCAATGTTTGATAGATGTATTTAAGCTGCATCAGCGGTAGTATATAAATGAAAAAAATGTTGGTTTTCGCTTAAATATGTCCAAACACTACTTTGAAATGGTTTCTATTCCATTTTTGGTCAACTATAAGCAAATGTAGAACTCATCTAACAGATAGCTTTCTCATGCCAAAATATGTATGCAGAAAATGAAGAAAAAGCGTTCTTCTAAGATATCATGGATGTCAAGATCATCCCTTCAGTTGTGATCTAATTCGAACGTCCCTGAAGTAGCTACCGATGAAGTAATTCATGTAAAGGATCAGAATCCCCGTAATACATTTGTTGATTACCTTTAGTTTCCTGAATGGGGCTTCCAATATAGCGAAAAAAATACAAACTTATCCACTTTCGAAGGACAAATGAACTTGAAAATAAGTTTAAATACTTAAACAAGATGACAAATGTGAAAAATGAAATCCCTCTAGCGATTTGAGCGCATCTATTATCTAAACTAGAGCTGAAGATTGAATCCGGATTTTCTAATATCCGGATATCCAGATATCCGTATCTGAAATCTATCTGATTTCTGAAAACTGGATTCGAACTATCTGGATCCGGATCCGAGCTAACCGAACCCGGATACGAGCTATCCGTATACGGATCCGACCTATCTGAATCTAGATCCAAACTATCCGGATTTAGATTCAAACTATCCGGATCCAGACTAAGCAAAACAGGTTCAAAATTTCATTCAAATTGCATTGCTTCACTGCGAAAATATAAATTTTTATTTTCCCAATGAAACAATGCAATTCGGAGGAAATTTTGAACCTTTCATGCTTAGTCTGCATATGGATTGTTCAGATTCAGATTCGGATATGTCGGATCCGGATCGGTATAGTTTGGATCCGGACACTGGTATACTAGGATCCGGATTATCAGGAAACCCGGATTTGATGAATCGGATCCAAATTATTCTGGATAACAAATTACTATAATCTACTCTAATCTAAACCACACCACTGACTTTTCAAAAAGCCTCCATATAAATCTATTATATAAGTTTTTAGAGAAAATAATTCTTTTTAGCTTTTGTAGTTCAATGGATATGGGTTTCAAATGCTTACTATTGATCGATTCCTATTATTCTTGTGATAGACTTTCATTCATTTTTATACTGGCCAAGAGATGTGTCTTCCACCTGCACATTTAATTAGTTTTACATCAATCATAACCCTTATAACTTGCTTTAAAGAAAAAACTACATAAAAGAAGTCACTTTCCATTCTCAATATACTTCACCACTACATACGAAATAAATCACATTCTCCTTGTATTGTTTTCCAATAGTTTATTAGCACTTTATCCACTATATCATGCCACAATCAAACTGTTATTAGTCCAGAAGAGTCCTTTCAGGAGTTTGATTTCGAGTCTCTCGAACGAAATGAGAATGCTATAAATCCTCTTGACATAGATTTGCAGTTTCCACTCACGTTTACGTCAAATTGAATTACTCAAATAAGGGTAAAAAAAAACCAAAGTATAGAAAACCCACCCTATTTCCCTTGGTTTGGCACATATTATGAGCAACTTTTATAACTACATATTCATGCAAACCCGAATGGATTCATCTATGAAAAATTGATAAACGATCTTCAATAACAAATGGAAGCTCTTATCGTAATTGAATAAAGCGCGTGCTATTTGCTCCACCGTGACCTAGATGGAACACATATTTGCTTTTCTGATATCCGAATCCCGGGCAAAACAATAATCTCATTTCTTTTTTGTACGCCAGAAAATTGTGTCTTATCGGTGCTTTGTGCCATCCAGGCGGCAAGACAACATCGTTGGGATTAGTGAAATATTTAGGGAAAAATTCTCTTTATGGATTGCCAATTCCATCACACAATATTAAGTAATGGATGTAGTACGTACATAGTTCTATACACATCACATTAATATGTCACAGGATTATAGGGCGTGACTGAGTGTAGTTTGATCTGACCTTCCCTTGATTGCTTTTCCTATTGGGGAGACATATCATAAGAACAAGATAGCAATTTAGAGGCCTCTGTAAAGTACTCAATTCGAGTGGAAAGGCAATTTCATCAAGTTCGTAATTGATACGTTCTCTTGTCATTCGAGAGTGATACATGGTTTTCCCATTTTAGTCTTTCTGACTGAACAGCAGATGTGTTAGTAGCGAAACACCCTTATAGTACGTCCAACATAGCGCCACCTTATCGATTTCATGCCATGCTTTTTAGTAAAATTTGAACCACTAGGAAGCTAACTACATACCGAAAAATACTTGGAACTTTCAAAAGCCTAAATGTAAAAAAAAAAAGGAGAAAATTAAATTAATTGGGTCGAGAGAGTTTTCATGCGATTCTTTAAGGTTCGTTAAACATTCTGGATGGAAGTCGACAACATTTCGAGCCTTTTTTAGAAAAGAAAAAAAAATCTTGAAAAGCTTAGATACTTTTGTTAACGTCGTCGTCGACCGGCAGCTATGAATCATTTTCTGAGGTTTCATAAAATATCATTAACAAAATTACCATAAATTCTGTTCGCCGCCGAAAGCAATATTTCATCTCCCTTAGTATTTACCATAAATTTATGTTATGAAAATTTCGTTTCTTCTCACCCTTCGGTTGGAATTGAGATAATTCCCAGTTCCCTTTCAGGCGCAAATGCTTTTCCTATTTAAATTTTTCGACATTTTGAGTGAGCAAAAAAAAAAAAAGAGGAAAAAAAGAAACCAATTAAACCTGCCTCGACCTACCTTCTTTCGCCGATTTCTCAATGCGGATTCACATTTTTCATTATTTTGTGTGATTTGAGGCGGATTTTCAGTGCACGATCTCCTAAATATTTATGAAAGCCTCAGAGTCTGAATTAATCATCAAAATCACTTGAGTTCAAAGAGAAGCATTATAATTCAAGGGTTTACTGGAGATATTTGAGGTAAAGGAAACGTTATTCCTTTTCAATGATAATAAGGGCGGTTTTTTTTTGGATTCAGAATTATAAATTTTCTTAAATCGATTGTAGGTGGTAAGTTCATTTTTTACCACATTTGAGAGTATAATAACGATGTGCAGATGTTTTAAATAGAGATTCCGTTTTGTAGGTGAGTATGAAAATTGCTTTCGTCAAGTTTCTGAATATTTTGGAAAATAATGTTCTCAATTAAATAAAAAAAATCATTTCTGGTGAAGTGCGAAATTCTTGTTTTTCATGAAGATGCTACTAGTAAGAAAACATTTAGATCTCAAGACATATGTATATGGATAAAAACACTGGGCCTGAAAGCAAATCCAAAAAAACTAAGATACCGAACGGCAAAATGCGAAAAGAATAATACGAAATTAGGAAGAATTCCAAAATTATTATTTAAAAAGGATTGGGTTCTGTTTTTAATAGATGAAGTAACGAAATCCCGTCTTTCGATATAAAGTTTTCAATTTTTCAAAATCCAAAATTAAAATGTGTTCCATTTCCGAAATATTACAAAAGTTGTACATTTGAAAAATTTAATTTTGGAAACGGGTTATTGAAAAAAGGAATATCATATCCAGCCTCTTTTAATATACGTTTTGGGAACGGAACGAAATACAGATTTCTAACATTTCGACAAATAATGACAAAAATGTATGAAGTCCGGAATTTAAATTATTTTTTTACATACTTCGAGGAAATGTCGAAAAAGAAGGATTCCAAACTTGAAGGATAATTACAAGCAAACAAGAAATTATGCCTTTGAGTAAATGCAAATTTAACACAATTTGTAGAAAATTTCTGGATTTTTGTTGATGGCAATGCCATATTTAAGCATGGCCGAGTTGGGTCCAGGTCCAGGTCCCCCGTCCCTGCTATATTAAACCAACCGATGACCAATTCTTCAACCAGCAAGACAACCTATTACAAGTTAGTTTAGCTGTTAGAGTTTGGCCACTGAAAATAGACCGTGTGTGATTTATTTGAAGCTCTATACACGACAGCAAATTTTCATACAAAATATAGTGACTGTGTTTACAGCCTGAGTATTTTTTAAACTCAATGTTTTTGGTAATTAGCGAAATTTTGTTTACTGTATAGAAATGCTAATTCGAATCGAAATTAAGACTCGATATCGTTTCGTCTTTTTGGGACCTTTTCGAAAAATTTTCGTGTATTGGTGCTATAAATAATTGTCATATGTATTGGAGATATATTCGTAAAAACTACTCGATTTCGATTTTAATAAAGAGGTAAATTCACTTCGCTTTTTACCCGACTACTTGAATAAGAATGTCGCTGGTACGCTTTCGGTGTCATGCGCATTCTGGAAAAATCATGTACTATACCGATAATTTTTTGAAACACTTCACTTCGTAATATTTCGAGAGAGATTCGTAAAGGCCAAAACACAGTGAGAGCGACACAACAATGTTGGCAACTTAGTTGGCAACAATGTCGCATTTAAAACACAGTGAATGCGACGCGATCAGTATATTTGACAGCTGTCACTGTTTTATTTACTTTTAAAGAAATTAAATCGAGTAAAAAATTTCGAAAAGTCATTAAGTATAGCATTATAGCTTATGCGGCTTACTTAAAACTGCAATGCATAAAGAATAGACGGAAAAGAAGATGGTAGGTTCGTGAAATCAATAAGGATCGGGACAGGCTAGGATTTTTTGAAACTTCTTTTAAACTGATGCGAGAAAAGGATCCCGAAATGTTTTTTAAAGCCACACGCATGTCAGTACAGAAATTTCATGCCCTCTTAGTAATGCTGCATGACCGTTTAGAAAAGCGCTCAATCCGAAGACCAATTTCAGCAGAGTGCAGTTTAGCCGCAAAATTAATGTTAGTAATATTTACTAATTTATAAGTGGTAGAAACTACCAGCTTTTAATTTTATAGATACCATGCACATGGTGGTCCCAGAAGCATTTACGCCTAGAAATTTAAGATGGGATTGTCCACATTTTCCAAAATAACGTTAGGAACTTGTGAGGCTGTATGGGATGAATTATTACCGATTTATTTAGCACCGCCAAATGCAATAGATTGGGATAAGATATCGCAAGCATACAGTTGCAAATGGCAACTTCCTCACTGCATCGGCGATATTGACGGCAAGCATATTAATATTGTCTGTCCACTTAGAGGTGGTTCCCAAATAATTATAAGGGACGCCATAATCTTGTTCTGCTTGCTGCATGTGACGCGAGCTATTGCTTCACGATGGTGAATATAGGATCCTATGGAGGACACAGTGATGGTGGTATCTTCCAGGAAAGCACCTTCGGGCAAAAGGTTCTGAATGGGCAGCTCCCTATCCCAAATTCACGTGAATTGCCGAACTCTAGTATGAAGTTTCCATTCCTTTTCGTGGGAGATGCTGCTTTTCCTCTAAAACGCAATCTAATGCGCTTTTATCCAGGTAAAAATCAATTAATAATTATCGATTGTGTACTTTGAATTTAAGAGTATGTATCTGTTTTAGGTAAATATTTGTCAAGTGAGCACGAACACTACAACAAACGAATATATCGAGCTCAGATGACAATAGAAAATACATTTGGAATAAAGGCATCCAGACGGCGAGTTATTAGAAATGACATCCACTGCATCCCCAAAAATGTGGACAAATTTGTAAAGGCTATGTGCATCCTTCACAATTATCTAACCTTAAACTCTTCGCGATATTGTGAAGAAAGTTATGCGGATCGCATTGTTAATGGAGAAGTTGTATTCGCACGAGTTTCCACATGAAACAATGATTCTCGGTAAGCATTTCGCCTTCGAGATACTCCGTGCACATATTTATTTCACAACAAAATAAATTAAGATTTTTTTAGTGTTATTTATATATCTTTATTAAAATTAAATTTAAATTCTTAAAAAAATTAATTGTCTTTATTATATTTCGACATCTCATGTTTCACTATATTCATAATTTTACACTGCAGGTCCATTACTTGGAAAGGCGACAATTGCAGACTTTTTATGGATTTCGCCAACGACTTGAAAAATATATCCATGCTGTCTTCTTCTTCTTCCTTTTCGAATTTCTCAACCATGCCATGGAGACTCCTACTCCCTACTCCCTACTGTCAGAGTCCCTGGTATTTTCCGAACGGCTGTCTGTAATCGGTGTAGAAGCAACTGGCTCCGCACTCCTACTAGACTCAGGTTCTCCTAATTGGGTGAACACTCTTAAAAAACTTGAACTTTCAATGGATTCCTCCGAAATCGGGATAAAAGAATTAGTAATGCAAGTTCTGCAGACATATCATCGTCATCTTCGAATTCTTGATCATAATTACTGGAATGCTTTGAAATAAATTTATTTATAAATTGATTCACATATCGAATCCCGTAGAAAATGCAGCATTTCGAAGTATTTCCACTGCTTCCTGTCAAGTGCTCCACTTCCAGAAGGTCCTTTTTGCTTACGCACCTCTCTTATGTACTGGTCCCGAATATATTTCCACCTATTTCTGCATTGCATTTCTAAAGTTTTTAGTTCAGTAAAAATGCATCAAGAGAATTTATTGCAAGAAATACTATATACTTTTAACTCTGTGCTGAGTTCCTTCCACATTCGATCCTTCTTCCGCTGATTTCTGTACATTGGATGACGCTTGTTGTACAGCATAACTTTTTCTTGATTTTTTCAATTAACTCCTCCTCCAAACCCATAATTTCTCGAAGTAATTAAATAAATTAATTTTATACAACTTTTTAACAACCACTTTATTTATTGTTACCTCTTAATTCTCTTTGCGTCAAAAAAAATATCTAAATCCACATAACATGAATGTCAATTATTCACTGTCCGCACAGAAATGTCAATTATGTTGGCGACTAATTTAGAGATTTTTCCAAACTTTTTGTTGGCAACTTGTCGCGTCGGCCTCATTGTGTTAAGTATATGGTTCTTCCATATATTCGAATCATTGACAGCAACCAATTTACGGCGACTTTGTTGTGTCGCTCTCACTGTGTTTTGGCCTTAAGAATGAAAAATTCTCGGATTGTTACTCTTCGAGAAATTTTTTCCTGGGTTGGTTCATGTTAGGCCTAACGCCGACTGGAGACTTTTTGTCGCAACCTTTTGGTCACTGTTTCCATCCTGTTGCCTTGGTCGAATTTAATATGCACACAGTGCGTAACTGTCACCCCAAAAAATTCATTGTTTTATATTACCATTAATCAATATGAATTTCGAGGAGTCAGCAGTGTTATGTATATTTGTCACATATATATGGATAATATAAATTATCATCAAGAGAAACGCTATTGAGTCCATCCAATTTGGAGACAAAGGCTGCATAAAGGAAAATTTCACCTAATAATGATAAAAATGATAAACTACAATCCTATCATGAAAACTTCCGTTGATATTTTCGTATGAGTATTGAAAGATTTGACGATTTACTTCTGCAGATTTGGAGACCTGCTGTAATTAACTGTAATTAAAGTGCCAACATGCGATCATCAATTGAATCCGAGGAGCGACTGGCTGTATTTCTAAGGCCCATAAGGACTTACACGGATATTTCTCTGCATATTTTTATCTTTAAATTGCTCTCAGACTATTCCTTAAAATTTTTGTTGTATAAGGGTGGCCTCATTTGTACTTCTTGTATTAATGCTTCATTATTTGTATCTTCCTCTCAGATTATCGTTGAGCAGCCATTTAAAAAAAAAAAAAGATTTGTAAGTTTCTTTTCAAACAATGGCAGTCAATCCAAGACCAATAACATTACATATCAAGTGCCCAGGGCCCCCATTTGGCTAAGGGCGACCATGGTTGATTGGATTTTTGTAGTTGGCATATCACCCAGACCCAACCATTTTCAAAAATTCCAGGTTCAGTATTTTGTGAATAATTCATATTTTAAATCTAACTGAATTTTAGAGAATTTGATATTGAAAACCCGTTTTTTAAATAGGTTGTGACCGCGTTTGTTAGGTAGGAGCGTTTGCTCGAGCGCCAATAGTTTCGGTCATTAGCAAAATGTCGGGTTGTCATTGGGTAACTTCAGAGAAGTTAAATTTCGTGCAGTATTGCTTATATCCATAATATCAATGCTGGAAAACATAAACATCGTAACAGAGCAAAATTTCGAAAATACGTTATATACACCATTAGAATCAGAAAAAAAAAACTGCGTGCAATGGTCTAGGTCTCATATCTCTACGATGATAATAAAATAACTTACGCCATTGAAAACGCCTGTAATTTTTCCAGTAACTTCGATTTTTGCGTAATGCAAAGGAAGGTTTGCACATTTGTAAGCGAGTTACATACAGCTTCCGAGGTTTGATGGCTGGAGTGGCTTACATCATTTTGCCGGATCGTAAAATGATGGCTTCTCTCATTAGCTGTCGACATTGTTCGCAGTTACTATATTTTCAAGGACCTATTGACTATGACAAATAAACTCTAATGCATTTCGTTACTGCTTAGTTTTGCATAAGAGATGCAATTACTCTACTCTTTTTTAACTTATAGGTAACTCGGAATACGGTGCTATTAGGTTAAAAGAGTATTAAATAAAAACTTAACAGTAACTACAGCCTTTTATTTAAACTACCTTCTTGCCTTTTATTTAAACTACCTTCTTGTTCTGTGCTATTGTACGTTAGATCTTGTTTTAAACATAGAGCTTGGATACAGCTCACATATATCATACAAATAAATAAGGTATATTTGATACAGCATATCAGTTGGTATAAGTTTTTTAATATTGATTTCCATACATTACAGCTATTCAGATACAGCATTCTTGAGGTCCGTAAAACAAAAAGCGGTATGCTGGAAATTGTTTATATAATTTGTAAAGAAAATCTGTCCAAAAATAGTTTCATTTTGGTCGGTTACGACGTTTATGGACGAAATACAATGATGCCGACACGACAATTATGACGACAGTTTTGCCGAATTAAACCAATGACACCGACATTCTTATGTTCGTTGACATATCAAGACATGAAATGAAGGTGGTAAAATAATTTATTGAAGTTTATTAACTAAATGGGAAAGATATAAAAAAAAGTTGTAAAAATGTAGTAAACAATGATTAACGCTCATTTTATGTAAAATATCATCTACCACTTATTTTCAACTTCTCTCCAATTTCTTTCCATTTTATGCTTTTAAATATGTATTTTGATATTCGGGTATTCCCACTAGTTGTCCGTTTATCACATACTAGCGAGAGCTGGATGGCTTTCCGTTACACATGTACTGACAAGTGGCTTCCGTTTCTCACGTACTCCCACTAGATCTCTGTTTTTTACGTACAGAAAGAATTGTAAGAGAGACGCATATTTAATGTTTCCCGGACAAGCCAGTTCAACTTCTAGAAAATTTGGATCTGTCGTTCAGGGGGGAGGTTGACGATATTCTGGTGAATCTCTATTGCCCCACTTATATATATATATATATATTGATTCAAAAAGTAACTATGAATCATAACCGATGGAAAATTTCCTATGAAAATCCTCACAAATGGCTCTAGAAATGTTTTACTATATACACATTACGTTACATGATTTTTAATAAAACGGGATATTTTTATGTACGCTTCCGTGAAATAAACCCAGAAATTTCTATCTATCGATATTTCGATATTTTATTCTATTGAATTTTGTCCGTTGAGATTCTGTCTGATTCCCAAACGAAACCCTCCACGGAATAAAATAGTTCACTAAAATATAGTTAGCTTAGTATGGCTAGGGTTTACCTATATACATAAATATATAAAGTGTGTACAAAAATAATGAATTATAGAAATTACAGTAGAGGAATTGATCAATTGATTATACGGTTGAAATCAACTTTTTATAGCAGATAAACAATCTTCAATAAGATCATTAAGTAAACCAGCACATCTTCAACATAAATGTGGATGCTAACATCCTGAAATTAGCACAAGTATATGAATTATATGTATAAACAATTACTAGGTCAAGGATAGAACCCTGATATACGAATGACTACAGGCATCATCCATCAAAATCCTCTATGATCTATTACATCCTTTATTGATGGAACAAAATTTTAAAATTAATTTAAATTACGAAGTAAACTCTAGCTGTGTTCTTTTGGGGAGCATAGAAGTAGAAAAAAATTTGAAATCATAGAGAAATTAATCAAGGTGCGATGACTTTAATTCTTACAAAACGCCAAACCCGCTAAGTTTTACTTCTAAGTTTATCATGTTCTACTTTGATATTTCGCAAGGATTCAAATCACGGAAATTTTGTTATTTTCACCATCAATTATAAAACCTTTTTTACTTCAATTGCATTCCTCCTGTGTTCTGCAGTGCACTGCACGGAGCCAAAAGAACACAGCTTCTAATAGAAACTTTACGTGAGAGTTAGGGTCAAAAAGGCAAGTCTACGGTGGATCAACAGGAAATTGTGAGAACAAAAGAACTGCCTAATGGCAGCTGAACATATACCAGGAATCTAGTAGGGGTTATTACCAAAACGAGATAGGCTATTGGGAAGCTACTTGTTTTCAAATGTCGGGGAGTTGGAAAATAAAGAGTTCAGATGCATCCTGAGTTTCCTAGACAAGGGCACAATGGACCCACTAGTGGTCCAAGTGAAGCAGACTAGGTACTTAATGTGGCATCCATATTACCTAACCTAACCTAACCTAGGGTCAAAAATGATGTTAGAGAAATCCAGGTACGAAAGAAAACATTTAAATAAAATTTTATAACTTAACACCTACATTGGTCCTCCCACACCAATATTTATTCAATAATTTCTTCAATAATTATAGCTTTCATAGCAACGATAGTTTTGTTAATTGGTTTCAGGTCTTCGCAATTCTGGTAAATGGACATCAATATTTTGATGCTGTGTGAATTCTTCTATGTATGTAGAAATTTTGCACAATTTATTCCACCTTTTACATGACAAAAATTTTAAGGAACCTAACTTTTTTCTCGCAACCACTATCACTGCTAGAAAAGCCTTCTTTTCAGATTATATTTTAGAATTTTCCAATATATGGTAAATTTTTTAACTTTAAAATATTTCGTATGATTTCGGGTAAAGCCCATCACCTTTACTACTTCAAGTTCATTTTATGAACCCGGTAAGTAGGGGATTTTGTCAAATTTTGTGGAGCTTATAATGAGCCCACTTTTAGCTCCGCAAGCACGTATCAGTGTTTGTGGTATAACGAAGCTAATAATATAATTACTCACGAAATACATACGTTCGGAAACATAGTTGTATTTCACAAGGAAAATGTCTACGGACTTTTCAAAATTAAATTACTATCCCAGTTTTAGGATAAAAAAATCTCTGGAATGGTATTGTCTGTTTGATGTTTTTGTCCGGCAGTAATGAGATTCTGTTGCTACCAGCAATTCAATAAAGGTCTTCGTTATAAGCGACTGCTCTCCAAGTTGTTTGGTTTACTTTAGCCAGATTTTCAAACGAAATCCTTAACTGTTTTCTGCAATCCCCTCTATTTTATCTTAAGATCTTTTAAAAATGTCTCTTTACATTCTATTAACGTTACCTGATTCTGTCCTTTGTATTGGCATAAAAAGAGATGTTTTTTCTTGCATTTTCTTTAATACTGTCTTGAAGTTTAATTCCAGAACACTTAGTTTTTTTTATATGGCTGCAGTGTAAGGTAGCATAGATGTTGGTGTTCCTCATAAATTTCTGCATTTTCTAATTAAAGATTTTTTTAGAACGTAGAATTTTATTGAATTTTGTTATTATGATCAACGTTTTCATTTTTTCTGGCGTCCTTTTCCAAGTAAGTTTATTGTATTTTTTATACAGAGGATTATTTCTATGTTTTTCCCTGCTTGAATTTTAATAACTTACATTTTATTTATGCATTAAAATTAAATTAAAAAAAATAAACTCAATGTCACAAAGTCTAATACTTTCAAATTTTAAATTGTTCTTAGAAGACTGAATTATGTTAACAGTGGGCTGTTTGTGTTAATAATGCTGACGTTTTGCAAATAACTGAATCTGATTTAGTCTTAGATTATATAGCAGAAAGTTTATCTTGTGTACAATTCGTGTACGTGTAATAATCATTTATACTTGTAGAGATGGGGTGGAAATGAAAATAGGCTGAGTCGTTGTTTGACGTCAGTTCGACATTTCTGTTTCATATTTTACATTTCTGATTTTACGAAAACAAGTCTGTGTTATTATGGTGGATTTTTCTGTAAAAAAGCGATTAAAAGTGATTAATACTGAAAAACTATAGTGAAAATCTATTTCAAGGAAGATTTTATATAATCGATACTCCGGTGTCTTGAATTATAGTGATAAAGTGCGCTTTTCGGTATTTGTCTAGGCCTATGACAGGTCTAGTCATAAAAAGGAAAAGGTACCGGTGTAGAATTGATAACAAGATGGTTTTCATTAATTGTTAAAAAGGTCAATATATATTTCACTCCAAATTATAATTCCTTTTCTCTTACTTGCTAAGCCTTAAAGCACTAAAAAAAAATCCAATATAAAAATAATAAAAAAAAAAATACAAATAAAAATTAACAAATCATGATTTCACTAGTGCCAGAACTGAAATGCAATGATATTCCAATAAAAAAATCCATTTGAAAGGGAGTGTGGCGGTGTGTGTGTTTATTTCATATGAAATAATGAGAGATAATGTTTAGTTAATAGCCAGAAACATTAATTTACTTCAAAAAAAGAATTTAATTGATGTTGTATGACTAAACTGTCCGATAATAAGCAGTGAATCGCTACTATGCTTGTAAATTAGGGTGCTTACACGTGTCAGCTCAGTTGGTTCATCTACTAGTGAGCTTGGGCAGCACCGTGTGCATCAACAGCGAGTTAATGCGAGCGGATTGGTTTTATGTGTGAGAGGCACAGTGGTATATTTACTGAAAAATATACGAATTTATACTCCCAAATCTCAGAGATTTATTTCGATCACGTGTTGAGTCAAATATACAAGATTCAATACTTCTGGGTTTTGGGACTGCAAGACTACACTAGGCCGCAGGACTGCCGATCTGTCTTGTATGAGAGCTCATGACGCACTGATTTGTCCGAGTTCAAAATGCTGTATTTATGTACAAGCTGGTTGACGTATAGTTGATCGGAAATATACGAGAGTTTACGAGGTTTAATGCTCGTAGTAATACTAGACACAATACTTCTAGTAATACTGCTAGTATTTTTGAGTTTTTTCGTATTAAAATCAATGCTTTTAATACAATTTACTAGGGTCAGAATTCTCCTACGTTTGGTATTATCGAGACTTCAGTTGGCTTTAATACTGCCGATTTGTCTCGAGTGATAGCTCAGAACGCAATGATTTTCTTGCATTTCTAGCGCTCTATTTATACTGTGGAAATGCACAGGTTAGATAAAACTTTAGAAAAAAGTTGAAACTATTGCGTGTGTGAGCGCTGACGGTGCTTGGGGATTTGTATGTGAAGAGCGGTGGCACGTCATCATGACTGTTGATTAATTGTAATGGTGCAGCTGTTGTGCTGATATAGATTTTACATGATGAGTGACTATTTTCGATTATTGCTTTAAATTTGTTATCTAATGTTGTTTCCTTTTCCTTTCAGATTTCTTGATGGTGATGATTACGCGTATTATGTTTAGTGTTTGTGTACGTAGTGAGAAGTATATTCTCAGATCATGAGCGATCTGAGGATATGCCTTTTGTTTGTGTTTTACTAATTTGTTTTCCTTTAATGCTTTCAGGTGATTATGCAATGTGGCTGAACAGTATTGAACAACCGGTATTGTATAGGGTAGACCCGGATTAGTAGACCACAGCAAGGGTCTGTAGAGTCATTGTGATTAACTAAGCAAACATCGACAACGAAACTGTATTAATTTGACTGTGTATTTAGTATTCAATTATAGAAAAAAAACAAGATTACAAAAACTTTGCATGATATTTAAATTGGCTTATAACTTACATGCTCATGTTGTTGGGCTGTCTAATGGCTTTAATTGAAAGTGTTTGCATTGGTTAATGGTGTTCCTAACTTGATTTTCCTGTCATCGGATTAACTTTTGTCGTGCGTTTTGCAAGAGAATTCTTCGGATTCGGGCTTATTGAAATACGTTAGGGGACTCATTATTACTCATTATTTTACATATCTCTTAAGTTACAGATGATTACTATTGCTTTTGTTACATTTAAAACGATGAGGAACCACAAAGGAAAAACGGGTGGAAACTGGCTGCAAAAAGGTTGTTTATGACGAAGTTTAAAGTGAGGAACACAGCTGAACAGCTTCATGACTGGAACGAAACATCCGGAAAGGCCCATAGTAGCCTTCACAGACTTCAAACAACCCATCTACAATCTCCCCAATTACTGATAAACTCTAGCAGACTCTTGAGTTATTATCCACACAATCCTTAATATCTTTAAAAATTCTAAGTTCGTGGAGATCCATTGAGATCACCCAAATCATCAAAATTTTATCATTCATCAATTGAACCTCATATAGGCTAACTAGTCCAATTTAATTTCTTATATTCGAATGGGGCAGGTTCAGTCATGGACCCATCTCACCTAAAAACTCGACATTTTCGCGAATATTGATAATCGTGCACCATATAGACTGCTATTATCATATATGCTTTCTTCTAAAACATAGTATGTGCTTGAGACCTCTGCACCATTACCACGTATAGATTATTTTAAAAATGGCGAATTTTGTTTATTTCGTAAAAAATGTTTCTTACTAAACTATTTTTAAAACTTTGTTATTTTTGCATGTTTATTACTTTATTAAATTGATATAGTCAAATAACTCCGTCCGCTGAGTCAATCAACCCTAGACATGGGGTAAATGGACTAACGGATATGCTTTTTTTGAAATGCCAGTAATACTTGAAAACCTTGTCGTGAGTAATATAAAAGGAATTACTAAGAAACGCATTGCAGTAATCAAAACGAGAACGTATTTATTATGCCTAAAAACTTTACAGTAACATTTTTAAAAAATTAATTATGAAAAATGAGTCTACTAGCCCCGGTTTGCCGCACTTGCAGGACATCATTTTTAATAGTGTTTTACATAAGTAAAATAAGAGTGAAATAGTTATAAAAATAAACAGCCATGGTAAAATATTTTAATAATTTCCAATGTCGGTTTGTTTATTTACAACTGAATAGTGATTAAATGGGGCGCAGAAAAAATTCTTAAAAATGTAAAAAATAATAAAAAGATTATGAAATTATAAATTTAAAAATTTTACAATATAATGGGATCCTTCTAGTGAATTTCTTCAATACTTAATGAAGTTTCAACCATTAAATTATGTGGTTGCTCTGGAAATATTGCAGCTTACTTTTTCCATGACTAAAACGATTACATCGATGCGATTCTACTACATGAAAAAAAATGCTTAAGTTTTTCTTCCTCATAGTCTATCACTTTTGTTATATTATCTAAGGATTCAGTATAAAAATGTAAAACCAGAAACATACTACATATGTACATATACATATGTTAACGGTTTGATGCAGTAATACAAAGTTAACCTAATACCTTAACTTTTTCTCGTTTTCAAAAAAAAAAATGCCACATCATATTCTAAGCTTTTGCATGCATGGAGGACTTTTGCATTTTTGTTGTGCGACAACTAGTTTAAAGCGACCTAGAATTCCGAATGTTAAATTATTCTTAAATATTTTCAAAATCTTTTCAAACTATTCATAATACTGATTTTTTCGTACATCGGCTCACACTACCTCAATTTTTTTAAGAAAAAGATAAATTTCGCTTTGGGCGAGGTACTGAAAGGAGAAGCACGTTTTGTTCAAATATCATAGGATTACAGCAAGGACTAGCTTTGGTAATATCTCTCAATATGTCAGAAAAAAAGACAAAAGCGCGGGAACATTATATGAGTGTAAATCTGAACATTCCGCCCCATATCATTTATTTACAAGAATGAATCATTGTCACTCTATTTCGTTGCATGTAATCTGTCCTTCCAAATTTTGTGTCTTTATTCGTAAAAATTTTAAAGAGAATTTGATTTTCTTGTTAGTTTTTTTTCTTCTTTCTTTCCTTTTATGGTTGTTAGGATTTTAATGAAAAACAATCGGAAATCTCTTCTGTTTCCTAAAGCAAATGCCACATCAGGCCACTGATATGCTCACGTACTGATTTGATTGTGCTGAATACCCAGCAGCAGATTTGAAGCACTTTCTGGGAGAAATAGTTCCACAACTACTTTTTAAAATACTTCAAGTTTATTTTATCTCTTTCAGTATATCTAGTTTTTTTTCTACTTCTAAATACTTTAAAGTAAAAATGGAATCTGATATTTGATGAGATTTCAGATTCTAAAAAATTTCATCACCAAAGTAATCCAGTAATATCTTCTAGAATTAATCTGAAAAAGCAAAAAAGAGTTAATCCGGTAATGCTTCCGTTAATTACTTCTAGGATATATACTGGTAATACAAGAAGGGAAGAACTGGTTCCGCCCTATGACAGCATAGTGTAAAAGTAATGAGTTGCTTACTTGTAGTGGAGTCATACTTGAAACTAGTTGAAACTTTTGGTAAGTACTTCTTGAACTAGGTCTGTAATGACTTCGACCGCTATCAGCAGCACTAATATCTTAATGGGGCACGCTACATTGTAAGAGGTAGTGATGTACTGATGTGACACTGATCTTCTTATAATCAGCAAGTGATTTGCATGTTGCAGATTTTTACTGACATCAGTCGATATTTTATTTTCAAACTAATTAAGCCCGGTTTGTATAAAATTTTAAAAATGAGTGAAAGAATTTTTTTTCCAAAATTAGTGCTAAGTATTGCAAAACGAAGGTGCCTGTGGAAATCAACATGTGCAGACTACAGCAAAAGGGATAAATTTGAAAAAGCTTGGAGAGACATTTCGTGTTAAATTGGAAAAGCTGGAATGTTTTCTTGTTGAATTTTTGATTAAATTATACTCCTCACTGACGAGTATTATGAATTCTGCCAATACGAAACGCTCCTTCCAATCAATTTTTCAAATTTGCAATTGACAATCGTCATTAACATTACTTCTTTTTTATCACTTATCATGAATGATAGTTGGACTTTATCTTTTATAGTTAGTTAGTTTTCCTTCAGATGTAAATTCCATAAAAAAAATCCTGACTATATTAATAACAATAGCTATGTTCTTTTGTGTCCGAAGAACAGAGTAGAACAAAAGATACACAAAAGAACGCCTCATACATTTTCATAGAAGATGTATAAATGAAGCGAACAGTACAAATAGTTCGCTTCAATCGACAGAACAATTTGTTCTCTCCAGTATATATGCGTTCTAGAACAAGCTACACAAAAGAAAGCAGCTCGCTGAATTCCATTTTAAGTGCTTGCAATTTTCACATAACAATCAGATCACTTTAACTGGATGTAGCATTACCTACTGATGAGATGTCCTCGCAATATCAGCTTCTGACTATTTTAAAACTTCACCATCACCACATCAGTGGTCTGGTGTAGCCAAGGGTGTGGAGTCGTGAAAAAATTGTTCCAACTCCGACTCCGACTCCAACCGCTAAAATTTTCAATGTCCGACTCCGACTCCGACTCCAAAGCTAAACGTTTGTGGAAATATTTATAAAAACCATTGAAAACTATGCATAGAAATGAATCAATATCATATAACATTTTATATTTTTAAATATTTTTTTTATTTTTTTTTAATTTAAAATACTTAAATAAAACAAACTTAAAAATTCAAAAACAAAAAACAAAACTTAAAAATTCTATAAAAAAATAACAAAATTTAAAAATAGGATAGCTTCAAGAATTTGTCCTTAGAAATAGGATAGCTTCAAGAATGTCTGGCTTCATTGATGCTCTCAAATCGGATCTGACGATTCTGAGTGCAGAAAATAAACGTTCTACGGAGACTTGTGTCGGCGGCAATGCCGTGGCGACAAGAGCAGCATCTTGAATAATCTCAGGGTACTTTTGAATTGCATCGTTTACTTCTAAATTTGAAGAACTGTTAAATTTCTCCAACTCATTAAATGCTGCGTAAAAGTCTATTTTAAATTTAGCTTACGTTTTTGCTTTACGTTTAGACTGCTCCTGCTCGTTTAAATATTTTTCGAAATCATCTTCTACAACAGCTTCAGGAACTATATTTGTTGAAGATGAAGAGCTATAATTACGTTGTTCATCTTGCAAGCGTACACCTTTCATACGAATGACTAATTCGTATAATGCATCTTTAGCCCTAATTAGACGTTCTTTAGTTAATAACACTCGTACCATAGGATCGACGTAGATAGCCGCTAATAAGATATCATTACCTAGGAGGGTAGTTTCTCTGCGAATCATTGAATTCTGTATTTCATCAGCTATTTTACAATTATATTTAGAGAAACGGAAAATAAGATTACACCACTCTTTGTAAAGCATCCCAGCAGTTAAAGTTGCTGATTGAAAATTTTTTGTGGCGATATATGGATGGCGAAGAATATATTCAAGTTTTTTTACTTGTTCCCATTGTGCATCAGTCATTGTTACAACTGGATTTGCCATTTCAGTTAGAAATGGTTTTAGTTCAATGATACGCTCAATCATCAAATAAGTACTCCCCACCGCGTAGCTTGATCTAAGATTGCCCCTTTTCGAGCACGCCGCTTCAATATAGCATCTAGTTTTGGTGTTCTGCAAGAAACCACGACACCCCGTATTTTTTCAATAAGTCTATTAGCATTATATTGTCCCAAACCATCACGAATTGCGAGTTGCAATGTATGCACAGCACAGCGCATGTGATGTATCTGGGTTATATCTAAAGCATCATCCACAAATCCGTCTAAATTATTATTAATTTCTTCTTCTGAAGCTTCATTTTCATCGGAACCATATGCAGCTTCATCTTCATTCAGCATCTTTACAGTGCTGAGCATATTGCTGGCATTATCGGTCACAATGCATAAAATCTGTTCCTTATTAATTCCAAATTCTGCCAGAACGTTCATAATTAATTCCTGTAAATAGCTGCTTGTATGACGCGCTTCAGTATCTCTTACCGCCAAAGTTCGTGTGAAGACTTTTTTTTCATCATTAATAAACTGGACGTTAATTGCAAAATAGTTACATCTGTGACTGGTACATCCGTCCATTTTCAGGAAAAAAAACCGTCCACGTAAAGTATCCGAATAAAAGAAGTAGGCTACTAGGTAGCTACTTCTTTTCAAGTCTGGGGGAGCTTCAAAGTATAAAGTTCAGAGACATCCTGAGTTTTCTGAGTGAGGCAGGATGGATCTAGGTTAAAGAACTTGGATATATCCCGAGTTTCCCACGGAAAGCAGGATGAATCCGCGGCTTGAAGGGTCATCCCATGCGGTCTAGGAGCACAATGGACCCGTTGGAGGTCTAAGTGAGGCTGGCTGGTTGTCTAGCGGCACCCCTCTTACCTAACCTAACCTAACCTAAGGTATCCGTCAGAATATCCTTCTGCTTATTTGCCTCCTGTAGTACCAAATTTCTAATATTACTTCTTCCTAAAGAAATACCAAATTTATTAGCCATTTCACCATTTAAAGAGACAAAAGCACGTGAAGAAAAAAAAGTTAAAGGCAAAGAATTTGAAAACACCATTCCGATGATGCAGCACTTGAATTTTTCTGCAGTCATAGCCACAGTAATATTTTCAGACTTAAAAAAATTGTTTAGAGGTGCTTGACATGAAGAACTTGGTCTAGGTACAAGTACAACTTCACAACTCTGCTTATCCTTTTCAGTAACAGTTTTAAATATATTAGGGTGGAAACGTTGTAGATGTCGCTTTAAATTTGATACTCTGGATGGGGACTAGTACCTTCTCCCGAATATGCGCTGATATTTCCACCACATATTTCTTCATCACCATCTTTTTTCACTTGGCATATGTAAAACATTTCATCAACAGTGACTGAGAAATATTCAAAAACTGATGATTTCTGCCTCTTCTGCTTTTCGTACTCATTGGAAAATTGTTAATTGCTGTTATTAAATAAATAAATTTATTAGTTGAAGAAAACATTTATATTGGGAAGCAATTTTGAAATAAGAAATTAACTGAAACACCAGATATTTTATGCTGAATATTATTCAAATTTAAATTAACAACAAATCTTTTTTGTTAATCAATAATAATCAAGTATAAAGTTAAAGCCCGCACTAATAAATAAAATATAAAAAAAGTAATTTATATTATTTAACTTAAGTACTACTTCTATCCACTTCAACTGACGCGCATAAAATAAATGAAAATTATTCTTTTAGTAATCTGTAAAATATTACGTCGCTAATTTCGAAGAAATTTTTTGGCAAATATTTGAAAAATTCTTTGAATTTTGAATATTTTGTACATGCACGTGCAATACCGAGAAATTCTACTATTGGAGATGAATTTGTGTAGACACTATAAAGTATAAATTCTCGGTATAGCACGTGCATGTACAAAATATTCAAAATTCAATGAATCTTTCAAATATTTGCCAAAAAAATTCTCGGAGTCGGTGTCGCGAATTTGTGTAGCGACTCCGACTCTGACTCCAACTCTGATAAAAATACCACAACTCCGACTCCACAACTCCGACTCCGACTCCAACTCCACAGCCCTGGGTGTAGCACATGCCTAACTCGTCCTTAAGTTAACTTTGCAGTAAACCATCAAGAAATAATGGCATTTTGAGAACTAAGTACATTGAATACAACCATTTCTTGTAACTTTATTTACTTTCAGAGTAGGTACTCTGAGAGGTTTATTATTGGTCAGAGTGCTCAGACAAATCGTAGGAAGACTTCTGAGGAATTAGAGCAATCCGCCAGTAATACCAATAGAGCGAAAAAAATCATATTCGAAATGTTAATACTTTTTTAAATTCCATAGTTCCTTCCTATCCTTTAGCCCTTATTTATTTTTATAACTTTATTATTTATTTTATTTTTATTTATTATTTATATCAATAGATATGAGTATTACACAAATCAGAAGAATTGACAATATAAAAAAAAAACTACCAGAACACAGAGCACACTGGATTTGTATGATTCTTCCAGAGTGCTCTGAACCTTTTAAAAAATCTGTTCGATCTACGGTCCGCAAAAAGATGCACGCCCATAAATAACATAATAATTATCGAAAGAGTAAAAACTCATTATCACTTTCCACTTATAATTATGCTAAGTTAGCCCATTTGTTGAGGCAATTCCCTTTAACTCGTACACGAATTTGTCTGTCTGTATATTTATATATTTCTTTTTACTATTTTCGACATTCTGGTAGACCCACATTTCGTCATCACAGCGAGCTGAAATTTGGCACACAGGTCGTGTGACCGGAAGTTTCCGTGGAAAACCCGGAAAATCGGGAAAAATATCGGAAAAATTTTCATCGATATGATTAGTGATAAATCTGTTTCAGGAATTTTCCAATTTTCTTGGAAAATTTTCCGAATTTTTTTTTAAAATATCTCCATGCAGCACGTAATAACAATTTAGCTAACGTGAAAAAGGCAGAAAATAAAATAAGTAAAAAACGAGTTTTCAAACAAAACTGAGGCCAAGCCGCATGAAAAAGTAGAAAATAAACTTTTCTTCACACACAGAGGTGGACTCAGATTTTATTCGCTGACACTCATCGATATATTTCAGTATGATCAATCAGAGGTAACAAGTGATTTGATTCATGAAGAGAAAGAATATTCAAGAGAAATGTCCCAATCAAAAAATCTGAGTCCACCTCTGTGTGTGAAGAAAAGTTTATTTTCTACTTTTTCATGCGGCTTGGCTTCAGTTTTGTCGTGTTTTACTTATTTTATTTATAATTTGAATACAGATTATAGAATTTTCAGGTCTACTGATTTCTTTTAAAAGTGAAAATTTTAAGTACTGGTCAACTCAAATTGTTTTAAGTTAGCAGCATTAAAAGATCGTATGTTGTTTTGGAGATTTTTACTAGTAACTAACTCGAAGCGCTTTATTCAGAACAAAACTTATTCGAATAAATACCATATATGATTTTTTCTTTATTAACAATTTATTAAAAATTTAGTTACGTATTAATTGTTTTTCGTAATGTTATTCTCTATTTCTTTGTTATTTTTTCTACACTGACTAAATTCTTGTTATATAATTTAGCTTGATTTCTATTTTAATCACAACGTTATACATAACTGCTGAAGTTAAAGGAAAAACTGTCGATATCTAGTAAAAGTCGTATATACATAGGTACCATGCGAAGCTGACTGATGCTTTGCAACCGTAAAGTGAAATACAAAAAACAGCTCGAAACAGCTTAAAAAAGAAATGTCCGTCTTCCTTGATAAGGCAAACATACCATAGAAGAGGAAGATCTCAAAATTACTGATTAATTTGAAATGGCATCAGATCATATGACGATAAACACTCATAAGTTCGTCAACGAAATATATTGTCAAAGGACATGGAGACCTGGAATTTGCCAATCATCCCGCGTGAAGAATTCGACTAATTTATGGCCACATTAAGATCGGATGGTTTTTGTTTTCCATATAAAATTTATAATTACGACGACAGGTGTTAATTTGTTTTCAACTGATAAATTATATTCCAAGTTTGCTAAAACATAAAAGAATTTTTTCACTAAACTAAAATTGACAAAGCTACTGAAAAGCACTGTACTATAAAAAAAATCTGACAGCAAATTGGTTTGGTTTAAGTGGCGGGTCTAGTTGTCTAGCCATCGCTTATATTTGCACTACCACGAAACGCCATTTTGATGCAACTACTCACAATGGCTGCATAAGGTGCAAGTTGAGGGAGTTACGGCTAAATAATACGGATTCGTGCTACAAATGGTAGTTAAAATCTAGTCGTCTTAAATTCAACATATGGACATCAGGAAATGTATTCTACTCTTAATAATTTACTTCGATATTTGTTTACGATCGGCGAAGAAGAATCATCCTGACATGAGCAAGTCCCGGATATATACAAAGGTAGTAGTCAAAAGTCGCCTCTTCATTGGATTCTTGGTAGTGTGAATTAAAAGGAACAGCGATTCTAGTTTTAACCCTTTCGATAAAGCCAATTCGGGCTCTGCATATGACTGCAACGAGATTACTTTTGTTATAAAAATGTCAGGTTTATATAAACGTGTCCCAGGTTATGAAGATACTTCACCTGTGTAGCCGAATCCTGCCAAGTTCGTTAGCAGAGTCATTATGTTCGCATGCCATAAAACCTAGTAAAGAGTGACCTACATATGTCATTTTATCAATGTTTCTAGATGCTCGCAACTTTGCCTCCCTAGCTTGGTTATTTTTTGTTTCGGCTGCATCATAACTGCTCTTTCCTCCGCCTGAAATATATTAGAGTTACCTTTGTCTAGTTGTCGGTATGACTTTATGCTAAATATTAATTTTATATTTCTTCAGCGGCAAACACCTGCCGCGTACCTACATACATACGTGAAAAATCTCTTTCTATCTCTCTTTTTTTCTCATCTTCAAATTAAATTTTTTTTTTGAATATATTTTGGTGGAGAAACATATTAACTTTAATCCTTTTCCAACAGACATTTGGGGTGAACCCTCTGCGATTTTAAAAGCTCCTAAAGGAAAGCCTAAAGGTAAACAAATTCACATAAAAGAAATATTCACGGTTTTCCATGGAATTTATTTCTCTTTGATACTAAGGCACATTCTAATAAGAAATAATTTAACAGTAACCATGAAACATTATCCAGGAACAGTGTAACCCTGAAGCTATACCGAAAAAAAGGAAGAAGTAAAAATTGAAAAAGGCTGACGGAAATATTAGGAAAAATTTGTTTTTAAAGGTTTCAAGAAATGTGAGAATATGTATGTATGTATGCATGTAAGTATAAGACCGAGAGTTGTTTTGAAACATTTTATAAAACTGATATGAAGGAGGAGGAATGTGAAAGAAAAACAAGGTTTTAGACAAGCGATACATGCTAATTCTGATTTATTTCTTTTATTTCTAAAATACAACCAAGGCTACAACCAGAGCTGTAAAATACTCAATATTTATTGGATTTAATACATGTTAATTACCAATTAAAAGTATTTAAAAATTAATAATTCTCAGTGCTAATACTACTGTATCAGAATTAAAATTTTACAGTCCCATTCACGGAGTTGTAAATCATACTTTAAAATACCGGAAAGTAATTAAATTTGCGGTTCCATTACCAAAGTACTTAGAAATATCCAAAAGTATTTAAAAAGTATTTGGGCATTACTACATAACTTCTTTCAATTCTTTTCAAATACTTTCAATTACTTTCAATTACTTCAAAATATTTACTAAACATTATATTGTACTTAATTGTGAAATGAACTAGATCAATTATATTTTTAATTTTATTGCAAAAAAACTTTTCATGTTTTCGAGGTGTAAAAATATTAGGTAGCCTAGACAAGTACATTTGCATTCAAAAATATCGTAGGCCAAGAGGCTAAAAATACAAAGTCAGACTTCAGGAAAATATTAATTATTTGCTACGTTTTCATATTTCAATTTGTAATTTAATAAAAAACAATAGTTAAACTTAGTTAAATGCGCCTTATTTAAGTAGAAATGGCACACAAAATAGTATAGTATCATGTTTAGTACTGAAGAATTCGAAGTAATTAAAAGCAATTAAAAATACTTGAAAAGAATTGAAAGGAATTAAGTATATAGTAATGCCTAAATACGTTTGGATATTTCTAAGTCCTTTTGTATTTTAAAGTATTATTTGCAGTTCCGGGAATGGGACTGTCAAATTTTAATTCCAAGGAGTAGTATTAGTACTGGGAATTATTAATTCATAAATACTTGGTATTTAACATGTTTTGGGTACCGAAATGTAACTATTTTTCCCACAACGACTTCACAAACAAGAGAAGCAAAACCAGTCATAATTAAATTCTTCATCTCACTTTCGAAGATTTCGTGATTAGAAAATGGAGAAAAAGATATTTGCTGACTATCTGAAGGAAGGAAATCATTTAAAATGTAAAAAAAAAAAACTCATATTACCTCAGCAAAACACAGAAGAAAAAGGTATCCAAATGAAAAGGAAAAAAAGAAGAAAAACAAAGAAAACAACTAGAAGCAGCGATGTTGAGAGTAAGAGAGAGGTAAGAAGAACGAAAAAATAAACTAGCGACGAAGGTCAGCAAAGCTACTATGATAAACTAATAATGGGATAAAAAGGATGTAGAACATATACCAGAACTGTGCGGCGAAACTACCAACACGGAAGCTGAAGAAGAAATCGGAAACATATTTTAGGATTCACAGGGTTGACGAAATAGAAAATGTAGAAGAAATACCGCAAAAGATGGAAGAAAATAACCAAAGGATGTCGGCAATAATTAACAATAATATATATATATATCACAAAAATAATATTGTTGCATAATCTACATAAATAAAAATGAAAAGCTGTTCGTTGGTAATCGCATTCGCATCATTTGGGAACAGCTGGACCGATTTGATAATTTTTTTTTAAATGTTCATAATAATCCGAATAAGGACTTTAGAACACGTCGATGTGGAGACACGGCGTTTTCACAAAAATAGCAAATACAAGTTCAAAAATTAACTAAAACGGGCTGCCCCTTCTTGGTGTTGCCATACAGAACTTTGATCTTTCACTATATACGTAATTTTTTTTTTTTTTTCATTGTAGTTCTGGAAAAGTTTACAGGAAAAAAATTGACAGTGATTCCACGATCAACGCCAGCCTATGAACTTAACGGATGTTTGAAGTCCGTTTTATGGAAACGCGTCAAATCACTCAAAATAAGTATCAACATGCATATCGAGTTGCAGAACAACCAAACTGGTTTCATAACAATTACTGGACATTGGGAATGGCAAAATCTTTGTTGACATTTTGACTGATTGCATTACATTTCCCCGTCGATTTTTACAAGTTCACAACATCAAAGACCGAACTCATCCGAAAAGTGCTCCGAAAAATTATTCAAAATCACAAAAATGATGTTTGTTTGAGTTTTTTTTAATGAATTTCAGTCTAATAAAGACGAAAAATTTCCAGCTTAAGTCAATATAGCACGGCTGCGAAAAACATTGATGTCGGCGAATTGAATTTCAAGATTCAAAGTGAAATTGTTGGCGAATTGATGGCGTAAAAATTGTGGATTCCATTCCATAGCCAAGATAATGTCCTAACTATCCAACCAATCCAATTTTTAAACTCGCTGGAATTTCCCGGTTAGCTGCCGCAGAATCTCCAATTGAAAATCGGGTAATCATAATGTTGCGAAATATCAACCAATCACGTCTTTGTAATGGCACCCGGATTGCGGTGAAGACGGAAAACTTGACGGAAAACAATAAGGATGTAGTGAACTTATGATTTTATGTATATGCGTACGTGAATATAAAATAAATATTTGCTGTATCTCACTGAGTTTTATACTCAAACGTTGCTCTCCTTTTTTTCCACAGCTCCCGGATAATAGCAGCTAGTTAGAAGGTAAGCTAATAGATTCCGACGTATGCAATTAAGTGTAGGGAATGAATATATGTACCAGCAGCTACAGCTAGTCACATTCTACCTAAATAATAGAACTTAAAAACGTTGTCTCCCACACTTATTTGATAAAACTTATTTACGTCGAATGTAGACCGAGTTCAGCTTTTCGGCTATCTTCAGTACACTACCTTCCTGAATTTTTCCTTGTTTCCCTTAATATTAATTGAAAAATGCGAGGACACGTGACAAACTCCAACCAGTTTTTACATCATTTAAGGATATGTCAGTTAAATCAGGCGACATATTGGTGAGCTTCTATGTGCGTTAAATTTCTCAAAAATGATCTCGGAAATATAAGGAATGGCCGCGGAAATTTAAAGAAATCCCTCAGAGAGAAAATAAGTCATGCTGAGGACAATCTTCTTCACTATGCGGAAAGAAAATGTCATTTCAAATGATGAAGAAACTGTGCAAAAAAATCCTGATCTATTCAGCTCAAAAGTTTTCGCGGTTATTCTTCTAACCAAAGTTTCAGGAAAAGATTTGTATAAATCCCATCATGTTTTTATACAATACAAAATTTTGGCAGTCATATTGATCGCAAACACGTCTGAAACAATTTGATGCGTTCCTAATTGAATTAGCCCGAAATCATAAAGAATTTTTGTTCAAACGGCATGTCCGGTCACATGTTCAGAGAAAAAAGTTTGAAATGAACGATTTTTCGCATATTTTAAGAATTAATTTTCTAATTATGTTAACAAACACAGCGAATATTTGTTACAACAGCATATAGAGGAAATAAAATTAAAGAAAAGATCGCATAGCTACTAAGAAAAATTAAAAATTAAAATCTACCACAGGACTAAAATACTTTCGGCCAACAAAAAAAAAAACCCAAAACTAACACCGCTTATGAAAAAAGGGGCCAAGGTTCACGGAAGAATTCAAGCATTACAACACGATTCATGATTAGAAGAACGTAGAACATAATTTGCGTCCTTTTTTCCCCTATTCACATTGCTAATTATTTGAATATGTTTTACAAATTCTCACAGATCTTCTTTAGCAATGAATCGACCTCCAAATCATTACTGAGTCAGCAAAATTCATGCGAAGGCATTTGAATGAAAAGTTTCATCCCATCTGTGTACATGAAACCGTTAAACTCCCTTCAGTCATGGTGTTTAGTGTAATTAGCGGCGAAGGTCCTGAACCCTTATATTTTGTGGAGGGTATGATAAATCAGCATCTGTGTGTGAAAGTACTAAATGATGTTGTTTTGCTATACAGGACAACAGGAATATTATGACTTTTATGCAAGAATATCCGTCCCACTACGAACTCCGTAAAAAATTTTCTTTCTACTAAAAATATTCGCACACTTCACCTGACCTTAATCCTATAGAAAACGTTTGCAATATCTTGAAAACTAAAGTATATTGAAGCCCTGCCCTAATCCTACTAAACAAATCCTTGTCAAAAATATTTAAGAAGTGTGGCATGGTTTATTTGTTTATCAAATATTGCGTACAAAGTTGTATCAAAAGTATGCGCGGAGAATTAATAGTGTTATAAAAGGTAAGAGCGGGTGGACGTAGTATTAAGTTTAAGTACGGCCAGTTTCTGTCTGCCGCAAACGCCAGAAGAAAATACTAAGCAAATCTCATATATATAGTCTCAGTATAAATTATTAGTTTGAATCATATGAGGCGAAATACTACGTATCTACTGTAGCACTCAGCCAATACAGCCATATAGGCGGGACTAGCCAATTTAAAGAAAAGAAAAGTTATGTAGACTTTCACAAAATGCAATTTTTTGAAAAACACAAAAAAATTGATAATTGACACTCCAATGCCTGCAGTTGGTGCAGATAGCCTATACACATGGCGTTTCGTATCAGCAGGAACCAATACTCTTCAGTACACCTACTCCCTGTCTGCCGCATTTTGTATAAGTCTTCATGACTTTTCTTTTCTTTAAATTGACACTATTACCTATCAATTTTTTTAAAAAAATTGCATTTCGTAAAAATCTTCCTGAGTTTTATTTTCTTTAATAGGTTTAAGCTTTTTTGTATTGTTAAATTTTATATAAGGATATACCAATTGAATATTTTGAGTAATTTTTTTTTTATATGTCTTTTAATTCATTAAATTTTTATTCAATTTAAAAAAACTTAATTTTATCCCAGTGGTTATAATAATCTAGCCCCATATGGTACCTACATCAAATGTGAAAAAGCGGACTATATAAACGCCGAGCTATGGATAGGTTTTTGGTAATTAATTTTTAATATCCTTAGCTTTCAGAATCTTTAATATGATTCACACGAAAAGAAAAGGAGCATAGAGTGACCGAGTTTTCCATAGTTCCACTTAAATATTTTTGTTTTTTCTGCTTGAATACAATTCTTGCGAAATAATATTAATGTAATAAAATTACATTCCACTTATTTTTATAGAAATTTAAAAATGTAAAACTGTTCGAATATAATTTTAAATATTGACTTAGAATTTATGGAGTTTTCGAAGATGCCAAGCGCCACGCAATTAACACACGAGGAAACAATTAAAATTAAAATTTAAACTTATTAATTATGTTGACCTATCAAATTGAGAAATATCGAGAAGAATCACCATTCTCATCATCTGGTCAATATTTTATATTTCTAGCGTAGCTTTTTGGCGTAGCCCAAATGTAGTTTGGGTAGCCACAGGTGAACATTTTTTAGAAAACTTAAATCTTACATAAATGTAACGCTATAGAGTAGTAATTAACTTAAAATTTTGTTTTAAAAAATTTAAATTTATTGAAACAAAAACATAATATTCTTCTGGCTTAAAAATGAAATAAATAAACAAAAGTAAATATAGGTATATATAGGTATATTCATAATGTATACATCAGACGACAGCAGAGAAAATGTAAATGGATGTAATTAACATAAACTTGCTTCTATCACTCACGATAAAATTAGTTTATAAACATTGAATAGAATTATTTTTTACATCATTTAAATGTGCGATTTTAATAAATATAAAGCCAAAGTCAACAATGTCCTAAACATTGAGGGAAATTCACATAGTCTCATACGAATTTTTCCAAGAATGTGTTCTTAGTAGTCAATAACGGTACAGATTTTTGCAATTCTATGAAACGATTGACTAATGATGTCCATGTACGGGTTTGCCTGTAAACGGTTTGAATATAATTCTTCATTTTAAGCGATTTTAGTCAGCTGTGCGTTTTTGAAGCGGAAACAAAAATAGCTTCAGTGATAGTTAGTGAGTTTCGGTTGCACTACTCACATTGTATCTTTTGAATAATTGATCAGTGAGTACCTACATCTTAGCTTAATAGACCAAAAAATGTAATACATTTTTAGATTTGAATAGTTGTTAAACAAGTAAAAAAGCTAGAATTGGCCTAACTAAAACCAATTCTTATGGTCACCGATCTATGCAAGTTTGATTTTTGAAGTGGTTTTTCGCATATATTCATATATTTCTTGCACGGTTCGGCGGACAAAAAAATGATTATAACCAATTTTACAGAATTTCGTATTCTGAAGAAGTTTTTTGTACAACAAAAATGTCTAGCACTGATCCTTTTCACAAAAATATTTATATGACAACACCAAGAAGGGGTTGCCCGATTTATGCCATTTTTGGCAGTGTCCAAATATGTAGTGGAAAACGACATTTTTGTATGGCAACCCCACAAAGAAGTTGTCCAATTTGTCTCATTATCGAAGTTAATTTAATGTTATTTAAAGTCCACGTACAAAATTTCAGCTCTCTAAGTACGGACGGACTCATGGACGGATATACAAAAATCAAAATAACTTTCAATATTATTCGTAGGTGTCCAATCCATTTTGCCCTACCATCATTATTTCTGTACGTTACAAACGGAATGTCAAACTTGGTATACCCTGGGTCATTCCACAGAAAATCGACAAATGTTCTGAATGGACCATCTCCGATATTGATGAAATTTTATAAGTAACAAATTTTCTGAACTACATATATTAAAAATAACTCCAACTTCAAGGAGCTCCATTTTTTCCTTTCTTCAGTTTTCTTAAAACCTATTAAGGATTAAATAAAAAAATAAAATAAAAAAAACTCGAGAGTACGCATTTTGAGATATTCAAGGATAACGAACACATCCATTATCCTTGAAAACAAATTTTCAGAAAAAGGACCTCAACTAATTTTTTTCAGAAGTTTTAAAGCTTCCTTAAATAAATAGCGTTTGTTTCATGGGTTTGCGATGCATACATCCTGAGATATAATTTTTTTTTTCAAATTTCAAAATACCGTATCTCCGTCAAAAATTGACAAAAACAAAAAATATTACAGCAAATTACTATCAACAATAAGACCAACCTACTTTTAATATTTCATCAAAATCGAACATGGTCAATGCACAAATTTACACAATATTTTTCGATTTTCTGTGGAATGACCCCCATATAGGCAGGAAGTTAAGGAAAGATGAGATAAACGCAATTTCGTAATACAAGGACTGCGGACTTTCAAATCGCGCTATTGTCAAAAAAAAAATGAATAGATCACCAAAAGTAATTAATAATTAATTTATTGCAGGACAACTACAGGAAAAATTACAATAACACTGATAAAGGGAAGATTACGTAACGTGTTAAGTGTGCCATTTTTCGTTGTGCAGTTCAGGAAAAAATGTAGGCTGAATTGGAATTATCCATAACTGCTCGACATGTGAGGCAAATATTAAAAAGCGCTTAGGTGGACAAAAAGGGCAGCTAAAATTAACCGCCAAGCATAAAGAAGCTCGTTTGTCTTTTGCCCATAAATACTTTTTCTGGGCAGAAGAATGGTAAAATGTTCTTTTCAACGATGAAAAGAATTTTAATTTAGATGGGCCAGATGGGTTGGCATTCTTATTGGCACGATCTTAGGATGAGTTCAGAAATATTTTCCAGGCGTAACTTCGGTGGCGGAACTTTTATAGTTTGGGGCGCATTCTCTTATCGCGGGAAAGCGCCGTTTGCTTGGATTTCTACAAAAATTTCATCTACGAACAACGTTGAAATTCTGTAGATTAGTTTAACTGTACATCGAGAAACTTAATTTGGAGAAAACTTCATTTTTCAACATGACAATGCGTCAATACACCGTGCTAATCAGACAAAACAGTGGCTGAAAGAGAGAAATATCCAAGTTTTGGATTGGTCAGCCTTTAGGGAACAATTTCCCGCAGAGTGTACGAAAATGGGAAGCAGTTCGAATAAATTTCTGAACTGAAAAACAGTATTAGGGACGTTATGGATGGAATTAATACCAGAAACTTTAAAAACTTTAGTTCACTCGATACCCAATAGATTATTTGAGGCCGTCAGAAATAAAGAGCGAAGTTTCAGATATTAACTTGAAAAGATTTATTGTTTTATGTAATTTTATGTATTTTTTTTTCAAGTGAGGCTATTTGAATTTCCATTTATTTTTAACTTGTTCTGATTTTTTCTGATTAAAATAATATTAAAACGATGTAAAATATATCTTATTCTTATCGTTACATATAAACAGTGTTTAATAAAATTGTAAGTAGAAATCCTTCATACAATGTTTCCGTTTTATTCTATAAAACAACGATGAGACTATTTGAATTTCCTTCCCCATTAAATTTTTTTTTGTTATATAAATGAGCCCAGAAATGTGAGCAACCTTCAAACCGTTTCTCATTTACAATATATTTACAATATTTAATTGTAGTAATGTTCTCAATTCAGTAAACAATATTTCAATGCCTTCAGTTGGTGTTGCTTTTCTTTTTGTAGGATGATCTAAATTTATTCTTTTTCGTATTTGGTTTACACGTTCCTGATAATACATATTCTCTGACATTATCGAAAAAAAAATTTCAGATTCTTTTGTAATTGTATATATAAGTTTGCTCCACAATATATGAATTTAGGATCTTTAGTTGATTGGCCATACGCATCTTTGAGAAAGTTTCTCATTAATATCTTTGCATTTAATATCTCTAGTCATAACATTAATTTTAGTTTATTCAGATTGGAAACTTAAATTTAATTCCACTATTATCTTTAAAATTTATTGCAAAAATAAAATAATTTTATAATTTTAATATTTGTAGAAGTCAAGCTTTTTAATACATATTGGACTACCTGATACATTGAAAGCCATCTAGTATGTGACAATCTTAAAAGTTTGTGTGGCTTTATGATAAAATATTCTTGAAATTCCTTCATTTCCTTTTATTGTTTACTACTATCTTTTCAAAAACTATAAATACTTTGAGTAAGTGTTTCAGCTTTCTGGATGCGTAAGATGCCGCCATGTGCATTGAATATGAAGGGCATATATATCAGGTACTAATAATAATAATTTTTTTTTATGTGTATAATGACTCTTTTATTGTTGGCTCTTTGGCTCTTTTAAAAATTCCTTAAAAGTAGGTGGCAAAAGGCTCTACAAAGTGTAAAAAACGACGCTAGCTAAACTAAAGTTGTAAAAGTCAATAGGGACAAGTAAAACAATTAAACTAAACAAATGACACAGAACTAAAACAAAATGACACAAAAAGTAAAACAAATTCAAACAAAATGCTCAAAAGAGTCTATAAACGGTCACGAGAATTTTGAAAAAATATTAAGTAATAACCAAAAGTTTAAAACCAGTCCCAATTTTGACAATTAGGTAAGTGGCAGTTCCAAGCAGTTCCAAAATTCCAAAATGATCTAATAAAAATAATGACCTAAACGAGCGAATTTTCAACAGAAAATTTTGCAATTTTGCACCGAGACCGAAACCGAATAAAAAATTAAAAAACCGAACGAAACAAACGAAAAAATTTACCCGATACCGTTATAGAGTCCCGCGAGGGCAGCCTGTAGTATCATAGACCTCTACAAACTGCCCTCATCATCCCTCCAGCTTAGCATCTCTAACAGAGTGCTTGTCCTTCCCACAGCACGTGCAACGATTCCTAAGCGGGGAGAAGCCCCGTGGACTAGTGTTGCAAATGCTGTGGCCTGCTATCACCAGCGAAAGACAAGAGCTCCGTCCTGCACCGACGATAGTGGTTGCCATGTGCAGTTGAATGTGTCAGCGTTCGTTGCCAGATATTCAAGACGTAAACGTCTCTTCAACCTGTCAACGAAGTGGTGCTTAAGTGCGTGTGCGTGGTGTTGTGGGTCAGCGTTCTGATTCCCAGCTTCGACTCTCATGTAGTACAGGTGAATTGTAGATTTGGCCAGTGTCAACACAAAGCTAATCAAACAATTCACTCGACTACATACCTTTGGTCCCCATAGAAACGATGTCCTAGTAATGCCGAAATTCGGGTGGATCAACTGACACATACCGCGCACGAGATCCATTAGACCCTGCAAAGCCGGACAAGTGAAGAACCTGTGAAACAGGGTGCCCTCACCAGCACAAACTGTGCAAATCCTCTGAACTCGGCGGTCGATATGTGACAACTGATTAGGATGCATAAGACTGTGATGCAGCAATTTGAATGCTACATCAGCATCTTTGTAACTAGAAGCATAACTGTAGACTACTCTGCAAGTTATCCCTCCCATCACGCCCATATTCACCCCGAGGTGTGTTCGCCATCTGTTGTATCCTGTATACTCCGGAGGTCTTATTGACATAACCACGTCACGGAGCACACGTGTTGTAAGTGTGCTGAAAGGTGTGTGTGGTGGTCTGTTCAGAACGAAAGCATCTTCCAACTTAGTGCCAGGGTCACTGGTCCCAAGTTGGCGAAATCTCTCCCGCGCAGAAGCAGCCAGGTCGTGTAGTTGTGCAGTGTTAGTGTTTATTCGACAGTTTCCAGAGATATCAATAATATCTCCGAGAACCGTCAGTGTATGCGTGTCAGCTTCAAAACCCCGAGCATTACCGAACACTGAATCTATTAATTCAGGATTAAACCTGATTGGAATCTACGCGAATTGCGTGTACCTTAGAGCATTCCACTGAAGGTGAAATGCTGGCCTGATTCTGCCCCAGGTCTGAATCGTTGAGATTAGATCCTGTGGCCAGTCACGAGGATAAGGTGGTCGAACAGAGAGTAGGTAGTAATACTCCCCTATGCCGATCCCTCCCAGTACATTCACCCACAGTTGAGAAATCAAGCTGTCTCTCTGGCAAAACACTCTTTGGAATGCCCGCACTTGGAGACACCTTGATTTCACAACCAAGTTAGTGAGACCCAATCCACCTATCTTGACTGGCAGACAGAGCGTGCTTTCAGCAACCCATCGTCTTCCGCACCAAAAGGCGTCTATCGATTTTGCCTGAAGAAGACCTACGAAGCCTTCATCAAACGTCTCAGACTTTAGCAGATGAACGATGGACGAGGTAATCAAATAGTTTATCACGACTGACCTACCCATTAAGGATAATGGAAACAGTCGACTACGCCATGAGTTTACAGCTCTAGAGAGTTTCTCAAGAGCGATGCGGCTATTATTTGATTTACTCTCGCGTCCGATATACACACCTAAGTACTTCAGGCAAGTATTAGTCCATTGGATGTTCAGTGGAGTATCTGTACGATCTCTCCACCTTCCACACCACAAGCCTTGACTCTTACTAAGGTTGATTTTAGCGCCCGCTATACGTTCGAACTGTTCGAAAACAGCACGAGCGACCGGAAAAGCTTCATCTCTTGTCACGAAAATAGACAGATCATCCGCATCCGCCAACATAAGAGGCCTCACATTGGTATACGGCAGATGAACCGCATACCGTCCGAGCATTCGACGAAGATTCACCAGTAGCGGCTCCAACGAAAGATCATAAAGCATACCTGACAATGGACAGCCCTGTCTGATACCTCGATGAAACGAGATAGGAGCCAGAACTTGTCCTTGATGCTTAATCAAAATCGCTGAATCTCTATACAGTTTCCCGAGGATATCGAGCCACCTGGGTGGAAACCCAAATGCCTCGAGAGCAGTCAAGAGATACTCGTGCGAGACACTATCAAAAGCCTTTTGCTGGTCAAGTGAGATTATGGCCATTTGTGTACCTGTCTGTTCATGGTAGGCAAACAAATGCTTGGCTACCGCGATGTTGTCGTAGATACTACGACCAGGTACACAATAGGACTGTTCCGGGTGTATTACCGAAGCAATCACTGAGCGGAGTATCGCCCCTAATGCTTTGCAGACGATTTTGTAGTCTACATTGCATAGGGTTACTGGCCTCCAGTTCCCCATCCTCTGCAAATCTCCCTCCTTTGGAATCAAGCGCATCACAGATCTCCTCTAACTAGAACGAAAGTCTGAATGCGTGTCAACCGCCGAATTGAAGACTTCCAAAAGGTCAGGAATTAATAAATCCCTGAAACGTATGAAGAATTCTGGAGTCAAGCCGTCATAACCAGGTGAAGTGTGTCGCCTTAGATCCTTTGTCGCAGCAATCATATCCTCCAATGTGATTACTGTATCCAGGAGCTCCTTACTGTCTTCAGAGAAAGTGGGAATATTCTCAAGGAATTCATGAGTGGTCGAGGATGTTGTCGACGTCGATTCAGAGTAGAGACTACTGTAGTAGTCTCGAATATATTCTGATAGCTGTTGTCCGTTGAGGACTTGTCCAGATTCATCAATTATCGATTCGACCTCACAAGAAGCAGTACGACGTCTAGTCGCCTGAAAGAAGTACTCAGTTGGAGAATCGCCTTCTCTCAGCCAGCGCGATTGGCCGCGCAGCACAAACTCCAAGCTGTGCTTGTAAGTCTGTGTCGCCAAGCGTTCCTTTATTCCATTGAAATAAAGAATCAACCCCGGCTGAGTTGGGAGAAGAGCTGCCACCCGAGAGACCTCGGCCGACAAGCTAGAAGCTTGATAGCCACTTCGATTGAAACTCGTCTCGATAAAAGACCGAATCTGGAGCTTTCCAACATCCCACCATTGACGAAGAAAAGGAAAGTTAACTTTCCTCTCTTGCCAATCGTGCCAGAATTCAGTGAACTCATTGATGAACTGCTCGGAATTCAACAAATAGTTGTTGAATATCCAGTATGCAGTTCGTCTTTCAACTAGAGTGCTGGTCGCCACTACAAGAAGATGATCACTAACGGAACACACTTCATGAGTGACACCAACGAAATGTTCTAGTATTCCAGGTGAGACGTAAGGTCTATCAATTCTGGAGCCTGCGAGACTTCCATGGATATTTCGCGAGACCCTCGTGTATGATCTAGTCGTAGGATGCATCCAACGATAGATATCCACGAGTCTGAAAACACCGACAGAATTCCTCAATCGAGTAGCATTGACAGAGTTGAACTCAACTCCAGAGTGCCGATCCATTGAGGGATTCAGAGTGCAGTTGAAATCACCTCCGAGGACAGTCTCACCGCTAAAATTCACCAGACAGGACTGAACACTATCAAGAACTTGTCTTGTAATGTCCTGGTCATGAGGAAGGTACACGTTTACTACCTTGATATTTTTGTCTTGAATGACAAAGTCCAAGGAAGAAGCGAAGCCTGGGAAGATATCTGTATAGACAGGAGACGATAGTGTAAATTTGTTGGATACAATGATTGCCACCCCTGAGCCTCGGCCAGGCGCAGGTGTGGCAAACATTGCATAGCCAGTGTGTAAATAAGCATAGCGCTCAAGTTGTGTGTATGTGTCTTGTGTAAAATTCGTCGCCTGTAGAAGCGCGATGTCTATATCGAACATTTTGACATGTTCGATAGTGCTGTGTAACCTTGTATGTGCACTTAAACCCCCGGTGTTGATCGAAGCTATCTTGCACATTCAAAGAGATGAAAAGCTCAAACGATGAATGTGCGACGTCTATTGACGAGGAGAATCGGCCAAGCGATGCTCCTGAAGCAACTCCTCCACCTTTCTATGAAGTCGTTCTAACCGCGCAACATCGTTGTACTTCCTCCTCTTCTTGGACTCCTGTTGTAGGAGTAGAAGCTGAGGAAGTAACAACTCTGGCCTCTCCAGCTCCCTTACAAGAATACTCCAGATTTTATCTGAATTCTTCTTGTACAGGAGCTGGGTGAGAATTCCGGCGATCTTCTTCCTAGAAAGGTTTTCCATCCCCTTCGAGACCTCAAATTGGCTACCAGTCGAAATGATACTATCACACGACTCGTAGCCACCGAGGCTCGAAAGACCAGTCTCATCAAAACCGGTCATGTCGCAGTCCGAAAGCTGCTCAAGAGATGCTTCCACCTCCCTTACAACAACCTTCGGAATGCCAGCTCCACTATCGTCCTCCTCCGAGTGGGGCCGCTTTGATGCGACTGGCTTTGCTGGCTCCGGAGGAGGCAGCATCACACGGTCCACCTTTGTCTTCCTCCTCCCCGTCCTCTTTTTCTTGCCTAAATGGCTACTAGACTCCTCGTCGGAAGTAGCCGTGTTTTCACGTGCCGGCGTGGCGCCGTTTATAGCCATAATTTCTTTTGCCTCTAGGACAACTTCAGGCACCTTAACCACTGGCTGCTCCAAAATAGCAGGTTGAGTGCCGGCCGAAGGCTCCTTCTCCAGATCCACTACTGTAGCAGTGGCTTCCTTCGAGGGAACCCTCGGTTCAGCCTTCTTCCCGGTTCTCCTGGGGCAGTCAGCAATAAAATGCCCTACCAAATGGCAAGCATGGCATTTTGCTTCGGTGCTCACGTCTATCCAGTGCCTCGAGCCGGATATGCTCAAGTAAAAGCCTCTTGGAAGCGTACATCCCTTATTTAAAGTGATAGACGCCTCTCGGCTGGTACCGAAGATACCCCGCCCAAGACCCTCGTCCCCGATTTTAATGGGAATAGCGCGAACGTTGCCATTTACCTTCCCAAATCTCCCTAGGAAATTCAGGAGGTCTTCATGACTGGCTCGCATTGGGACCCGTGAAAACACGACCTTCGTGGGCTTTTCCCTGAGTGGGAACGGCACAAGGTGCCTACCATCCACCTCGATGCCCTCAAGCATAAGCTTGGTAGCACTACCGAGGGTTGTGGTATACACCTCAACCATTCCCCCAGCTATTACTCCCATGGAGAATAGCTCCTCACGAGAGATGACCTGGAAGATCGCTTTCAGGTATGCGCTCTGAGGACATCTATTGATGTGCTCGAGCTGCATACCGTAGCTCTCATCCTGCCACCTCCCGTCGAAAAAAGCCTGTAGACCCGCACCGGTCTTAGGCCGAGGCTTACCTGCGTCCAATGGGGCTGGACGAGGAGTGATGCCCTTTCCTAAAATTTCAATGGCTGACTGACTCTTGGAACTGCCACTTACCTGCTGGGCATAGGATATCCCTACGACTAACGCCGGGGATCGTAGTGCTGCTTCTGAGCTCACTGATGTTGCTGCTGGTGCTGATGGTTGCTTCTTAGGGTTTACCTTCTTTGACGAAAGCGGTGGCCTCATCACAAGACCGCTAGGCTTTGGCGCTGAGGCCGAAGCTGTTTCAACTACTTCCTTCAGCGTAGGACTTACTTTTGAGGCTGAAGCCATCGCCACTGGATTTGCTATAGCTGCAGCTACTGATACTACAGCAATAGCGTCGGATGTTGGGGCTGATTCCCCTGACTCTTCACGGACAGATTTGGATGTCCTGGCAGTATTCTTCTCCTGTGGAGATAACTGTAAATTTTGAATTTTGGCCTCTTCAATTAGGCCCTTTATGGCCTTTTCGTTGGGCACTTTTTATATAATCCTTAGAAGATTTATTTTTCTTCTTTCTTCTTTGTGTTAATTTGAGGGGATCATCCGTCCCCCCAGAATCACTGCTCGTACTCATTTTGACCAAAGCCGCATGAGTTTCTACTATTTTTCAAATCGTTTTTTACAATTAATTTAATTATTTATTTATTTATTTATTTCACTCCACAAAAGTTTTAGATTCTATGCTCGAACTACTAAATTTTTAACAATAATCACGTTGTCATGGCAACGATGAAATTAATTAAAATTATTTGAACTGTCACTAAAATTTTTTATTTTTCACAGATTTGTTTCGAAATTTAATAGTTTTTATGCACAATATATTTCACTTTGAATTATAAGGACGAAAGCTAATATTGTTGTCTACGCTTTTGTACGTTTTTTAGACTTTTGGGTATTATTTATACCATATATCTATTTACTTTCTGGAGCTCAATCTGACACGTCTGGTTACTTCAGAATAATAATAATAATAATAATGTATTTATTTGAGGTTATTGTACACAAGAGTTCACATCTTTTCTTGTACGTTATATAAAGCGGTGCTAGAAAAGTAACTACTTAAAATAAGAATTAAAAATTTAAAGGAAGTTCAAGCAAATTCTTATTAATTAAAGAGGGAGTTAAATTCAGTTAAAAAAATTGTACTACGAGACTACTAGAAAATAAAGAAAAAAAAATTGTGTTAAATTATGTGTGTATCAATGCATCTCTTAAACGCGCCGACAGTGCCAACACTTTGAACATTCAACGGAAGATTATTCCATAAACGAGCAGCTTGAACAAGATAAGAACCTTCCATGCAGGACTTATGAAATCGTGGAATCAATATGTTCCTGTTACGTTGTGACGTTGTAAATTGAAATAATTCGCGTAAGTACCCTGGTTTGTTCGAACTAAGAAGAGAATATAAGAAAACCAAAGCTCGCCTCTTCAAATAAGTGGCCAAGGAGCATCCGAGCAAACGCGAAAGGAAAGGCGAAACGTGATCAAATCTTCGCAGCCCAAAAACAAACCGAATACAGTCGTTGAATGCCACTGTGACTTTCCTGGCACAGATGCTATCCAGCTTGGGAAACACATTTCTGCCATAGGTGAAGTGGGGCAAGATTAAAGCTTTAATTAGTTGTAAGCGCATGCTAACAGACAGCAGGCCCGATGAAAGCCATAGACATCGGAGCCCTGCATAAACTTTGCTGACCATGGATTTAATGTAATCACAACATTTCATGTGCTGATTCAAGACAATTCCAAGCGTTTTAACTTTATTTACAATAGGCAGCGAAACATTATTTAAAGTCACTGGTGGGATTTCAATTAAACCATTATTGTAGAATTTAATGCAATGAGACTTTGCAGGATTCAGTATCAAGCGATTACATTTGGCCCAGGTGTTAATTCTTTCCAAATCACAATTTATACGTTCAATACAGTCTTCAAGAAGACCGATCGGTCGGCTTAAGTAGAGTTGTACATCATCAGCATATAAGTGAATCTGTACATCTTGAACTACATCAGGCAGATCTTTGACAAATAAGCTGAATAACAAAGGTCCCAGAATTGAACCTTGAGGCACCCCACAAAGTAAAGGCAGCGCAGAAGATGAATTATTATTAATATGCACTCTTTGGCTGCGGTCTGCCAAGAAATCCTTTACCAGAGCGATGGCAGAACTACTAAAATTAAAAGAAGCATCAAGTTTCTGGAGAAGGATACGATGGTCCACGCTGTCGAAAGCTTTCGAGAAGTCCAGAAGTACCAAAACACTGAACTTGTCCTGATCCAAAGACTTCCTCAAATCAGAGGTCACCTTCAGAACTGCAGTCTCACAGCTGTGCAAGCGTCGGAAACCCGATTGACAACCTGCAAGAAAATTATTGGCCTCGACGAATTCGACTATCTGCTTATATAATAGCTTTTCTAAGACTTTGGATATGAAACACAATAAACTTATTGGGCGGAAGTCAGCTGGTGTTTCAGGAGAAGAATTCTTTGCAATAGGAAGGACGGTTGCCATCTTCCAGGCAGCTGGAAAGCAGGATGATGTAAAGCATGAGTTCACTATATGCAAAACGAATTTACCAATAAGGGGAAATAAAAGCTTAATGAACCTAGGTGGAAGATTATCAGGCGCAGCTGCCTCAGACTTAATTGAGTTCACAGCATCCACAAGCTCATTGTAGTCGACTCCACGAAAGTAGAAGAATTTGGTATTGGTATTAGATGAGATATCTCTTATCGGATTACCAGATGATATATGAGAAGCATCCAACTGATTGCCACTGTGGGCAGAGCTGATAGACGTGAAAAATACGTTTAAGTCTTCCGGATTTAAATCACAAGTTGTTTTGTCCCTTTTACCTCCACAGACACCTGCATGGCGTAAATTTCGCCACAAAACTTTAGGCCTGAGATTCTGGTCAAATTTGGGGCTAAAATATTGTCGTTTTGCTCGCCTAATTTCTGAAGTCACCTTGTTGCGGACAGCTTTATATAAAACTCGTGCCTCATCGGTCTGAGTACGCCTCCACCGTTGGTACAGATATTCACGCTCAGAAATGAGAGATCGAATATGAGGTGAAAACCACGGACAACCCCTGCAAACAGGCTTGCATTTCCATTTAATAGGTACATATTTTTCATAGAGGTACTCAATAAGGGAGGAGAGGATCTCAACTTGAGTGTTTACTGAATCACACAAAAATATGTTATCCCAAGGTAGGTCAAAACATTCCTCAAATAAAGAACTTTCATCAATGCTGTTAAAATCACGGTATGAGTACACGAAAGAAGATGGTTCTTGATTAACTGGGATATCATAGCTTAGGAAGAGAATGTCGTGATCCATTGTACTAGGTGGATCAAGTTGATTATGCGATAGTACTTTATCTCTATCAGTAACCAAAAGAAGATCTAGTAACGAGGGATTGGTTGCATTAAAATAAGTTGGAAAGTTGTTAGTGACACTTAGGTTTAGAGTCTGTAAGAAATGCAGAAATCGATCCCTCTGATTATCTTGGCGACACAAATTTACGTTAAAATCTCCTCCTAGAATGACATTCGGATATGTCTGAGATATACGTGACATGAAATTTTCAAATTCCATAGCATTATTGACATCAAAGCATCTAGGTTGGCAGTATACTGCGCACAATACACATTTTTCGCTTCGTGACTTAACCTCTATACTAATAAATTCTATGGGAGACTCCTTTGATGAAAGAACAAGCTTCGCTTTAAGGTAGTCCTTCACGTAAATTGCCACACCACCACCCAATCGATCTTTCCTATCGTTACGAAACAACGTATAGCCAGGGATTTCCACGAGAGGTGACAATAAGTCAGAATTTAACCACGTTTCGTCGATCAGAATTGCATGCACCTTAGAACCAGAAAAAATATAGCGAAACTCATCAATCTTATTTCGGATGCTCCTAGCATTCAAGGTACAAATATTCATTCCACGAGATCGAGTACACATAATTCTCAACAAGGCTCTTACCCTGTCCAAATCTGTAAAGCTACCCACAATCAAGCATATTGCGGCAACTGTCAGAGCAGCGCTTAAGGGCACATTGATTAACACAAAAGCAATTAAATGTTGTTACAATGACTTTCATCTAAAAAGAAAAATAATAATAATAATAAAAGTAGAGAATAAACAAAAAACACTACTGAGCGTAATTTAGTAAATACGCTGTTATATTTTCCTACGATTGTATTGGCAAGATCTGCACCAACCCCAAGAATAGTTTTAACGGAAACATGTTTTTCTTCAAAAAAAAAAAACTTCCAACGGCACTGAAAATTGAATGTGCTGTTGATGATTCAGTTTCAATAAAGGACAAAAAATCAGTAATTTTTTATTGATCAATATCGAAATATCTCACTAGCAAAACAAAGCATCTCAGAAACAATATATCCGTACATTCGTCAATAATTATAGAAAACATTGAATGTATGGACCTACTTTTTGCGAAAGGAGTTTGGTACCTTTGGTTCTTGCACATTTAATTTTTTACTTGCTAATACAGAATTAATGCAAGTATTTACTTAAAATCTTGCTGGTGGTCTATAAGTTTAAATGACAGATTATTTTGTACTATAAATGCTAAGCATTTCTTTCTTTCATTAAATCTCTAACGTCTGGACTAGAGTTAAGAGTATCCGGATAATTTACTATCTGGATTATTCGAGATAATTTGGATCCGATTCCTCAAATTCGGGTATCCGGATAATCCGTATCATAGTATCCGGATCCGGATCCAAAGTATCCGGATTAAGATCAGAACTATCCGGATTCGGATACGAAATATCCTGATTCAAATCCGAACTATCCGGATCCAGACTAAGCAAAAAAGGTCAAAATTTCCTCCAGATTTCCTTGTTTCATTGGGAATATATAAATTTCATGATATTTCCATTTTCTCAATAAAACAATACAATTTTTTGCTTAGTCTAGATCCACACAGTTCTGGGTAATATGAATCCGGATCCAGATAGTTAGGGTCTGAATCCGGATAGTACGGATCTGGATCTCAGGTATCGGGTAGTTCGCAGATCCGGGTATCCAGATAATAGCAAATCCGGATACAATTTTTAGCTCTAGTCTGGAGTACCTAGTACCTACCGATTTCATATTAAATTTATGAACTTGGCTATTTTCATGCCTAGAAAGATGCGTTTTACATTTCTTAAGCTTCAGAAAGAACACTTTACACATTAATATATCATTTTCTTTATCGACTTTAATCCAAGGAAATAGCTGGTTCCATTCGACTAAAACTCTTATTTGGTTTTTCAGTTTCACCTAAATTCGCCTCACGCTTTGCGACTTGCACCGCTGGTGCTGATGATATATTTACTTGATATTCTGTTCCACCAATTTCATTCTATATATAAATATGGTTTGTAAAATTCTTTCATATTCCTTCTGGCTGGAATCTTTTGAACACTTTTTATTCAAATACCTTAAAATTTAAGCTATAGCTATGGCTCACAATGAGTTCCAATAAGTTAAATGATAATGCTACATTTACACTGCTGCAGTGCTGATAATTATAAGAAATATAGGTTATTCCCTCATATTCAAAAATTCTGTAGCGTAGCCAAAGTACTCGGGGGTATTCCGGTAGCCAAACGTCGCCGAAAGTAGCCATTTGCTATGATCATAGCCAAAGTACCAACGCTGCTTCAGCGCAAATAAAATCTGATTTTAGCTTACCGGTTACAAAAAGGCACGTGCAGCAAATTTTATCACAAAGCGACTGCTATTAATGGACAAAAATGGCAACGAAGCCTCAATTCACTAAAAGTCATGTACAGTCCAGATTGGAATTTGCGAAAACTCACATGGTGTGGGTGGAATGAAGAATGAAAAAACACGATATTTTCCGATAAAAAAAAATTTAGATGGACCGGATGGCCTGAAGTACTATTGGTATGATTTGCGAAGAAAATTCGATGTTGTCATAACCCGGAATTTTGGTGGCAGAATTTAGTATTTTTGAAAATACCCCAATTTGTTTCATAACACCAAAAATGAAGTCAACAGATTACATAAACCTATACTACAAAAACTTTTGCTTAAATATGAAGATAAAATGACACACCAGGACTAGTTCTTTCATCAAAATAACGCTCCGATCCATTCGTCAGGAATCACAACGCAATGGTTTCAGGAGAAAAATATTACAGTTATTAGTTGGCCAGCTCGCTCTCCCTATATAACTGATATGAATCCCATAGGAAACCTTTGGGAAATACTGGTGTGTAAAGTTTATGGCAATTGTGGACCATAAACAGGAATACCACAGAATTGAAAACAGAAATTAAGGATGCCTGGTCTGGTCAAAGATTCCAATGGAGACAACCCAGAATTAAGTATTTAGTATGAAAAACGGAATTTTTGAACTTGTTATCAAAAATGGCGGAAAAAATAATTTTTAAAATACCATATTTATTATTGCGGACTTAAGAATTGGAATTAGAATTTACTAATGCAAATACGTTCACAAGATATTACAATCGTTTTTAGTATGTTCTTTGTTTTTAGTAGTTTTTAGTATTTTTTAGTATTTGGAAAATTAACTTGAAACTCGAAAACAAAAACATAAATTAAAAAAGTTAAACTAATAAAAGTCTGATAAAATACTAAAAACAATAATAAAAGAAATACTAATAAATAAAAAATACTAACTTAAGGTAGAACAAAAAACGGAAGCAAGAAAACTTAAATGTTAAACTATACATGATATACAGGAAATAAGATAAAACAAAAGATACTATAGCATGAATGTAAAGAAAGGAAAGACAAGTTAAAAATAATAATAACTAAAATAATAATAATAAAAAATAAAGAAACATTAAAAGAATGAAAGAAATTGTTTTCAGCGTTCAGGGAGCTTAGGTCACTGGGCAACAACCCAGATAGAAAAGTGTCACTTTAGTAACCCCTTGAATATGCCGAAGCAACCGGCGTTTTGGATCTTATCTGGTAAGTTATTCCATAAACGAATTATCTAAACATAGTAGGAATACTCAAAAATGACTCTACGAAACCGTGGAGTGACCAAATTTCGATTCGTGGCTGATTGACACAACAAAATATTATCAAGCAAATATTTTGGAGTCTTCGTGCGAAGTAAATTAATAAAAAGTTAAGCGCTTTTAGGTTGAGTTACGTGGACAGTAAGCAACCAAGAACCTGGGAGACACGTGGTCGAAGTTACGTAGAGCAAAGACATATCTGATGCAGTCGTTGAAAGCACTTCAAGTTTACGTCTACAAGTGCTGCCAAGCTTAGGAATTACTCCAAGCTACCAAACGTGAAATGTGGGAAAAGAAGAATTTTAACAAGCCAAAGTCACATTTCTTTGCTTAATAAGTTGGCGAACAGCCAAAGCTACCAAAGTCTACAATAAATTTGACTTATATCAGCATTAACATGGCCACAGCACTTCACATTGGAGTTGATAATTATGCCTAGGTTAGAAATCTATTCACTAATGTAAGTATAGTTCCGTTGAGGTCAGCTGCTGGACGTTCATCAGTATGAAGACTATTATTGTAGAGTATCATATATTTCGGATTCAGGTTTAGCTGATTGTTTACTAATCATTTATGTATATTTTTGATGTCATTATTTAAACGAAAAAAGCAGTCCTCTATTAGCCTAATTCGCCTGTCTAGGTATATCTGAAAATCGTTAGCATACATATCAATTTTTGCATCCTTTATAACTTTCGGTAGGTCATTAATAAAGATACTGAACAAAAGAGGGCCAAATACTGATCCCTGAGGAACCCTGCAATAGAGCAGTAGAAGACCCGATAAAGTATTTTCAATTTTAACTAGCTGCCACCTATCAGTTAGGTAAATCCGGATTAGTTCAACTGCAGAAGAACACAAGCCAACAAAGACAAATACAAAACACAACTTATCCAAAAGCTTATAATGCATAATACTGCCGAATGCCTTAGAAAAATCCAAGAGTACAAGGACGTTAATGTGATCCTTATTAAGTGAACATCGTAGATCATTGGTCACCTTTAGTACAGCTTATTCACAGCTATGGTGAGAACGGAAACCGGACTGCCACTCAGAAAGAAAGTTCATATCTTCCAAGCACTGCTGTATCTGTGCGGACATCAACTTTTCTAATACTTTAGAAAAAAAAATGCTAATCGGCTGCAGATCGTTCATTTCTTTCGGAGATATCTTTTTTGGTATTGCCATCACCGTGGCAGTCCTCCATAATTTTAATGAAGCGCGAAGAAACTTCATCTGCTCCGATTGCATCTGATCGTATCGCATGGATAGACTTAAATAAACTCACTTGCATCAACACAATGGAAAGAGAACGTTATTTCGTGTTCAGTTAAAGGAGAAGAATGATAATAGAGATCTGCTTGATTTTGAGGTGCTGGGAGAACGAAAGTGAAGAAAGCAGTTTTGATGCAAAATACAAACGCTTTGACCTTCAAGTTTCTGCAGTAACTCGATTTCGAGCCAATCTGTAAAAGTTCCTGCTGTAATTAGTTTTAACATGACGAAGGAGTCGATAGAGATATTTCCTCTCAATAATGAGAATAGTATCTAGCATTTAAATATATTTAGTTTTTTTTTAATGGAATTATGGAAATTTCTGTGTATATTATGTAAGAATAACACTTTTTTTCTAGAGATTTTGAAATAATTTTTTTTTCTAAAATGAGGTGAAGTTGATTTCTATTACTTTCTATTTGAACAATAATTAAACAAAATCGAAAATACCAGCAAAATCTTGTTTTACAAAATACTTTGCAGAATAGGTGTGGAACTATGAAAATTTCGTTCATTGCATGTATTATGTGTATTTTTCAAAAATCGTACAGAAAATGTAAATTTAAAATACAAAAAAAAAAAAATCATTCAAATCAGGATAATGGTCCAAACATTTTCCCAACGAATTTACAGCATCATTAATCACTAGGCGTAGATTTTGAAATTGATACGAAGTAAAGACCGGAAACCATAAATCATTTTTCACAAGATGCCATATACATACATACATATATTCATACATAAGTAGGTCTACAAGAAACTTACTCTCTCATATGAGGTCGAAGTTGATAAAAACAACATGATTGAATCTCTATTCATATTTAACTGTTCAATGAATGTAAACACATATGTTGTGATATGTGCGTGCCCGTGTATGTATAAAAGTAAATACTGAAGCATTCATGGCTTTCCTTTTTGTTATTTTGTAAACAATAATGACGGTGTCAACGGAAATATATGTTTGCAGGAAATTGATGAAATGTTTCCTTTTACTGTAATGTCTAACAAAACAAGTGTAATAAATCACTTGAGGCTATAGAAGGATAAGAAATCAGGTCTACAGTAGAGGTAAGGACGAGAAAGAACATATGTATATGCGTATGTCATCATGTTAAACATAATCCTTTATATAATCTTCAATTAAAAAATATAATAACAAAGAAGATGATGTTAATCTTATTGTTCCATATCCTCCTCCTAACCAACTATACACATATATATACAGATATAGTTAGTAAGTCTTAAGAAATCTACCGTTGAAACATTAAATCAGTAATTCAGTGAACCCAATATATATCTACAAAGGTACAAAAAGGGTCCTTTCAGCTAATTAAACTAAGCACTCACCGCACGTCCTTCAGATCGATCCGGAGTTAGAAATAATCCCAGGATGAGAATTAACCAAATTTCACGGCACTTCCACATAATCACAAGAGAATTGAAATTCACTTAATTCAAGTCAATCACTTAGTTCTGTCGTCTATGGCACTTTCTGTAATAATAATTAACTGTGGAACACAGGAACACAGGAGCAAGTGTTCCTTCACTTAACACTATTTTTACGTATTAAGTGTGTAATAAAATCCACAAGAATCGAAACGAATTTTTTATTTCAATAGGTGCGACCGTTCACGTCAGTTGCCCAAGAATTTCTGTCATGATTTGCAAAAGTTCAGGTAAATATGAATTTCTATTGTTCGTATGGGTTGGGGTAGAAAACTTCAAAGTCGACGAGAATCCTTCTCTGAGTAAAAGCACTATCACCAACTAAGTGAGCTTTAATTTTACACATGCGCATTTGTTTTGTTTTGTATCTTGTCCTGTGACTGAATTTGACCTGATGCCTGCCTTCTAAAATTTTATCCACATCCATAACTTTCCCGAAAGGCTGTTTGTTTTTCCTCTACGTAATAAGATCTTCAGGTATGGGTAAAAATATAAAATTAAATAGAAAATTATAAAAATGTCTCGACCATACATGAACATTTTAATTATTCAATAAATTTTCGTTTACGCTCCTGACTACTAGGCTTTCCTTGAAAGAGTCCCAATTTATTGTAGTATTTGACTCGTCCCAAATGACTCATTACTAAGCGAATTGATTAAGTTATCCATCCTCAGCTGAACTAACGGATGAGATATGACCTTAACAGAGTTAATTTCGTCATTATATACCTCAGTGAGGTCTATTAGGGCGTTTTTACTTTTGGTTTAATGTTGCCTATGTGAAAGGCCGTTAAGATTGATTGATATCTGAACGATAGGAAGGACCTTTATAATAGGCACGAGTGCGTAGCAGAGTATTGTTTTTATTTTTATTTTTTAGGTTGTAATTTATAAATAGTTGAGAATAAAAAAAAATCCCAGAGTGTTCCTAGTAGAGCTCCAACCTTAAGACGTGATATGAAATACACCGGTACACGGCACACGGCCAAGCGTGTATTTCACGAGAAGAAGTCCGGAAATTTACGTGATCATGTGTAATTTAATATACGCATGATCACGGCATAAATAGCACGCAAAAATGTAATTTTATGTATTTCCGAGAAATAATGGCTCAAAAGTTGCGATTTTGAACGTTCTTAAAAGGAAATATCTCAACAACTATATACCTACATGCATATATATCGGGAGGAGTCTAGTCATAGTTCGTTTTGTAGAAAACAAAAGTAGTTTAAATTAATTTATAAATATTACGTGCGCTTTTATTGTTTACGTGAACTGCTCGTATCCACACTTGTTTTAATATTATATGCATTATAATTATGTATGTATTCGCAAACTGTAGGCTCCATTAGATGCACAGAGTAGCAAAACATTCCGACAAGAAAGCTGCTACTGTGACTTGTACCTCGTCCTGTTGGTCGTCACGATGCTAAATGTCGTAGTGGAAAAGACGTCATTTACCTTAAGTACTAAGGAAAAAGAGGTACATCACATGACTTCCAATCTTGAAATTTTTCACGAATGGAAAACTTACACCAAAGTTATTGGAGTTATGACGGATAATATTCCGAATATTGTGAATGCGATTCATTGGAAATTGTTCCTGAAGCAGCCGAGCTTACATGTGCAGCTCATGCCATTCAAATTATATCGATAGGAACACTCTTATAGAACTGTAAACCGGAACCCTTTTTTCCTTCTAGAAAGACGACTGAAATCCAAAAATCCTATAACCAATGTTCTCTCTGATTGCAGCACGATACCTATCGATATTGCATAAAAGCTAGAAATCACAGAACGAGAAACGGAAACAATTGAAAGAGTTATAAATCTCTTAACAACTACCCGAGAGTGTTACAACACTTTTCTGTGGCGACAATACATTTGTATGCATGGTTGGATCAGTAATATGTAAATTTTTGTAAAATCACTGATGAGTAATACGGTTCCTGCTATTACGAAACTCCCGCTATTGCATAAAAATTTGCTTTTTTTTTTAAAGATTTTTCGATTGCAAGAGTTTTTTTACCCTCAATTATCGAGCTGCGGATTTGGCAGCAAAACTGAGTCAATTTCATATTGACTAAATTCGCTCTGAATTGAAAAACTATGAAATGGCAAAACTCTCTATGAAATGCTAGTCCCGCATCTTGCTAGGCATTCAGTAAATGTGTAGTATTTCGCCTTGTATATAATTCACACTTAAAAATTATTTTAATTGCATATATGAGGTGAGCTTGGCTGTGCACTCTGGCGTATACGTCAGGCATGAACCAAGCCGTACTGATGAGCAATACGGTTCCTGCTATAACAAAACGCCCGCTTTTGCATGGATTTTTTTTATATTTTTCGATTGCAACAGTTTTTTTTTCCAAATCACTTTCAAACAATTAGGGAAGACGATACGTTACAAATGAATTGAGGATGCACTTCAGTCTCTCAGCAAACTCCATAATTGAATTTATTTTCGAAAAAAAACATGCACGTATGAAGAATGATCCTTCTATTCAATTCGAAGAGTATCTTGCAGAACCCCAAATCAGATTCGATTTGGACCCATATAAATTGTGGAAATCAGGCGAGAAGAAATATCTATATAAATCAATGCTTGAAAGCTATTTGTCTATTTTGGCAACATCTACTAGCTCAGAGCGTTGCTTATCTATGACTGGAAATATTGCAACTTTAAAAAAGCTACCTATTGCCAGCAAATATCGATGTGTTTATATTTTATACCAACACAAGTCACTGCTTGATTAAATTCCTTACCTTAATGTAAAAATAATATTTGGTAAATTATTACCTGAAATAAATTCAGAACTTTTAGTTGGAATAATAAGGTAGTAGTGATACTGTGCTAAATTTTGAAATAAAATAAATAAATACACTTGTACTTAATTTCACGTGCTTAAAAATGACTTTTAAAAATTCACATATTCACGTGGATCCGTGAAATGAACAAGCTCTAGTTCCTATGTTTACTATTTTTGTTTTATTTTTTTGCGTTTTTTTAATACAGCAACAGCAACTTAATTTTATTTTTTGATTGAAGTTAATATCGTGCCATTTACCATAATTTTTACTTGGAAATATTTTCTTATCATATGCTCGTAGAACAGCAAACGCTGGGATTATTCATAACATAGATGAACTAAAATTAATGAGATGGCGACGGGTGCGGAGATAAAACATTATAAATATAGGGTGTTAAATGCACCTTTTTATGCGGGTATTCTGCTGGCTAGGATAAGGTGTGAGTGTGAGTGGATTAGGTGTCGGCCCCAGAACATCTAAGGGCGCCACCTTGTTTTTGATTCTACGAACTTTAACTCGGTTTAGGGAACTGAAGAAAGCACGATTTTAAGAGAGAAAAACAAAATCAAAATACTAAAATCTATTTGAACCCAAATTTAGTTACAATTCCTTCCATACAATTCACAACAATCTGATCAAAATTATATATGAAAATTCTGTGTGGGTAATGTACGTGCTGGCTTAAGAGACAACTCAGTTTGGTCAGTTCAAAGATATGAAATTTTATTTACTCATTATTAGTCTGGTGCCAAAACGGATTGTGAAGGCTAAAACGGAAATATAATAACAGGCAAGGACCAGGCGGAAAATTTAGTTAAGGTTATAATTAAGAGCAAACCAAAAATTAAACACGAGATAAGGTGAAATTGCGAAATGGAGTGGTGTTAAGGGGTTGAAAGTGGTTTTTGCCATTTTCAGTGAAATGTGACATCCTAGAGGAAAATGTTCTTCTCGAATGATATAGATAATAGAAATATCTAAAACTTTCATATAAGGCATTTTTCAACCTAACCTCCAATTTGTCGAGAAAATGGCGGCAAACCGATTTTTGAGTTTTTTTTATTTTTTCCTCATAAAAACAATTCAAATTACCTGAAATACTGTGAAAGTATACCTTTTTTTGCATTGAATAAGCAAATTTTTTCGGAAACTGGGACACATGCAAAAAAAAAATTTCCATGGAAAACTTTATTGGTGTTTTTTTCGATTTAAATATTCTATCTGGGCTCATGTGAACCGTTAAAATGTCTACTCTAAAATAGTCTATATATGTTGATCGTTTATTTTTGAAGAAACCGCTTAATATTGAGAAAAACCAAAAAAATGACTTTTCGATCACGAATTTTTCAATTTTTTTATGATTTTCAATTTTTGTTATTATTGACGTAAATAATGGATTAAATTTAAATTAATAAAAAATCCTTTAAAAAAATCTTTTAGAAAAAACACAAAATCTGAACTTTACGGTGAATTTACCAGCCTGTAACAATATTTGCCAACATGTAACAATATTTTACATATCGTTGACGGTGGGTTCTTGCTACATAAAGTCATATGGCAAAAGAACGATACGATTGGAGAAATTTCAAATAAATATTTTAATTATGTTCGAGTCCATTATGCAGCTTTATAATTTTGTAATATTCGATGGGTATCACGAATTAAATAAAACTGTAATTATAACACTTACAACATCTACTTCTACTTTGATGGGCACGAAACAAGCTGAACGTTCACGTCGTAAGAAATCTGCAAGCATCCCTACATTTGAATATCAAGATATAAGTAAAATACCGCTTTCGCAAGTTAAATCTTTATCCAATCAAAGTAATAAAAAACATGTAATACAAACTAGTATTTACAAAAGTAAAAAGATGGATATGTCATCAAATCAATTAAGATTTGAGTATTACCAACTGGAAATTAATAAATCTACTTTCAAATTGGAAAAACTTCCCCCATCTAAAGGAGCAGCTGCATAACACTCCTATAGAGTTTATTACCAATCGCAAACTTGGCTTGGTTATTTGAACAACGCGCCTGATAATCAAAAAGCTATGCAATGGGGCTGGAACGCATATCTAAATAGACTCGTACCCAAATTTATCTCAGATAGTTCAGATTTAATTTCCGAAAAATTATTAAAATTAGCTGCAGCTGTGAAAATTGTTGTAATAAACATAGATGTGGCTGCCGAAAAAAGGCTTAAAATGTACCAATTTATGCAGTAATTGTAATGAAAACTGCTCAAATAGAGTTAAGGAATTGTTGGGAGGAAATTATTGATGAAGAGTTAGCAAAACGTCTTTATATTGAAATCGAAGAGCTCGAAAGCGTCGATAATCCCGAAGATCCTTCTGAATTTGAAAATTTTATTGATGAGAAAGAACAACCACCAAATGCAAAATTCATTAGAATTTTATAATTTCTCATAAATTTTTTATTTTTATAAAAAAAGATCAATAAATAAATTGTTCTACTTAATAATTACGTATGCAAATACACCTAAAACAGATTACTCATCGTTATACGTTGCAGGTCGAGGCATCATTTATTTTATATTGGAGCGAGGCATTGCTGGCTTACCCTTTGGTTACGTCATAAAGTCAAGGTATTAGCGGTTTTTTTACTATATTCTAACGCCATGCCATGCAGACAACAGAAAAAACTCGTACACTGGACAATAGAGATATCTATATTATACTCCATAATCAACGTAATGGAAAACAGTTTTTTTGACCTGGGGCTCTATTCTTGAATAACGAAAGTAATTCCGTATACGTTAAGCTGTCAAAACCATTCGAAATGAATGTGGATGTGGGTATTCTTGAAAATCAGTATTCGTTATTTTCGTACGCAAACCATTCGTTATATAACGAATAGGGTTCAACCATTCGTTATTTACCGAATTCGGGTTAACTTGAATCTTCATATTCATTTTGTTTGGACAATTGTTGCCTGCATGTATGCTGAAGAAAAAGGTTGAGTAAATTCCTAAAAAAAACAACTTGTTTGAACCATCCTCAGCCATGAATAAAGAAATATTGTCGATTAAAATTAAAAAAAAAAGGAATTCTTGCCTACATTAAAAAAATTTTCACTGTCGTGAAAGCACAAATCAATCCAAATAATATTCATTTTGGTTCGTACCCAGGATGTATTTAGCCGAGATCAGTCAGTTATGCTACAGGCTCTTCTCATACATCACTTTGTTTTAATAATAACTTTTTTTTTTTGCTAAATTATATATTAACACTTTATGTGCGGGAAAGGTAGCTCTACCCGCGCGCCTGACTGATGCTAAACGGCGGGACGGGTAGTTCTACCTTTTTAGCAGACTCTATTTTAAAGGCGGGAAAGGTAGAACAACCCGATTTGTGTATACGAATGTTGTATACCAATACCAATACTTGATAAAGGTCCAAACTACATCTACATGTATAAAAAATCCCAATATACGTCCACTATACCCTTTTGTCTTCGTGCCCATTATGTGGTAAATAATAAGTAAAAAAGCTAGAATGGGTGCACTATGCAGGGTGTAATAATTGGTGCGCCTAGCTCAAGGGTTTGATAGCTGAGGTGGAGTCAAGCAAAAAATTATAAGGTGAACGGGTGGTAAGACGCATCGTTTCGGTGCTGGGGGCGGGGGCGCACCAATTATTACACCCTGCATAGTGCGCCCATAGTGCACCATCGTGCACCATAGTGCACCTTGCACCCTGCAATACATGCGTGACATGTGATGACCTCAATATATTTTTAAAAATTTAGGCAACTTGTTGACAGATAGTATACAATATCGAGGACCATACTGTGGTAAGTGAGAATTCCAAATTTCATTAAAAAATAACAAACGGTTTGGAAGATAGAACGTTTTTTCTAAAGTTTGTTTTTTTATCACATTCCGATGGTTTTCGACCGCTACACGTACTAGTGACGCGGGAGCCGCACCCCGCACATAAAGTGTTAACAAGAATAACATCGCACAAGATATTGAACATTCATGTAATCGGGAAACATCTAAAATAAGAAAGTGAGATACGGAATAGCTAGATAGTAAAAATCTGACAATTATTAATAGAATAATTTCAAAATTGTTCACTGGAGATGCGCACATTGAAGCAAACTGAACGTTTGCCAGTTTTCGAAAACTTCTGATGAGTCCCATTGCTGGGACGAAACTAGTTAAGTATTGCCAGATAGGAGCATACACGGCATCCCCTAGAAATCTCCCAACAAAATTTTATTTAACCATAACAATATGCAAAACAACGTATATAATCTTACGTTAGCGTACACGATCTGTCCATGCCTCGCCCAGCGCCTGACATCGACGGAGCGCTTCACTAGCTTTCAAGGTTTCTAAAGCTCAAATTGTGATACTATTATGGTTAGTAGTCACATATATAACAAGAAAACTGTAGCTTGTTTTCATCAGTCTCATTTGCTAGAAAAAAACTGATTTTTGTGTTAGTCTGTTTGAATGTTATTCAGTTATCAAATTTGGATTAAATTTAATTATAGGTATTTGAACTCGGTCGATCGAATGTTGATTGATAAATTTCGGAACCCAAACTGTGCGAGCTCAACTCGCTCTTAACCGATTTTTCTTTCCCGTTTCACTTTAAGGTGATCTTCAGAATGTTTTTTTTTCACCTCCGCTACCTCATTATATTCTGGGGTATATTAAGTTTGTTATTCCTTTTGTAATGTATATAGAAATTATGTACGTAGAGAAAATTGGTTGGAACACACACGCATAATGTTAAAAGTTATTTTGATTTTTGCATGTCCGTCCATCCGCCTATCCGTCCGCATGGCCGTCTATCTGTCCGTCCATCTCTATGTCTAACTGTCCTCCCATAAGGCAAGAACTCACTTTTTCTTTTGATTTTCTTGCCTTCCAACCTCTTAATCTTTACATTTGATCATAACTCAAGAACTCCCTTTTTCTTTTGATTTTCTTGCCTTCCAACCTCTTAATCTTTATATTTGACTTAACTTTCTCAATAACTGAATAACTTCCGCCACTTTCCCTTTACTCTATAACTGAACACTTACCAAAGGTATTCCATTTTCGTATATAGTGGATTCCTGCGGTTTTTGAAGTCGAACAATTAACTGCCTCAGGTAATAATAATTATTATTAAAAATTTAATTTTTACTGGATTTTGTACGATTTACAAATATTCCAGCTGTTATTCTAGGCTACGATTTGCTCGGCAGAATATTATTATTTTTTCCATCTCGGAAAGCATTATTTTGGATTCATTCTTGGGTGTAATTGTTGTGAATTGCTTTTGTTTTGCGTTCTGTGCGAAAATGTACCTATTTTGAATTCTATTGCCCTATGATACTGCCCTACATGCCATGCAATACGAAATACATTGCTATACGAAAAAATCTCCAAATTCAAAATTGCCAAATATTTAAAAATATCCAAATACAAAATTTCCAAAACACAAGATTCGTAGGCTTAAAATTCCCAGGCACAAAAGTCTCAAGTACTAAATCCACAGCTACAATACAGAAATTTTTTCTTTGCATAATAAACAGATTAAATTGCATATCCGATCAAAGACAAATCATAAAAAGTCTAAAAAAAATCAAAATTATGAAATTACAAGACCACTTGTAAAATTACACAACTACTTGTAATATTAAGGCATAATGCTCTTTGGCTTAGTATAATTTTTTTTATATATATTTAGACTTAGAGGCATATTACAGAACCTGTGGCCTAAGAAGGATAATACAGTCGTAGACTTAATTGACGTATTGCCAATAGCAGTGCTTTTCAAATTATGTGATTACAAACTTTCTATTCCTCTATATGCAGCAGTTTAATTTTTCTCCAGTATAAAGCTGCACTACTAAATCCACGGACACATGTAATGTCAGTATACAATTACCCATAATTACTCCCAAAACCGCATTTAACTACTTCAAAATTGCATTACAGTACCACAAAATTTGAGAGAAAAAAAACACGACCAAAACAAATTACTCCCGAAATGCCCTTTTATTTTGCCATTCTCCTGTTAAATACGAATTTTATCCCATCTGCACATTTCTCACTAAACGGTGGAATTTGTTTTCCACCAGCACAGAAACGTCTTTATTAGGACCAAAAATATGCTCAGAGCGTGGTGTGTTAAGGGAATTCTTTCGTTGGTGCGTACTCTAACCTGAACCCAACCTCGCCAGAGTCATTCAGGTGTCTTATGTAAGCAAAAGTAATGGCGTAACATAAATAAAGCTCTCGGTTGGAGGATAGTACGTATGAAGGATTCGAAACGCTTCGTAGGAATTTGTTCGCCATATCCTTTACCGAGGTCGTATTCTGATGTAAGTGTATTAACTGAATACGACATTTTTGAGCTCCAAGCATCGCATATTATCCCCCAGCCCATGACGTGTAATATGGAGCACTTCAAACTTCAAAACGCTGTGCTGGCTGTGGTAAAACCTCACCCGTACGTGCTCTGTCATTAGCGTTTTGCGTAAGGAAGGGTGTCTCCTGAATATATATGTAGCGAAAAAGAAAACCAAGATGAGCAGGAAATGTCATTGAGTTTTAATGCGATTACTTCACTAATTTAGTTAATTGGTGCTTATGCCACTTTTTAGCGTAGCATAAAGAAGGTGTGAACGTATGACGATAATATTTGTAGGTTCGTGTGTATCTCAATGTCAAAATTGAGGAAGAAACGTGTAAATAACAGAGAAGAAAGCACCCTTGGGGCTCCTGGCTCAGTACACTTCTGAAGTGAGATCTGCTTTTGTCTTTTTCACAAATAAATGCTTTTTGAAGTAATTACAATGTTGGAAAAGGAGGGTTGCATTTTTTTCTAAGCTGCCGGGCTTTATAAAATAAGAACAACTAAAGAGGTAGATTTAACTACTGAACGAATGCAATGGAAAGCCTTGTATTGTCCTTGCTATAACTGAAATTCCTTAGATATAATTAAGGAAACAGTTCCATTACGGCGATATGCTACATAAAAAGGGGGTTTTACTCTAGTCGTTAAATAGCAGAGATCTATAGCAGATGATAGGATATCTTCTGAATTTATATACTTATACAAAATTATATCACTGTAAAACCATATAAACTTTTACTGAAGTTCCTCCTAATTTAGTAATTTTTGATGATAACAATTTTTGGCCAAGCACTTGCGTAGCTCTAAAACTTTGTAAATCCATCTTGTATGTGGCCCTTCGAGACGCTCTAGGTGCAGAAAAAAAAATGTTTTCAACTGAGCAGCATCGGAATTGGGCTCTGCTTTGCCATCGATATTATTATTATTGGCTATAAACAAGCGAAAATTAGCAGAGTAGTCTAAAGTCATCCATCTAATTATAATTGTCGTACACAACTGACTAGAATAGTTGTCACATATTGACTAGTGTGAGATCTAGTCTCAAACGTAGGAGGAGGTGCTGGTGTAAATAGATAACTCAGGCATTTAACACTTGAAACATAAAATTTTATTCAATAAATAAGTTCTTTAAACTATATAAATTCAAGTACCAACTCAAGCAAATAAAACTAGCTTACAATTTACGATAATCCAATAAAAACTAATTCAAAATTCCAATATAAAATTCAGTATAAAATTCAACTGTGTAGTCCACAACCTTCGGTTTGTTCTTTCATGCAGCATATATGACCGGAAAGTGTAACACAATAAACCTGCTTCAGCGTGCAAAGTGGAAGTGTAGCGCGTGAACTTGTTCAGGCCGAACTGTAGCAAGTATTACAGCAGGTAAGGCCAAAGTATAGCACATGCTGTAGAGAGTACGGCCGAAGTGTAGCACGTACACTTGTTCAGCATGTAAGTTCGAAGTGTAGTACGTGCTGTAGGGTGTAAAGCCGAAAAGTGTATTCAGATTAACTCTGAAATAAAATAAGACTTCTGCTTAGATATGGGAGGTAGTGATGCAGATTAATCTCTGCAGCAGAATGAATTTTCTGCTTAGGTGTAGGCAGGAGGGTAGCAGATTAATCACTGCAATAGAATTATCTTCTATATGGCGGTTGGAAATAATATTTCAGATTATCATCTGAACAGAATTAACTTCTACAGGAAATGGTAGGTAAACTGAGATTATCTCTGACCAGAATTAAACTTCTGTAATAAGGTAGGAAATATTTTTTAAAACTCAGATTAGCTCTGATCCAGATCAAATCAACTCTGTAAACAAGAATGGTGCCATCCACTGAGGTTTGTCGGTTTTCTATATCCGCCGTTACCTGTTCAGTCCACACAAATATTTATAAATTTCAACTGACACTCTTCATAATAAGTCCTTCGTTGAACTCAAATCCGTAGATGAAAAACTTTTTTCTATAAAGATATAAATAGGAAACACACAGTATCAAGTCTACAGTAAAGATTACTACTTATCTAATTGTGCTGAGTCTTCCACCGCAGTCCCTACTTACAGTCATTCTATGGAATTATATAAAGAAAATATTTATTATTTGCATATTATTAAATTAACGTACCTAACTCGCACATATCTCCGATTATTTACATTCTGTAATATCATCTAATGACATTACGTCAGACATCTGGCGTAGCCACAATCAGAATTGGATCCGAAAACTAGCGTTGCCAGGGTAACAGCATGAAACCACAGGCCATGACGTGTATAAAAAGGTGGCGAACCGCAGCGAAATCACTCATTCGTTTTTCAGAATCTAATCTGAAGGTATTCTCCACCAGAGTCTAATCGGAATTTCCTATCCTTTGAACAAAAGTATAATTTTGTTTATTATTTCACATAGATGTTTAATTCCAACTATTAACGTAGAAATCTAATTCTACAAAATTCCAAGCTCCCACAAAATCTAATATTTGCTCCCCTTTCGTGTAACAGAAGTATAATTTTGCATACACGCTTCAACACGTTGCGACAGAAGTGTAATTCTGCCTACACGCTTCAACATTCACTGTAATAGAAGTATAATTCTGCTTACACGCTTCAGCACGTTGCATCCGAAGTATAATTCAGCTACATCGTCGCTCTTACTCTTAGAAAATTTTATTCTGTATTTTATTCTGTATTTAAGTCTAATTCCAATGAATTCAAATTATTCTCTTTTCGTTTTACTCCAGAAATAAGGAGAACACTTTGGGGATAACAACAGCTATCCCTCAGGATTTTTAAATATATATTAATTTTTTTTTTGCATTTTTATCTTGTCTGTATTATTGTTGAATTTTACTAAATTTTAATAGTATTAATAGTTTTAGTACAATTTAAGTTTTATTTTGAATAAATGAATTGTGATATTTAGGGTAGGATATTACAATAAAAATTTGTGTTTGAATTAAAATAAAACTGAGTTGTCCTTTTAAAACCGGCACCCTCCTCCCTTATGCTCGAGACTAGATCTCACGCTTGTTGCATTTTCTAGAGTATTGACTTCGTCATGATATTTTGAAATGTCAAAAATATAAATTCATGAAAGTACGTGTATTTTTCGGGGTGTTTGCTTCATTTTATATGTTTTCATTATAATAGTAATTAATATAATATATTTCAGGTGATGAATATAATTTGAGGGGGATTTGGATGTCACTGGATCAATTGGATGTCTTTAGACAAGTGTTTTTGTAGTTAAATTTTTTAATTGGTTTCTTTATGTGATTTTTCTTTGCTTTTATTTCCAGGATAATACTAGCCCTTAGGCTTTTAAATGGAGAAAGGAACTGAACAACTATCGAGCTCAGCAGATCTGCACAGTTTTTAATAGCAAGGCATCTTGTTTCGTAGGCTCTTCACTTGATCGACTTTGCAAAATCTAATGGACCTCGTGCGCAATATGTGTGAGTTGATCGGCCAAAATTTAGGCATTACTAAAACATTGTTTCTATGGGGACCAAAGGTTTATAGTCGTGTAAATTGTTTGATTAGCTTTGTTTTGACTCTAGCCAAATCTACAATTCATTTTGTACTATACGAGTGTTGAAGATAGGAATCACAATCGTCAGTGCAGGACACAGCTCTTGTTTTTCGCTGGTGATAATTGGCCACAGCATTTTCAATACTAGTTCTTCTCGCTTTGGGACCGTTGCAAGTGTTGTGGATGGAGAAGCACTCCGTTACAGGTTTTCAACTGGAGAAATAATGATGGCAGTTTGTAGAGCTTTTAGTAACTTGCTGCTGCATCCAAGCGACCTGTTCAAGGACCCAGGTCTCTTTGATGTCGGTGCTTTTAGCGCCTCCAGCTAATTAGACCTTCCTGAAGAATGTCTGGTTTTTGGTATGAGGTTGGAATAAAATAATGCGTTGTATATATGTACACTTTATTGTCTGGAGCGTACAAGTTGTAGCACCTCTTTATAATTCAAATGGGGCTTTAAGCAGAAATTACAATCTTTTTAACAATCAAATAAAAGCGAATGGGAAGACTTCAGAAGGAAGTCATTCCCTGATAAATATTCTTAGTAGAAATTCTCTTCACGATTTTCTCAACTGAACGACGCACGTAAGAAACTCTATCAGAATCACTTATTTTTTTCCTCCTTTTTACTTCTTGACATGACGGCCTACCCTGATCGGACCCTTTGAATCTCGCACAGTACCATTCCGAATTAATTCTAAAACTTACAAATGTTATCTCGGAAAGCAGTTGACAGCTCGGATCCGCTCACTCCGTCGTAAGCTAATGCTTGTCACCACAAGCTCTATAATTCTAGAGGCTGCTCTCGCGGGATTCTGTGACGGTAACGGTGGCGTTGGAATTGTGTGAAACTTGGAAATTTATCATTCGGTCGTTATACAAAAATTCTTATTTAACTTGGGCTTAAATCTTTACTCTCGAAATTTTTGTGAAAAATCTTTTTTTGTTTTTACTGTGCTTTATTTAGCCTTTGTACCGTTTATTGTTTGTTTAGTTATAGTCCAGGAACTTTATGATTCCACTTCGGAAAATTGGTAAACACTTACCTTTCAGCTCTCCAAACAAGGTGTGAAAAGTACCCGAAATTCGGTTGCCCGAATAACTTTTGACAGCCCAAAAACGGATAAAAAATGACGTTTTGTTCGGTTTTTTGCGAATATTTTGTTCCTGTTGGTCTAATGGCTATAAGGCATACTTATAAAAAAGAAGGAGCGGGAAACTGGCATTGAAACTCCAATATAAATTTTGTATTGAAATTTAATTGCATGTAATGATCGAAATCGAGGTTTCTCTACGGTATCTTCCCGGATTGACATTTTTATAGACAGTTTATATATAACAGAATATTCAAGTGTACAAATTATGTTCATTGCAACGGGGATACCTGGTGACGAGAAAATATTGTTACGAGCGTGGTTTTAGTTCGTTATTTAAAACACAATATTTCAGATATAATTCAAAAGTTCTTTCTTTATTTAACTTTACTGTTTGCTCTCACAATGCACAAACATTTATCAAATCAACTCCTTAGTTATAGCTAGTACTGTACTTCTAATTGTCACAATCCAAATAGTTTACTTCGTTCACTTCACTGGCTGAAATAAGACTCCGCCTCGTGGATGTGCGGAGCGCCGTATTTATACTCTACAAATTATCCTACAACCTTCCTGAATATTCCGTTCTCCAAAGCCAAAGTTTACTAAGATGACACTAACCTAAAGTTGTTTGTATTTTCAACAGATGTCGCCTGCGTCACTTTGTGGCGCGTAAAAATATGAACTGCCACAATGCTTAGAAGTACTGATCTACTGTGATGGCGGAAAAGATCTGTCAAAATTTCAAAGACATTAAATCCTCCAGCGCTGACAGAGTTACTTTCGCTTTTAACACTCATTAGTAACGTCAACGTTTGTAATAAGACGGTGCCTATTCATCCATTATTACTGTTCTAGAGCATAAGTCTCATGAAAAAATAGGATGGAGAGCGATATGAATTAGTTGCATTCCCGCTGCCAATGTTTATTGAAGGGTACCTGCATATGGGAAAAGATCAGCCTTGTTTGACATCAAGCTATCGGTAGCTGAAATTGATTTTACAAAAGTTACATACGTCGTCGACGGGGATTTTTTCTTACATCGGGTTGTATAGCATTAGAATGAATCTTTCGTCACGATTTATTCAAAGTATATTGGTTATTTACAAAGGTATTACGGTTCAAATGCTGTCATTGTTTTCGATGGATAGAGCAATAGTACCAACAGCGTGAAAGCTATGGAACGACGTGTCGTCGAGCAGCATAATCTTCATAGGCTGAGACGTACTTCGACGAGACGATGAATATCACAGTGAGCCAAAAACAAATGACTTTCGAACAGTAACAACAAGCTCAGATTGATTTTGATGTTGTCTGTCAAGCTCAAAGCTAATAATATTGTTGTTAAACACGCTCAAGATGATGCTGACGGTTCAATAATTGAAACGGTTTTGGAGTGTTCACGCATAAATTGAACGGTTGTTGTTGGGGAAGACGTGAATCTCTTGGTAATTTTGGTTGCTCGCACTATGATTGATAAAGAGATCTTCTTTCTCAAACTGGGCAAGGTAAAAGTCGAGAGAAAACTTTCAATGATCACGAAGACATCAGGGATCATTTACTACTTCTATACGCTTTCACTGGATGTGACACAGCGTCTGCTTCTTTTCCATAGAGGGAAAACTGCAGGTTTAAAGCTTTTCGCGAAACGTCAAGACCTACGTTCTGCAGCACATATTTTCAACCAGAGTGATGTTTCTCAAGAATCAATTTCTTCCTATAGAATTCGAATCTGTCTAGCTATGCATGGCGCTCCAGTTAAACAAGATGGCTTGAACGCATACAATTATCTTTGCTTTATGAATGTTATAGGCAGAAATAATTCTGTAAATTTGAGTTTATTACCCCCAACAGCTGACGCAGCTAAAGAACACCTGTATCGTGTTTAATAGCAGGTGTAGTATTGGAAATATTAGGAAATCAGCAGAGCCCCGAAGATTGGAGATGGGTACTCTAAAACGGCGGCATATTAGAGCCAATAAGAACATCGCAACCTCTTGCCCCAGAGCGTCTTTTAAACATAATATTTTGTAAATGTTCGAAAGGTTGTGGTGCACTGTGCGGTTATCGAAAGTTCCTCTCCAATGTTCAGCAATTTGCGCCAATTGTCGTGGTACATCTTGCCGAAATGCTGTCAATCGAAGATTCGATAGAAAAAACGAACGATATCGACGACCCAGAAGCCGATCCTATTGGTTCCCTGCAATCTTGGAATTTCCCACCAGTCCCGTGGGAAAATCGTGAGCAGCTGGAGAAAGAAGAGGAAGAAATGGAAAGAGACTAATCGGCCAACCTTCATTATTTTATTAATGTATTCCTAAATATTCATGAAGGAAAAGACCTGACCTGAGAAGCTTAATATTTTTACGATAGAATTTTACATCTTTACAATGTTAGAATAAGAAAATCCAAAACAAGAACGTTAATTTTGTGCACTTAAATATACCCAAATGTCTGTAAAAATATCAAAACGAGAAGATACCACAGAGAAACCTCGATTTCGATCATTACAATCAAATTAATATCCATACAAAATTAATGCTGGAGTTTCAATGATATATTATAACGTTTTTATTAAGGATTCATACATAAAAAAAAGTTGTTTTCTATTTAATTGACAAGTCTACACATGTCAGAATGAAGTAACTATCTTTAAGAAACTATACAAATTAATGACTTTGGAACTAAGAATACTATGGATCGTTCAGATTGAGAATAGTGACTTTATCAGGAAGGTATCGAAGAGCTGATCCAATTCGTATTTTATGTAGTAAAATTACAAGATGGAAACTTTTCAGGTGTGTCCAGATTCTAAATGTGAGGATATGCCTTACAATAGCGGGATACATCCAGTGCACGATGCGATGGTGTATCTGTGACGACGCATCTTTACCAGGTCGCACATTTTCGAACGCTTGATTAACTACTTTGAAATCTAGTCAAAATTTGATTCCAAAATTTTGCACCCAGAACACTTTGTTGAACGCAAAAAGATCTCGGCTAGGTAGGCTCTTACTGTGATTTGTATAAAACAAAAATTATCTTTAAGTCTTGTAATGGTTCATGTCAACCGAGAAGGACACCTTAGAAAGAATAATAAAAATATTAAGTCCGATTAATAAAGAATCAGCGTATAAGGCGTACATCAAATTAAATGAGACTCTTTTCTTTACGCCATAATAATTTACAGACTTTTGTTACAAAACGAAGTCTAGATCCATCAGTTGTTATTCCAACATCGGTACAGAAGTTGAATAAGTGCGCAGTATACCGAAGCCTCACAATCAGAACATCAAGACAAACGTGTCGTTCTAATGTCCTCTCATATCTACTGGACCAGGTTAACCGTAGTGACAATCGCATTGAGGTTCAAGCCCAACACGGAAGCAACCAGTCCTCTTCGTCTAAAGTAGTTCAGCCAACTGTTGCCTATAGGCACCATCGCTGTTGAGCGTTGCTTTTCTAGTTATTTTTCAGATCGATTGTCATAGGGACAGTCCCAGCTTCTTCTAAATGAGTTCAGCCCTGTAACTGGCAATACGATCTGTTGCTTAACCAAAACAGCGCAGAAGGACGAAAGCTGCAGTTATAATCGACTACGTTCACGATTCTGTGGCCCAATTGTCATTGGGACATCCTGTTCAACGTCGAGGATCGTCGACACTACTGGCAATTCACGGAGCTGTTCCTGACACTACAGCCACGAAGTCCTGTAAATACAATTTCTCTGCATTCCTCAATATACACTGTTTCTCTTTGCCCTATGAGACCTGCATATTAAGAAGAACACATGTTGGTTTTCATCTCGAGTCAACATTGGTGCATACCACCTAAATTGACCGCATTTCAAGAAGAATGAATACTTCGACGTATCCAGTATTCCGCTCAAGACAATATTAGTGCAGATCAGTTAATTGGTTGGCTATTAAGCAGAATGAATACACTGACGCTTCAGGTATCCACTTCAAGTCAGCAATAACTCATCTCACTAAATATCACCTATCTTTCGATAAAAGTTTTCTTGGAGGCATGCAATGACAGCCTTTTTGATGCAGTCATTCATAATTATCCTCCAATTTAATTTGGTGTCAAGTACCACTCCTAAGTAATAAGCTTCAGTTTTGAATTCAAGAGTATATAATCCAGTTTTTCTGGAGAGAAAATTGGAATAACTCTCCTAATTGTAAAAAGAGACTAGTTTAGTCTTTGCGGGGTTGAGACCCAGATCTGTGATAGGTAATTTTATTTCTTTAAAATAAAACATGAGACTCGATTAGCTAAAATATTTCGAAAAACAGATTTAGCTGAAAACCGAATTTACATTGCTGTAAAAACTCTGAGTATCATTAGCTCCGAATAGTTCTTTCCTCATTCTATTATTTTACATCAGTTCCATCAAAGCTTTGCAATTACTTGAAAGGGTGTAATTACTTTGTCTATTTTTTAAAAAAATGGATATATAATTATAATAGCAAGTGTCAAAACTTACCATTAAAAATAACAAGGTTGCAGAGAACATTGGAATAACTCAAATATCCATAGTCACCCACATCCTGAGCTAACCGACCAGAATATGGCAGAACAGTTTACTCGTTATTATAATCAAATCACATCACCATTTATCATCCTGGCCAGTCCAACCCAAAAACCATCCTACCAAATAAACTTTTCTTCTATCTTACTGGTATCCTTGGCACTAAAAAAAAATGCATTATTTGCTTTGCCACATTTAGTTAGCAGCTGTCGCGTTACGTTCAGTTCAAAGTGTGCTAATTAAATGATACCTAAACTAGCTGGAATCTTCTAGTTAAGTAGTTCTCGCTTGTTAAAAAAAAATTTTCATCTGTAACGAGAGAAGCTCTGGAAATGTTCGCATGAATAAATAGCTCGGAAATCATAAAATATTTCAAGTAATAAGTCTACTTCCATTAAGAGCCCTTCACTTTTGACGTGGAGAAGAATCCTCTTTCAAGGAACGTAATCGTAATCTGCATCGTCTATGTACTTTCTTATTCAGGCCTTGCACGGTCAGTTTCCCGCTTAAGAGCATCAAAGATGTAAATTGCCTTCGTTAAGGGGATTAATTAAACAGCCAAGGAGTTTGCAGCTATGGAAATCCGAATGAAACGACTTTTAGCTTTACGCTTTTCTCGGTTTTTTTTTAGTTCATATTATATTAAAACGGCAAAGCTTTTTACAACTTTTGATGCTATATTAAGGTTATGATGATAACACCAGAAGAAATATTTTCAATTATATTCCCGGAGAAATGGGAAAAATCCGAAAATGGTGACTGTCACTCTTCATGCATTAAATGAATAGAGGCGTCTTCCATGCTCTGATGCTGTTGAAAGCTATAAGATGGAAACACAAAATGGATTTTCTTTTGCTGTCGACAAGTTACATAGATCATCAAGAAAGTTTCTAAGCAATACGAAATTGCATTAGTCTGTTGTCGAATCTATTTTCCCGATAAATCTGTGACAATTCAGGATTTTTTTCCGAGACAAGTCTCATCTCTGTGCGAAAATGGAGCCATCAATCTGAGGATAAACATGGAGATTTATTAAAGAAAATGGCATATCTAGGTAGGGTGATGCTGGAGAAGTCATTGACATATTTGAGTTGAGATGATATTAAGAGCTGTGCTTCAGATATTTTTTTTCTTTTTCTCTTTATTCTATTTACTTTTTTTCAAGGCAGACAAAAGCTATGCAAAAATCTCTGTCTGTGAAGAGGGGAATTGAAAAAAAACCCTCAACAAAATTTCAGCAGCTTAATTTGCAGTAATATAACAAAAAATTCAAAAGCCACTCCATAAATTTCCGAAGGGGACACTTTTGAGCTTGCAAGTAGACAGACTTTGGTAAAAGTTTTTATATGGATGTTCGTTCCTCACCTGAATACGGTTAAATTTATTTTCGTTGCTGAGATAGGGTCCGAAAATTGAGACCACTTGGTTGAAATTTTGTTCATTCAGATAAACTTTTAACACTCTTGGTTGACACTGGTATAGGAACTAATAAACCTAGTCAAAATAATTCAAATTACATGAAATTTTGTGAAAGTAAATTTGTTTTGCATTGAATAAGCACAATTTTTCCAATCTGGAAAACATGTGGTTTCCGTTATATTTACAATTTACGAAAAAAAACCAAAATCTTCAACGGAAAACTTTATTGGTGTTTTTTTTCGATATAAATATTCTATCTGGGCTCATTTTAACAGTTGAAATGTCTACTTTAAAATGGTTTATATATATTGTTGGTTTATTTTTGAAAAAACCGCTTAAAATTGAGAAAACCAAAAAAAATACGTTTCGGATCACGGATTTTTCAATTATTTTATATTACCAATTGCATCCTTGGCTTGGTTATTTGGACAACGGGCTCGATAACAAAATAGCTATGCAACGGGGCTGGAACAAATATCTAGCTAGACTGATGCCCAAATTTATCCCAGACAGTTCAGAATTAATTCCCGAAAAATTATTAAGAAGTATTAGCTGCAGCGCTGTGAAGTTGTTGTAATAAACAAAGATGTGGCTGCCGAAAACAAGGCTTAAAAAATACTTACCAATTTACGCAGTAATTGTAATGAAAACTGCTTAAATAGAGTTAAAGAAATATTTGGATGAAATTATTAATGACGAGTTAGCAAAAGGTCTTTATATTGAAATCGAAGAGCTCGAAGGCGTCAATAATCCCGAAAATCCTTCTGAATTTGAAAGTTTTATTGATGAGAAAGAACAACCACAAAATGCAAAATTCATTCCTATAATTTCTCATAAATTTTTTATTTTTATTAAAAAATATCAATAAATTAATTGTTCTACTTAATTACGTATTCAAATATACCTAAAACGGATTACTCATCGTTATACCATTTATTTAGTGAAAAAAATAGTAAAATATACGTTAATAAAATTGCGCACTGTGCCAGCGAGTCTTAGCTCTGTATTGCCACGAAAAACTTAAGTTTCAGCATGATTTCCGCTACTCTCTTCAATTAAATTGGTTCAACTTTAGTAATATTACATTAAAGTAAATTCTGTCATTGAAATTTAATCCATTATTTACGTAAATAATTACAAAAATTGAAAATGGTAAAAAAAGTGAAACATTCGTGATCGGAAAAGTCATTTTTTTGGTTTTTCTCACTTTTAAGCGGTTTCCTCAAAAATAAACCATCAACATATATAGACCATTTTAAAGTAGACATTTCATCCGGTTGAAGTGAGCACAGATAAAATATTTAAAGCGAAAAGAACACCAATAAAGTCTCCCACGGATATTTTTTTTGTTTTTACATATTCCGAAAAAATTGTGCTTATTCAATGCAAAAAAATGTATACTTTCACAAAATTTCATGTAATTTGAATTATTTTGACGAGAGAAAAAAATAAAAAACTGAAAAATTGGTTTCCGCCATTTACTCGACGGATTTAAGGTTATGTTGAAAAATGCCTTATATGAAAGATTTACATATTTTTATAACTTTCGCGAACAACATTTTCCGCTAGGAAGTCACATTTCGACGAAATTCGCACGAACCACTTTCAACCCCTTAACATCGCCCCCCCCTGACAAATTCGCAATTTCACTTTATATCGTGTTGAATTTTTTCTCTTAATTATAACCTTAACTAAATTATCCGGTTGCTCCTTGCCTGTTATTAATTTTTTCCCGTTTTAGCCTTCACAATCCGTTTTGGCACCAGCCTAATATTTCGATGTCCTAGCATAATTAAAAACAATTTATATGAATTTTTAAAGAAGACCAGGACAGCATTTTTGTGAAATTTTGAAAATGGCCTAACTCGCGAAGTACGCATTGTAGAAGAAAATTTGTTAACTTGCATTTTTATTTTCGCAAACCCTCCAAATTTGTAAAATTTCAAAAAAATTGGTTATGGTCATGTCACACCTGTTGCCTATTTGATATGGAATGACCCTAAGGCTGACTTATTTAATCTCAAACAAAAGTTTACTCGTTGATTTGGATTGAGTTGTCATTGAGCAACTGTCAAAATATACTATGCTAAGCCACTATATTGAAAGTAAGGTATTTTGATATTTTGAATGCAATTTTTCATTTCACATTTAAATGTCGATTTCAAAACTGTGAATTATTTGATTAGAATGTCGCAGTCTGCTTTTTTTCTATCCCTGAGTTGAGGTATTGCCTTCCCTCTTCAAAGATAACCTTGACTTAAAGAGTGGTATCAAGATTTATATCTATTTTTACACGAAGATCTTCGCAGAAAACATCCAGTCCAGTATTGAAAAAATAGAGCTTTGACAAGGGTGTTTAGCTCCGAAGATGATTTCACCACACAAAGAGGCACAAACTCAACACCATGACCAATATCCTTCGCAAATTAACATAATCCAAGGCTTTAGATGTCGTTTCATTCCTATTTGACATATGATCTTATTAACTTTGTTATACACTTGTGATTTCCAGTATAGTTCGAATTGACTTACGGCGATTTTCAATTATTCAAATTTAAGTTTCTCCATTTCTCAAATTTGTTCCTATACATTTTCCATCTGGCTTTCTTTTGATTACAATTTTCGCTTTTCATTATAGTTTGCTTCTTTTTATTATCTTTCTGTTTATTTTCCCTATGGCATACCCAATTTGAGATTAATATTATCTTCCCTCTCAACTCTAATAGAGCACTATGAAAAATTTAGTAATATCTGCAATAATGGCCGGCATAATTCTAGTCTGCTTAAATTCCGTCAACAATGCATTTGTTCTTTTCTGAAATATTTTCATTGAAACTATTGCATTTCTCCAATAATAGCAGATCTAAAGAAGGGTGGACAATTTTACCCCATCTCATGAATATGGTCAAAATATACCATATTATTATAATTTAGATCACTAAAGCTAAACAATCGCCATCATCTTATCTAGTTAGTGTCCTTTAAATTATCAAAACTTGTTATGGCGATTATCTCGAATCTCTGATTTTTGAATTCTGCCAGTATTGCAACTAGTGTGCGAAATATAGGTACACCAACGTAACTTAAATAATAAATTATAATAAAATCAAATAAAATTAAATAAATGGTGAGCTATATCAAATGGACAGATGGACATAAATTCGAAATGCTTTCTAATCTCACAGACATCCCATCCATTTTATTTTATACACAAAAAATGGCAGCCCAATTTTAACGTACTACATATGTATGCTATGATTTTAACTAGAATGCAAAAACCTTGTACTATACCGAAAACATTTTTGGTTATTGTAATTTTACAGTTTTCTATAGCTTTTGTAAAGTTTACCATATCACCGCAACTTGCATGATGTCAGCCCACGTCCTCTGCTGTTTTATTAATGAAAAGTGCTACACTACCATCGCTACTCCCTCATTTTTCCTGTGTGCGGGTTCCATTCTAAAATTTCGCTTATTTAAAGAAACTTTAAAGCTAGAAAAAGTCTTTCGAATAACAGTGAATTGGATTTAGCCTTATCTTGAATCCACATAGTAAAAGGGATTTATGTAACATCGAGGTCTGGAATAATTACAACTTTTGCCTCCTTTTCCGAAAGTGGATTGTAAATTTAGATCTAAGAAAAAATGCGGAAAAACTTTTTCTAGTCCCAAAGTCGCAAGTTCCGTCGTTAATCTTCATTGTAAAGATATCGTTGATGGTGCTGATCATGGGAAAAGAACGCAGAATTGGATGTCTGGTAGGAAGTCTAAATTTAAATAGAATCAAGAGATTTTTGTGTTACGTTAAAAGAAGTTGTATAAGTATGTAGGTATGTAGTGCAGTTGGTAGTGTGCGAATAGTTAACTTTATGTTTTCATATTCGACATGCATAGCTTGTATCTACTTTACGATAGAAGTTAATTTACATCATGAAGGATAAGTCACAGACTAGATATAGAGCTAAACGAAGTTTTACTTTGACTCGTTAGTGAGAATTAAATATTTTTTATTTCTGATTGGAGTTTGATTTTATTATTGCATACAACAAATATTATCATCTTTTGTGAGTAACATTAATTCTAGGGCGAAAGGAAAGGAATATTAAAAATATAAAAAAATAAATTCAGGGCAAAAAAGAAGGAAAACTAAAAAAATTTCAAAAATAAAAATTCAAAACGAGTCTTACTAAAACCTGAACATAGAAAAAGCAAAATAAATCCACTTTCTTAGTATACCAAAGGTAAAAACAATTACAGGAATCTTCTTAGGCTACTAGCCCTATGTACTGTACTACACAAACAAGCGTAGTTTAGCTAAAACTGTAACCTACGGCCCTTGCAAAGATTGATGCTCATGAAACTTCGGAGCACTGGCTGTGTAACTGCGTAGCATTACCGCAGGGAGCATTGCTTTACCTCGAATAGGTATTTCTCCCATAGAATATGTGTAGCATCTCCTTCCAGAAGACTGGGCTACGGATTTCGGACTGTGCATCAGTCCTTCGGAAACCGATCAATGCCTTTTCACAGAAAAAAAGGAACATTCCAAGATTGAGCTTGTCGACTCTGCATAGTTAGAGCTTAAGGATAGGGTGAAATATCTACGCATTATACTAAATAAAATGCTGAGCTGGAAACCGCACCTTGAGGATAGAGAGAACAAAGCTCTTAGAGCTTTCTCAATCTATAGGGAAGAAGTGGAGACGCAAACCGCGGATGACCATATATAATATAACTTTTGTAATTTACCTTTTTTTACAAGATAAATAAAAAAAATATGATAAGAGAGAAAAAAAACACAAATTTGATTTTTAAACGTTTAATAAGAATAAAAAATAAAACTTTTACGACTACGACCGACTCATAAGTAAATTTAAAACAGACTTAGTTTTCTTCTTAACTTGAACTTTTCATTAGGTTCTTAACCGAGTAAGCAAAAATGCTTGCTTCTACAAAATTACAAAATGCGCGTGTGAGAAAATGATTTAAAAATGTTATTTGATACTTTTGTTTTTCACAAAAGTATTTTCTGGTGGAGGAATAATTTAAAACGTTATTTGATGCTTTTGTTTTTCACAAAAGTAATTTCCGGTGGAGGAATAATTTAGCTGAGTCTGCGTGCTTTTGATTATGTGAAAAAAAAGGGTGAATCTTGTGGGGACGTGACCTATATACCAGCGTCATCCGACCCATGGCTCCGACTACGGCTCTGTGGTGTAGTGGAAGGCGATGGAGTGTGCCAATCATCATAAGATAGTGGAAAAGAATCAAATATTATGCCTATTCAGTGTAACCAACGCATTCATGTCTACCAGCACTCGGTCTCTTAATGTAATTCTCAATATATACTCCGCGGAGATACATATTAAGAAGGGAGCCGCTATCGCAGCGCTGAGGCTGCACCTAAATCAGAGCTGGATCCATTCGGGAATCTGGTTCCACACGAGTCCATTCTTGATTTTGTGCGGTCCATCGCACCTGACATCGAAAGGGAGAGTGAGCACCTCATCGAGACCATGCCGATAAGCAAGTTTAAAACGAAAAAGTTGGGTTTGGTTAGATGACCCTTCGGGTAGAACATCAAAGGAACTGTGGAGTAAACCTAGCCCAAGTTTCACAAAAAAGCTGCTAGGACTGAGCAAATCTACCATGAGAATTCTGGTGCCTATTCTTACTGGACACTGTTCGCTAAGGGCAGGGGGCACTTATATAGGATATGTCTGGTTGATAACACTATATGTAGATGATGCGGAGAGGAATCCAAAACGATGACTCACTTTCTTTTCACTATCCGGCTCTCTCCGGATTACGGTATAGATTGCCTGGCTCACACCTCCAGGATGAGTTGCAAGACACAGGTAAGGAAGGTTTGGAGCCAATCTTATCGTAGGAGTGTTTCGTTGGACCTGTGAGCTTACTCATGAGCCTTGTAGTGCCCTATGTTCTAGCCCCCCCCCCCCCCGAGGACTCAACCTCCTGTCAACCTCCTTTCAATCCATCCATCTCATTCGAGAAAGGTCATAAGAGATTATTTAGGTTGCATTGTATTCGATTCTCAAACCTAAAGACTAATAAAAGATAACATAAATTAAAAATGTAAATTAAATATATATTTATACAGGGTGATTCAGATCAAGATACCTTCCGGTATACCACGCGATCCCTTGAGGTAAGCTGATCAAAAAATTGTTCCACCCATCCTTTATCCTTTAATATCTGAAAATGGATACTTTTGAATTTTCTTATTTTTTCAAATGTTAATGCTCGTAACGTTATTAGTCAATTACTTAGAAAAATGAATTTTTTTCGTCAACAGATTTTTGGAAAAAAAAACAGAAAAATCAAAACAGCGTTGATATCGGCTGGAATAAGAGATTAATAAAAGTCTTTCTATCAATGTTAAATATTCGTTTAAGTAAACTTATCAGTATTCTTTCTCAAGAATATACAGGGTGTCTCGGAAGTCGACGTCAGGCCGAAGTCGGGTGATAGGCCAAATCAGAATAGTTACCAGAAAAATATAAAAAAAATCTAAGTCACGTATTTTTCAAATTTTAGGCATACTGCGCCAGTTTGGCAAGTAACTTTAAAAGTTGTCGCATTTAATGTGGACTCTAAAATGGTACGACAATTGCTACAATATTTCTTAGATTACGGGAAAAAAATTGTTTCTTCAAGAAACCTAGTTTCGAAAAATTTCTCTTCGCCTACTAAAAATGATTCTAGTGTAGCCAAAGCTTGCCTTAAGACCGAAACTTTAAGATTCTAGTTAGATTGAGATGGCGAGTCAGTCGGCAAAAAATTACGGAAGCAGTTGAATTTGTCAACAACGGAAGATTTGCCCGTCTGAAAATGTCGAGGTTGTATTGCAGCTGAAGAAAGGCAGTTTGAACATCTTTTGTAAATAATATAGCATTCGCAGTTTTATTTAAACCAAGATCAAATAAGTTTAACCCATGAGGAACTAACTTTAACCCTGCACAAATAAGTTTAACCCAAGAACAAATAAGTTTAACCCAAGAACAAATAACTTTAACTCAAGCACAAATAAGTTTAACCAAAGCACAAATAAGCTTAACCCAAGAACAAATAAGTTTAACCCAAGAACAAATAACTTTAACTCAAGCACAAATAAGTTTAACCAAAGCACAAATAAGCTTAACCCAAGAACAAATATATTTAAACTAAATACTAAATAAGACATTTTAATACAAAACCTTTCAATTAGGGTTTCCAATTCGGATGTCCGGATATCAAATTATCCGGATTATTCGACCCATTTTGACTATTCGGTAATCCGGATATTTTTCCTTAATTATACGATAATCCGGATATATTTTTTTATCAGGAAAATACTGTTTTCTTTCTAACTGTTCAGCTATTTTCAAAATATTATACAATTACTTTCTCAACTGGAAGTTTTATTTATTAAAGTTTCGTTGAATAAACAAATAAGTTGTCTTGTGGATGTTTTTTTATCCAAATTTTAAATAAAACAAGTAAGAAAGCTAGAATTGGTCCAAGAGTAATTCTTATGATACCCTAGATGAATGCTTCTGCCCCACGGAAACTTCTCGGTAATAAGATGGTTGGGGGCAGAAATGAAGCATCACCCAACCTACAGATTTCGTGCGGCAGAGGCAGCATACTAAGACTGACCTGTCTAAACTGGGTCTATGTAATTTTATATGGTCACCCATCTGTGTAAGTTTGATTTACTAAGTGGTTTTTCGGTTTTCTAGAACGGTTCGTCGGACAGAAAAAATTATTATAACTAGTTTCACAGAATTTCATATTCTGAAGAACTTTTGAGTACACAAAAAACGTGTAGAACTGATTGTTTTCACAGAATACCTACATAAAAGATCAACATTTTTATATGGCTCAATTTAGCTCATTTATGAAATAATTTTTACTATTTTTATGAAAACGTCGCGTAGAAAATTTCAGCTCTGTACGCAATGTCCAAATATGTAGTGAAAAACGAAAGTTTTGTATGGCAACTCCTTAAAGAAGTTACCCGATTTGTCCAATTTTCGAACTTGAATTAATTTTTGTTTTTTTTAAAAGCTCATGTGCAAAATTTCAGTTCTCTAAGTACATGCGTTCTCGAGTTATCGTGCGGACACATAGACAGATAGACAGACGGACAGACGGACATGCAAAAATCAAAATAACTCTTAGTATTATACATGGGTGTTCAATCCGTTTTGCGCTACTATAATTATTTCTGTGCGTTACAAACGGAAGGACAAACTTAGTGTACCCTATAGATTTCATCTAGGGTATAACAAAACCTACTAAGCACTGAAATGACATGATAACAGTGTGATTAAAATTTAAATATATTTAATAAAATATTGAGTTAATCGCGTTAATTGCGTATACATACTGTACGTATAAATAGCCACATCCTTAATAAACATCAAGGTTTAACCCTTTCGACCCGGATGGTACACATATGTACCAGTAGAGTTTAAACATCCCTAAAAACGTTCAATGGCACCCTCTTTGGTTGAAAAGTGTACCATTTCGTCCGGGAATAATTTATTTTGATATTTAAATGTCATTGTTGAAGTAATGTGCTCTCTTTTGAGAGAAGTTTTGACATTTGTAATCTGACCTGATCGAAGACGCATGTATTTTGCAACAATTCTTAAGTTTATCTAAAGCTTTTAGTTGTGAATACACAAAAAAATATTTTTATATTATACAGTTTTTGCTAAAAAATAGTTTCCAATAGTTTCGGTAAGATAATTTCTGTAATAAGTAGTTTTTTTTTACATTTTATTTGAAATGGTACATTTTTGTACCACTCGTCTTTTATGTAACCTCATCTTGGTGCTAAATTGTACCATTCCGTCCACTACAAAAAATGTATGCTATGAATATTTTTCCAGATAAAAATGAATTATGAAGATATTCGAAAAGTTTTGGCATATGAATTTAGTGACAGTGAAGAAGAGTTCACTTCTGGAAGCGAAGAAGAGTATTCTGACTCTGGTTCCAAGTCGTCTGAAGAAAATGCTGAGGAAGAGGTAGATGTTGAAATGGAAAAGTTAAATGAAATTCAGCCAGATTTTGATTGGCATACACCTGATTATAATTTTTCTCCTAAAAAGTTGGTAAGAGAAGTGCAATCCTGCTCAATATCGCCGGACATACAAATCACTGATTCAATTTATGATATTTTTCATAAATTATTTCCTAAATCGCTATATATTTATATAGCTCAAGCAACGAATGAAAGAATTAATATTTACAACACTAAAAATAAAAATAAAGAAAACATCGTCGATACAAATGCTGGTGAAAAAGAATTAGTCAGTGGCTGCATGTCTGTAACGTGCTACAACCGATTGCCTTCCATCAAGGATTATTGGTCTTGTCGTAAATCACTTGGTAACCAATCAATACAAACGGCAATAGCTCGAGATCGTTTCGCAGAAATAAGTTCCAAGTTATATTTCACACGTCCACAGAAACCAACTCAGGCTGTTAGGAAGACATATTGTGTTGATGATTTGATGAATGCCTAAAAAAGACATTTCAAAAATATAGGCAGGATAGCTCATTTCAAAGTATTGACGAATCAATGACTAAGTTAAAAGGGAGCAGCACACTCAAGCAGTACACCCCGCTCAAGCTTACAAAAACGGCTACGGTGTGATTCATTAAGTGGTTACACTTATGACTTCAACATATATTCCGGTAAAGAAGTTCAAAGTATGTCTGGAACTCTTGGAGAAAGAGTTGTCAACACATTAATTAGTACAATTCAAGCAAACGATGTAGTTGTCTAGTTCGATCGTTTTTTTACATCAGTTAATTTATTAGAAAGTATGCAATTTCCAGCACTTCGCATTGTCATGGCAAACAGCCTAAATTTACTGCGAAAAAATGAAACGGGGAGATGCTGAAACTTATGTAACTTCTTTAGGACTACTCTGTGTCAAATGGCAGGACACGAAAGAAGTACAGCAGGGCCTCGATAATCCGAGCCCCAGCTAATCCGAACGCCTCTATAATTCGAATGACCCATTTACGCCGCGCCGCCGCCGTTTCTAAGTAACTCGCAGTTCCACGCAGCGTCCACTTTTATTAAAATATCAGTAGTTATACCAACGGAATTTAAACTGGGCCTGAAAATTTCTCTGTATGTAAGTATATTAAAACTTAGATAGAATAAATGAATTTTTATTCATAACATTAATCACTACCGTGTCATACATTTTAGGTGCTACACACCGTTCCGCCATTTTGTTTTATCTACACTGCAGCGTAGCAATTGAGCATTTTTTGTGAGTTTTAAATCACGGCTTTAATATCGAAGAAAAGTAAAAGAAAACACGTGACGTTGACAATTTCACAAAAGTGCGAGATTTTGGACAAGATTAAGGTTGGCATCTCGTTAACAATTCTTGCACAACATTATAATGTTGGAAAGTCCACTATTATTGATATTAAAAGCAAGGAGGCAAAAATAAGATCATTCGTAATAAATACAGAAAAGGGTCCAGGTGCCAGAAAAACCTTGAAAACTCCTGAAAATCCCATGCTTGAAGATGCTTTATTTACGTGGTTTTTAGAGTAACAAAGAAAGATCGTCCCTTTGTCAGGTGAAATACTGATGGAAAAGGCCAAATATTTCCATGAAAGACTTGGAAGAGGAGACTTTGTTGCTAGTAGAGGATGGTTAAATAATTTTAAGAAAAGGCATGGTATACGCCAACTTAAACTAACCGGTTAGAAGCTGTCGAATGATGAAGCAGCTGTAAAGCCATTCCAGGCTAAATTCATGGACGTTATTAGGAAAAAGGATCACTGCAGAACAAATCTATAATGCTGATGAATCAGGCCTGTACTGGAAAATGATACCAGATAAAACGTTGGCTTCTGGGCTAGAAAGTAGGGTCCCAGGTTCCAAAGTATCGAAGGAGAGGATCACATTTATGCCATGCGCAAACGCAACCGGAACGCACAAACTACCCTTGCTAGTTGTTGGCAAAGCACAAAAGCCACGTGCTTTTGCAACAGTCAAAAAGTTATCAGTTCATTACATAGGTCAACGTAATGCTTGGGTTACAAGACTAATATTTTTAGACTGGCCGAAGGGACATTTCATTCCCGAAGTAAAGAAATTTTTATCGAGAAAGAACCTACCGCTAAAAGCAGTTCTACTTCTTGGTAATGCACCAGAGCATCCACTCGAAGAAGATCTGATATCGATTGATGAAAATTTTACTGTTCTGTACATGCCGCCCAATTGTAGAAGAAACGAAGAAGAATTGGCGGTATCGGAGGAATCGGGACCAGTTGCAAGGATTTCACATACTCAAGCTGTATCTGCTTTAAATACTTGGTTGGAATGGGCGGATGCAGTCGATATTTCGATTCCAGAAAAAATGCTTTTGCATAAACTAAGGGATAAAGCATTTTCTATATCGTTAAACACCACTCGTCAAAGCAATATTTTGGAATTCTTTAAAAAAGTGTGATTAATAGCAATATACTTTAATTATATAACATTATTGCCTGATTAAAAGATAAGTATGTACTTTCAATTACAAAAAACTTTGTTTTATTTTGCAAAACACCTTTCAAAATATCTACATATATATATGTATACATACTATAATCCGAACGCTTCGTAAATCCGAACAGGGTATAAATTTTGGGTGTTCGGAGTATCGAGGCCCTACTGTAATAGTATTAAGTAATTGCCAAAATCCTGGAAGTTCTATTGTCAAAAAAACATTAAAAACTGGCGAAAAGGTAGAAATACCCTGTCCCAATGCCATAAAATTTTATAGGGAGATAATGGGAGGTGTCGACATGGCTGACCAAATGTGTGGCCTTTACGAATTCGATCGGAAATCAGATAAATGGTGGAAGAGAGTTTTCTATAGATTACTTATGATGACTGCGGTAAATGCTTGGGTGATACAGAACGAAATCAAGCAAAAAAATCAGGCAAACAAAATCATCTTCCTGTTCAAGGATAAACGAGCCGCCGATGTACAAACTGTGCCAACGATAAAAAGCAGGTTCCTACTAACATGTTGTGCAAGTCATGTTCATATTCCATTGTCTAAAAAATGTTTTGAAATTTAAAACACTACTCAATAAACAGTAATAAATAATATTTTCATTTCATTTCACTGAATAAAGTGTGTTTTTTTTTAATTTTAGATTATCTTAACATACCAGATTGGTGCATTAATGTACCATTTATTATGGTCAAACATCCCGAATGGTACAAAAGTGCACCACACTCCCCTTAGCTCCCCAGGGGATATAATTGGTTTTGTTTTTCACTGATATAATATTTAAAGTATAAAAAAGAAATTGTGGAAGAAATTTCTCTTTAATCGATGCTCCTCGATTTTCGGGTCGAAAGGGTGGCGAGAGAATTCAATTGCAGGCGGAATTACAATGGACGCAACGGACCGCAACTGAACGGAGAGAAATGTCAAATCGGTTTTTTTGTATGCTTTTCAAATGCAGTTGCGCACAGTGGACGGACGAAAACGCAGTCGCACGCAGCTAGTTTAATAAAATCTGAAATTAACGCAACTGAACGGATAAACGTAATCTCAAATTAGCTTTGGGATTGTTTATTTTGTTCCGTCAAGTGAAACTGTGCTGCGGTAAGTGTGTAATAAGCAGGTAGGAAATGGAATAAAAAAGTTTTTTTGATTTATCCATATTTGTTTATAAATTTAGGGTCAAACTACACTATCACTTTCAATTAATCATGCGTCCATTATAAGCAGCTAACCTCGAAGTCCGTTTCACTGCGTAAATTTGACATTTCACACCGTTCAGTTACATTCCGTTTCTTCCATTGTAATTCAGCCTTAACGAAAATTTACTAATAGCAACCAGTCAGTTCTAGATTTATCTAAGAGCTCCGCGAGAATTCAACCACAACCAGAATTAACTAAATATTATTTAGTTAATACTAGTTCTAACAAAGCGCTCTCGTTAATTCTAGTTTTAACTGTGTTATATTAGTTAAAACTAGAATTACCGAGAGAGCTTTGTTAGAACTAGAATTTCCTAGTAAAATCGAGTTTTGACGTATTTCGTGTTTTGACTGTAACATGTACATTGATTATGGAGTAAATAAATGTCTCCAGGATCCGGTGTAGGAGTTTTCTGGTATCCCTACGGCGTTATCCATATATGGAGTGATTATGTATATAAAATCTGTTGACGTAACCAACGGGTAAGCCAGCAGTCAACGATGCGGCATTTAATTTTTAACCATTTAAGGGCAATCAAGTTTAAAAGAATTGTTAGATGTCCTCTTAATGCCAGAGACTGCAGCATAGGAATTAAATAAAAATGCAGCGACACTTTTGACTGCTGAATGTGCTTATAGATTTCTATTTGAAAGCTTAGACGAGTTTAGAACGAACTTAGGTTAATATTTATCGAAAGAGAATAAAAACCGAATGGATGAACGTCGAGATAAAATTCTTATGAAAGTAAACCTTCTTAGAAGCAGGCAATATATCCCATTACATTTTCAGTCTGCAGCGATAACTGCAAGTGGCAATTTCTTCTGTTGATGAGCAGACCAATGCAAAAAAACATATTATTCAATGCATTTCTTACAACAAAGCAAGCATTTACAGTTTCAATCGTGATTCATGATACAAAGATAAGAAGGTATAACCGATTCGAGAGGAACTTTTTGGGTTACTACGTCATGCGGACACAAATGTCATTGCCAATGACAAAAGTAATTTTCAAATTGTCAAATTTCCAAGTAAAGAAGACAAACTCTTGTAATCTTGGAATCGAAAATGGGTGTTTCTTCAACAGAAATATTGTGGACAGCGTATAAAACTGAAGGAATACGAAAGGGAGTTTATAGAAGATATATTTAGAGAATATTTCAGGAAAATGAATTGGACAATCGGTACTGGAGCTGAACTTACTCTTTTCAGTATAGACATTTTCGGAGAATGTGCTGGAGGAATATCAGGTGGAATAACAATACCTCTAGATGTCGTAATGACAAGAAATAAGTCAGCTGATCATGCAACAGGAAGCAAAATAAGTACGTCTCATGTAGTTAAAACGATAATTCGAGGAAATGGCGTGAGAGGATTTCATTTTAAATTGGAAACTCAACTATAAATAATTATTATATTCAAAATAATAAATCCTACAACGCTTTATATACGATAACAATTTCATTTTGTCTTACAATACTGAAGGCTATTCAACGGTTGTCATGTATGTTTCCTTTCCATCTTTATATGAAGTGAACATTTTTGCCATTTGGCACATTTAATTTTATAGTACCATTGAACATGGTACCCATTCCTTCGTCACGCAGTTGTTATCCAAGGCCGTACTTATCACTAAAATCAACCCATTAGGATATCCAGAAAACAGGCAGTGCTGCTGGATCTGTGTTCTTTCCCATCTCGTAGATTGCCAGCAAGTTGAACAGCATTAGTGTTTATAGTTGCTCATATAAATTAATTTCATCTCACCTGTACACGTAATTATTCCTGAGTCCAGTTTTGTATCGTTCACTGCCATCACATTTATTTTAATTAAAGTTGTTCTCCTGTTGCCCTTGCTCTCATGATTCTCCAACAGATCAGAACATTATGCCATTGTCAGCTTAAAATTAAGAAGTTGTCCGATTGTTGGCCGTTTCTCGGGATTAGACTGCGACATTACAATTATTGTTTCAACTTGACACAACGACAGATTTCACTGAATGGCAATAGTCGCCACATGACGTAAGCATGCAATTGACAGAAAAGTCGGCCACACCATGTTAATATTTGTATCATGGTCCTGACTAAGACTCGTCTGAATTTTGACATTTTCAATCCAATAACTTTTTAAAATATTCTTTTTTAAAAACAAAATAAATTTAAATCATATAATATTTTTTACTATTTATTAATAACTAATGTACATAATTAAAATATTTGAATAGAAAAAATTATAAAACACCATGAAATATTGGATTCAAGCTATTTATTTATTTTGTTTTTTGTTATCCGGATATCCGGATTATCCGTACATTTTAAGTTTTCAATATTCGATATCCGGATAATCATTAATATCGGATAATTGGAGACCCTACTTTCAATTTCAATTCAAATTAAAAATCTTATCATCTCATTTTGTCATTTTTATTGAACAATATTCGAAATTCCCGATCAGTGCAAAGGCTGCTCTTCCGTTGCCTTAGGGATGAGTAAACCATATCCATATCATAATTGGTGCAGTCAGTCGGTGTAATTTTTGGAAGGCTATCTTCAATAATTGCAAGAATGTTATGATCTCTACTTACATCACCTAAATTTGTTAGTGTGTGCGCCATCATTTTAGAGAACGATTTTTCTATTTTCTATTGGGTTAAGCATCGGAGAATATGTAGGCAAGAATTTTAGAGTCAAATTCGTCGAAGATAAAGCATCGCGAACACATTTTATGAATTCTCGCGTTATCCATAGACCATAATTAAGAAGGTGTCACTGAGAGAAGACGTCGTAAGTTGAAATAAAATATTTTAAATATAAATTTGTTAAGAGCTCAAATATATTTGCTAAAGGTTTAAGTCTTTGAAACTCATTCGTTAAAGGGTTAAATATATTTGTTAAGGGTTTAAAATCATTTGTTTAAGGTTTAATTTGATTTGCTTAAAGTTTGAACTCATTTGTTAACGGTTTAAATAAATCTGAGAATGCTATAATAAAAACTCATCAATATTTTTAAATAAATTGGAACGTTAAATTAAAGTACATACTTCCAAAGTGGACTTATACCACTGAAAGAACCGGTCGTTAATTTATTATTTAGTGGCGTTTAATTTATGTTATGCTATCCAGAGAAATTTGTGGCGGGAAAAGGACATTGTTGTGTCATTGAAATTAGCATCAATAGAAAATGAGCAGATGAATTCGCCACGCACCATTCAGTTGAGGAAAATCTATGACCGAGAGTTCTCAGAATGCGCTTCAGGGAGTAGAGATAAGATGGTCTTCACTGATGAGTGCGGCTTAAACTTACATCTTAGAAGGTCGCAAGCGCGGGAGAAATGTGACCTTGATTTCGGCGATGAATAACAAAGGAATACTTCATTTTAAGATTTTAGTAAATTCTGCGTGCAATTCCGAAAGCTTTTGTATTTTTCTCCGTGAACTTGTAGAAAAGCTCCAGACGATGTCTTCTCTTAGTGACGCCTTCTTAATTATGGTCTATGGATAACGCGAGAATTCATAAAATGTGTTCGCGATGCGTTACCTTCGACGAATTTGACTCTAAAATTCTTGCCTACATATTCTCCGATGCTTAACCCAATAGAAAATAGAAAAATCGTTCTCTACAATGAAGGCGCACACACTAACAAATTTAGGTGATGTAAGTAGAGATCATAACATTCTTGCAATTATTGAAGATAGCCTGCCACAAATAGCTGAAACAATTATCTATAGGTACACAATATTTCATATAAGTTTAATGCCTTATTCTTTCTACATTTAAGGTAGTGTTAGTTTCAAACTTTTGTAAACAGGCATTTGCGTTGTACTGTGAACTTTCACATAAGAGATTTACTCTACTCGAAATAATTGAAGAGCTGGAATGATGATGATAATCAAAAATTAAATAATTTATGAAAATTCTACTTGAAAATATTTCCACAAAATTCCGTGTGATAATAAGTCTTCTCTCTTCATCAAAGAGATCATAAATCTCCAAAGTTAAACAGATTTAAATTTACCAAAGTGAAGTTAAATTGAGCAAGTGAATCTCTGTCGAGTTCATTTGGAAGCCTCGTAAGTCAACAAGAGCTAAAGGCTTAATATTTTCATCCTCGCACATATTTTATTTTCTTTATTAATTAGCGACTCACGAAAAAGACAGAGAAGCCATTTTGTGTCGCGATGTAGATGTGCTGGCCTAATTGATTTCAATCTACAAAGAAATTAATATGAAACTTGGGATGGATCCTTTCCTGGAACATCTAACTACTGTTGTAACTCTCATCCATATAACATACAACGACCCAACGAACAAACTCCCCTTTTTCATTAAGCCAATTACGTAAAATTGTCTTGTGCCCAAAATTGAGCAAAAATTAGATTTTAAAGAAAATTCCGTCGAATTTTTGGTTGGGTAAATCAAGGGGGTGAGTGAACTTAACAAGAACTGTTTAGCCTAAAGTGAAAGTCATCATCAGAAGCCTGTAAGACAAGGAATTATACGGAAAATGAATGTCTGATGAAGGCGGCAGCTGAAGTCAGCAAAAGATTTTCAATTTTGCGACAACAATGCGGGCGTAATTAAATTCAGTCGTTTTGATGTATACCCAGTACCCGCACCCACCCAGACTAACTTGATTCCCTGGTACTGATTTTTAGCGATGCGTAAATATTATTTTGGGGCACGACGAGAAGGAAACACCCATTTAAAATTCAAAATATTCGAAGAAAGATACAAATGGTGACAAATTATGCTCCATAATTCTGGTTGAGCCGTTTCGTTTAAAATGATTAAATTTGAACCCTCGTAAATAATGGAGGAAGCATCCTTGGATAATGATTTATTACTTCAAATATTCTTGGGTTTGAAATCATCTGAGAAGCAGTAATTCATCTTTTTATGATTAAGATTTGGGTAGTATTAAATCTTTCGATATGATGACACGAAAACGAAAATCTCAATAGTTTCTACTCAATGCTAGAATCAGGGGCATTCAGTAATTTTAAGAGAATTTTCTTAACTAGGGCGATATAAAATGTCCAATCACAGTGATCAACACTTCATAGGGAAACACAGGAAGTTAGCAAAACTTACAAAAATAATGCAGGATTTATTGGGTAACTGTGAGCATAAAGGATTTGAGAGGGAATAAAAGAGTCATTTGATTGCCAAATCTGGTCTTAGAAGCTTTTTTCTTCGAAAGCGTCAATCCTTGACTTTGCTTAGAAGAAAACCAAACTTATGTTTGTCTGGTCTGCGCCAAGCTGCTCTTCTGATTAAATATGAATTAAAACTGCCAGAATTCAGGACCTATTGTGATTCACTAACTAATACTAATAGTACATAGGGAGCCTATACCTCCATGCTGGGGAACAAAAATACGGAAGGTCATAGGAAAGGCAATAATAATGATGAACTAAATGTAATGATGGTCTGAAGGTCTTAAAATATCCTCCTTGTAAGGAAGATCAGATTACAAAAAGGAGGTTTCGCCAATCTAGAAAGAGGTGAGTTAATATGTTTCAGTTGACTTCCTGATAAGTCCAGTTGGAATTTTTTTACTCCATCTTTCAAGGAAAATCGAATTGATTTACTAAATGATTCTACTGGAACGTTTCGCCTCATTCAAGGAGTTGATTAACTTGTGATTCATTGCAGAAATAGATACGGCATTTCAAGAAGTTTTCTGCTTTCCTTTGAAAGACATTGTTGCTTTTCCTAATTTTTTCAAAAGGGAGGAGGACGAGAGATTCGAAGCAAGGAGTGCAAGGTGGCCTATAACTAGAGTTGAAAAATCCGGAATCTTCCGGAAGTACTTTTTTCCCAATCTTCCTGGAAATATTGCCATTTTAAGAGTTTCCAAAATATAATTATAAATAAAGTAACCCTTTTTTTATCAGTGGATCTTTAATTAATAATAATAACAATGATAAGAAATATTTTTAAAATGAAATTCATAAATTAGACTTATGCGCTAATGATCTTTCTCTTCAGGATTCGTCTCCATCGTCATCAGAAACGATGAGTGTTGAGTCTTCCTCCGAATCTTAAAACTAAGCATGAAAGCTGTCCGACTATAATCGTAAATTGGCCCTTACTGCGATCAGTTTTTGCAACCAATCAGTTGTTAGACGATTTCTGTTCAAAGTTTGTGTATTTCGAAATAGTGACCAGTTTCTTTCACTACCAGCTGAAGATGGTGGAACACTGAGAATTTGTATTGCAATACTTGCAATCACCTGGGAGTCACAGAAGCCTTTCCACTATGTCCGCGGCTCTAATTGACCGACAACAGCCCAAATACCATTCTGTGAAAAGTAATCGCTCTTTGCTCGGTATTGAGTTAGGTTAAACAAAATTTATGTGAATTCATTTTCTTCAATTGAGCATAGGTGCGTATAAATTCTAATCCTGCTGCAATTTTATCAGCTGATAATTTTGTTCCTCTGGATTTAGGGTCTACAATATTAGCAGCGTTGTGAATTGGTTTCTCAACAAATCGACGCCTCTTTTCAATTGCACTGAAAATAAGATTTTTTTCATCGTTGGATATATCCTTAGCAGCAGACAAGGAGTTTTTTTTACGTTTTCTGTGACGTGTTCAAACATCTGAGGAGCTTCTGACAATGTCGTTTTATCGCCTTTGAGTTTGGTTGTAGCTGTAAAAATTGGCTTCAAAACTTTATGAATTGATTCAACTTTTAACCAAATGTCTTCTGATATGATTTGTTGCTTCATTTCCTGGTCAAATCTTAGTTCGTGGTATATAGTAGTGGCTTCAAGGGTTTCTCTGTTGCACAAATATGACTCCATCATAATAACGTAGCCACCCCATCTGTTATTACTGGATAGCTTAAGAGATTTCCTATCTTTTCCATACTTTTCATGTTGCATTTCTTGAAAGTATGCTAGTTCTACATGCCGCTTTTTGACATATTTAATGATGGCAACCATAATTTTCTCGGCACTACTGAACTTGTGAAATTTTAAAACATCTTTCAACTGCACGTAAAGTGTACGTGAAGCACAACATATTGCAGTGATGTGAGGATACTCAATCTCCACTAATATCCACATAGCCTTTATACTGCTTGTGTTATCAGTTATAACCGCTACAAAGTTTGTTGGTCCAATAGGCTATAACCCGTTAAAAACCATCTCACCAAAACCTTCCTGTCCTTTTAATGAGGCGCAGACCCAAGCGTATCCAGGCAGCTCCGGGGAAAGGCCGAACAAGAACACATAAAGGTGTTGCTTGCCTCAGGCTTAAAGGCGGTTACAGACATTTGTAGGGGGAGGGGGACTTAGCGACAGCTAACATTAATTTATGTTATCATGAGCACATTCTTAATAATGTGATGAAATATAAGAGTGATTGAATTTGAGGCAATACACAACTTGAGACACCTGTAGATAATTTTAAACAATATGGAACTTAATTATGTGTTGCACATAAAATAGTATTGGACACAAACTAAGTCACACTTAATAATAAGATGAAAGTTGGGGAAAACTTAATTAATTCCAGCAATCAGAAAAAGAAAAGATTCGTAAAGTATTTACAAAAGCTGTTGTAAAATCTCGATCTGAAAATTTGGAAGAAAACTAATCTATAGAAATTTAGTAGAATTCATAACGCATTTTAACAAAAATATGTAAAAATCCAAAAAACGTTTCGTAAAAAGAACGCACGTACTCTTATGATTGTGGAAACTTGCTTCGTAATTTTCTTTGGTAATATAAAATGTAAAAATTACGAATATTTCGTAAATATCGAATTATTCTATAAAGACATTTTATTCAGTTTCAATTCCGTAGACGCAACAAAAGTATCGTAAAATTTATAAAACACTTGCAAAGCGGAACAATGAAGTACAGTTTATCTCTGCATCAGTCAGTTTGCTACCAATTGCGTGCATTTCAAAGTAGAACATGATCGTTCATTGCTGACTTATCTAACATTCCAAAGTTAAAGTAATAATGGTAAATACCGCACAATTAACTGAAAGCATAATCATATTGTTACGAAATCTCTAGATTTCCCCCGCGATGAAGATATAACCTGCGGAAGCCTCAAGCATACGCTAGTACGCTGATGAAGAAAGCGAAGCAGTGCGTCGGAGCGGGAACCAGCAAAATCTAAGAGATGGCGCGGCGCCCCCTGATGCGGCGGATTCCGGACCCACACAGCTGGAAGTACCCGTCGATCTCAAAAAAGCGGGCACGAGAGACGAGGTAGATGACAGAGACGAAAAAGGGTGTGTGTGATCCGATTATCACGAACAGAGATTGATATAAAAAAGTACTTTGTAAAACTGCGAACTGTCTTGTGATTATTAAAAAAATATTTTGTAAAAACAAATCACGTTTGGTTCATCTTCAGTAATAAAAGCGAAAATATACAAAAAGTGTTCATCGTTTGACCCAGTAACAGAGGAAAACGAAAGAGCCCCAGGAATTAAGCACGAAACGGACAGAAGTTACCCAGCTAAGTACAATTCCTGAGAAAGATTTATCTTTGTTTTTCTGTGTCTTTATAAAATTTATCTTCATTTTGTTATAATTCGCTGAAATTTGTACATCGACCTTTCCAATTTATTATCGATTGTTCGTCAGCCCTGCCCTCCAAACAAAGGCAAGTGCGGCTTATCCGATAAATACAGCTCTTGGATAGAAATCTAGTTCCGTTGTCCGCGGAGTTCACTTTACTGTGATATTTCCTACAGGGATTGTTAATTGATTCCTAAATTTAGTGATTATTTTCCTTAAATTCCACTTACTAACCCCCGTTAGTGACTCGTAGTGAGGAGGCATACCAGGTTCCCGTACGAACGGAAATCATTACAACGGGAGAAACAAAGAGTTCTAGAATTTACCACCAATTCGTTCGAAATTAATCGAGAATGTTACAACAGTATAACGAGTATTTGTTTATCTCCGTTTTCTATTGAATTTATATTCGTTCTTTTCTTAGCTAGTCGAGATTGTCAATCAGCTTCCAAATTTAGTCATTCTGTTAGTTACTCACAGGTCAAGGTGCTACAGACCAATCCAACCGATTCACTTCGCGCAGCACTTCACCTCGTTTTTAATGAGCCCAACGTTGCGACTTTCTTTCTTTTCCACGGTTGCGATCTTCGAGCAGGAAACTAATGGAGTAGGCAATGTGTATAAAATATGTGTACATGAGCGTAACCAAAATGCCGCTTTATGTGTGCGTGAGGTTACGCACAGGAAAAATGAAAAGTGCCCATTTAACTTGGAATTTTATATTTTCCAGATAACTAACTGATATAAGTATTTTTTTTTCCATCAGTTTCCGCCCAAACAAAATTTCTAATGAATTTGTTCAATGAGATGTTATGTATATATATTTGTAACTACGCGAATATCTAATTGATTTCGCTTTGTATCATACTTCCACTTAAATAATATCTAAAATCTCCCGCCAATAATTAGCATGGCGAATCTATATGCCGAGAAATGTTTTCGACTTTACTGGTGTACCATCACTCGGCCAAGGCAATTTTATTATTTTAAATAGTAAAAACGTTACAATATAATATTTTTTCATATTGATAAATTTTGAAATTTCCTCAAGTTCCCAACACTCCTCACGACACTTTTCGATATGGGAGAAGAATATTCTTTCTATTATATGATCGTTGATAAAACACATAGTGAAGGCATTTCCAATCACGAAAAATTTCTATGAAAGTGATTTAAGTTGCTTTGATTCTTAAGGAGATTTTCACCAACATGATACCAAAAACATTTTCTTATTTATATTTTCAATATATTGGAATAATTCGTCACCTGTCTTTTCTGCCATTCTCTCATTTTCATTTATTTCTGTACCGATTCCGCATTCCATACAGTAAAATTAGAAACATAAATGTCTTCTCTAAAATCAGAGATCTGGTAATACTACAGTATAAAGGCGTGTTCTTACATTTTACTTATAGGACGACAATTTTCGCTATTTATGAAAATCTTAATACATTTTTCCTCCACTAAATACTCCATTAAATTTAAAACATGAAGGAAACAATATCTTTCAAGTTAATTTTCTGTTAAAATAATGCGCAATTAGGAAATCTATGTAATACACAAAAAAACAAAGTCTAATTTCCTCAAATGTAATTTTCTTTATTATTTTATCTTTTTCAACTATCAAAATTAACAAATTTTGTTCTTTCATAACTCAAGCTCCTGAAGTTGGACCATTAGTTGTGGATCGCCCTGTATAGCTTTCTCTTTCCGTTTCAGAATGAACACTTCTTTACCATCCAGATATCGCAGGAGTTCTTTTATTAGTATAACATATAAGTTTTTGATCCCGAAAGCATATTAAAAATTGGTGCCACAAAAAATAGAAAATCGTTCAGTTGTAACCCCCGGACCCGGAATATACAACCCATGACGCAGTACTTGAATGCGAGGATACCGGGCCGGTTAGCGGCCAGCATTATACACTTCTTGCTTTATTTTGTTGCTGGTGTTTTTCGAATAAAAGTATTATACATTTCGTTCAAACACCATAATTTCCATAAATTTGTTGTAGATACACGCTATTTTTTTTTAATACTAATTAGAAAAAAACACATTGAGCTGGGCTGAAATTTCTTGCAAATTAATGGCAAAATTTTTAAATTTTTTCCAATAATTACTTTTCAAATCGAAACTTCGTGAGAGAAATTTTCAAGTAGTGCTAATTTGGTAGGGTTAATATATAACCCCATTTGCATTAAATTAAATATTTGCAGAAAAAACTGAATCTGATGATGATAAATACTCCGGTTTTTGTAAGCTCTCATTTTTCTTGTACTGAAAATTCCTCTATGATATAATTTTAAATTCTTTGAGAATAATTTAAGGCTAAAAACGAATATACTTGATATATATAGAAAAAAAATTAAAAAAAAATCTTGCTTCAAAATTCACACTAGAATATAGAAAATAATTTTTACTTCACTATGATGAATACCGATATCACAAAAGATCCCTAAAATTTCCCTTCATTTTGCATTTAATTAAATTTTGAAATTATATTAAATGCGCGAATAAATTTTTTTAAATTTTCCAGCTACACAAAGAAAGGAAAATCTGGGCATTAAACTTTAATTTTTAAGTATTTTGATAAATATTTGGAGCTCCAAATTCCAATATCGGGAAATATTTATTTAGGTACTATAATGATAAGATTTGAACTGCGTAGATTTTGATTTCTTTGTATATCGAGAAAATTAATTGAATGCAAATTCAATGGAAACTCTATATAACTTTTGTGATGTACTCATTAAGTGAAGGGAGAAATTATTTTCAATTTTTTAAGTGCGAATTTAGAAGTCTTTTTTAAAGATTTTTTTTATATTTTTTAACTTAAATTAATTAGAGCGGAAATTTTTAGAGTATACATATTGATTTTATTAGAAGTCTGGGGGGGGGGGGGGGGTCGCCAGGCAGGACTGTCAACAATTCACATCCTTATTAGATAAGCGTAAAGTCAGCTGTGGCGGCTACGTTGCCAACCACAGTTCTGCGTTGTTTTCCTCCGAGCCCCAAGAGAATGTCAGAGATACTCCTATTAGCTCCATCAAGAAAAAGTTGTGTACACCTGCAAGTACTCAGGTTTCCCCATCGCTGCTTATGTTTCATGCGAGCATCCACTTTGCTGGTTTTTATAGGATGCACTGTCATATCATGATAGGTGCACCAGTCTTTAATAGTATTAGGTCCTCGTTACATGAGGGCACAAGTAGCAGCCATGCTGTGCCTGGTTATGAGTGAACGACATGCCGACGACTGTCAATGGCCCCCTCGATGTCCAGAAAGGCTCACAAGGTAAACAGTCTGCGATTCAGTCCTCGTTCAATGACCGTAACCATTGAATAGAAAGCCGTTTCATTTTGATTTGATTATTCGGCAAGCGTACTGCGAGTTATTTAAGGGAGAGGCTTTTGGGGTTACTGCCTTAATATATTCATCCACAAGCCTCTCCCTTTAGAAGACATTTCAGCCAAAAAAATATAAAGAATTTTCAGCACTAACTCCAAACTTGAATCCAAGTTTTATTTGCGACTGAATTGATAAAAACGCGAATTGCTGTTATGAAGCAACAAAGATCCCGTTATTATCTAAAATACTAACTTTTATCCATTTCCACCAGAATATAAGAAAGCTCACAAAAATCCATCGAAATAATCTTCATTTATTGTAGCACTTATAGAAAGGTAGACGATTAGGAGAATTCTTCCTTCTTTGGAGCTCTTCTTCTTTTGAATCCGCTCTTTATTTTTTTTATTCTGGATAATACAATTTGTCCACATTTTACTGACCTAATTAAATATCTGAAATACTCAAATTAGTTGGAGCTTAGAGTAAGCTACATGTCTCTATTAAAGGAATAACGCTATGAACTGCATATTTTTAAATGTTCAAAAATGTGAATGTTTCGTATCAACAGAACCATATACTCGTCAGTACGGCATGGTTCCTGATGTCCGAAAACGCCAACAAAAAAAGCCAAACTTATACCATTAAAAAACTTTCGAAATGCATATATGGAGTCAGCTTGGTTTTTTTCTTTGACGTCTACGGTAGGCTAGAATGAAGCCGTACTGAATAGTATACGATCCTGCTGATACGAAGCGCCCTCTCTTTCCAAGAAATTACTTCTTTTAAAATATTTTTAAAGGAGTTTTTATCAATAAAATGTGTGTACCTTATACAACATTCTCGTTCTGTGAATTATCCACATCAGAGACTAAAGACTGCCGGAGAACGGATCTTGTACCACAACATTTAAAATCAAAACAGGAGCTGTGCTAAAACATAAGTCAGCTACATATTTCCAAAGATAGATTGGTAAAATACACTTGGGCTTAGATCTCGACATCGCAAGGCGCCTCTGCTTTAGATAGAAATTTACAAGCAATAAATCGACACCAACTGAAGACAGAAAATTTTTTACTGTGTCGTTTACTCGTTTATTCAACAGCGATATCATCTTCGCCCGAAACTGGATTTAATGAAGATCTACTATTGGTACCTTATGTCCCTGTTAGTTTTGAGGCGGAAGTAGGAAGTACATACAAGAACAGAAGTAGTGGAATATGAGATTTTGGCAGACGATGCTCATCGCTGCAAATGAGTTTTATTTTTGATATGATTTCAAAAGGACCACAGCAAACGCAAACAAAGCTCTGAAGCTATTTGATATGGTTGACCATATTCTGCAATTCGCAAAAATGCGAACTGTAATGAGTCTCAAGTCTAATGGAGGTAATCATCTTGAACACAAATATATTTGGAATAGAAATTAGAAAGGCATTTGCGATAAGCTTGTGCTTACCAAACTATCACCTTTACAGAGCCTCAAAAATACCGCCGACTATTTTCCAAGTGGAGAGCCTCAGATGATTCTCGGAGTGAGTACTGACTATCTTATTTTTCAGGTGAAGCTTAAGTCGAAAGGCTTGAATAATGCAACTTGCATTGAGCATGAAATTATTGATCATGTTGCTCAGAATCCTAAAAATGGTAACTATGGTACCAATATCCAATAAGGGGATGACAGGAACAAGATTAGATTTAGATTCATTGCCACCTGAAAAATCTAATGTGAGTCCAAGTTCAATTTATTCTTTTTCTAGATTAAGACTGTTAATAAAGTCCAGACCCATTTTTGGATTGAGATTCCACACGTAGTTTGGTGGCAAAAGCATGTTCAATGTGGATTATTCTCCGCCTGACCAATGATTCGCAATTACACAGTAGGTGCTCTGAAGTTTCATGAGCCTTCTGACGGAAGCTGCAGAATAAGGTGATACCGTAAGAAGCAGTGGCCTGAGAAGAGCTCTGTTATTATTTTAACCTCAGTTCTCCTAAGAAGTAGGAGAACTAAGAACTGGCTGCGGAGTGATTTTCGTGTACTGTGCATAGACAGACAAAATTCATGATAACCCATTAGCAAAAGCGGTCTTCTCCTCTTCATCGCATATTCGATAGATAATTACGTGTAACCCTCTAATTAATCTGTCTCACCCTGTTAATCTAGCTACACACTCTTAGTAATACTCCCGGATGAAAACTGAACCATTGTTTTGCAAGGAGCTTATAATGAATTACGCTCAATGTTACTTCTGCTACAGCAAAATTGAAGTGTCTGGGTCTATGGGAGCTATACACCAACTGGTCTGGAAGTTATTTTGTTGTTGTTGTTACATCTTTTACGGAATGTTTCTGCTTGTATACAGCAATAAAGCAGTCAAAGCACGACATTTCCCGTAATACACTTTAAACAAGATCCTTTCTGAGCCATAGAGTGCTGCACAGTGTTTTGTTAAACAAGTGAAAGAAAACCACAAATGGAAGTCCTTTTGTGATTTCAAAATCGATCCTACTATGTACCGTATTTTGCAATTTTCATTGTGTAACAAGCCTTTTCTGTGAGATGAATTGAATTCTTTGTGCTGACCGCTCTGTAGCTGGACACAACAAAATGAACTCGCTTTGTTGAAACACCCATTTTATGTAGTTGTTGTACAACGTGTATTCGTTCTCTATCGTTTTCATTTATATCTGCTACTAACATATGTACGAAGGCCAGTTTTTGGTCCAATGTTTTCGGGTATTCGCCTTAATCGACGGAATTTATTTAAACCACGTCCCATCCGGTCTGACCAAATACGTAACCACAAACGTTGTTTCCCCCGGGGTACTGGAAACAAATCTGTTCTATACGAACTGAATTAATGAGTGCCAGGAATAACGAAAAAAAAAGTCTATAATTCTCATCATAATATCGTCAGACCCTCTGCAGTCTGCATTTATGAATATGAAATTCCCATATCCTTTTTTTTCTTTTGTATTACAATTCAGGTTTTCTACTGTTCATTGCGGTGTGGCGGTTTTATTCAGAAAGTAATTAGAAATATTATTGGAGATATCGTGTGATATCAGGGAGCCTGTGCTTTTAGGAATTGGGGTTCATTTCTGTTCGTTTTATTTTTAATTTTAACGGACAGTAGATGAGGCAGAAAATACAAAAAAAGTTTGATGGAACGAGACCTAATGCTTGCAGTATCCACCCAATGAATGGAAGAAAGAAACTAGTCTCATCATTTATCAACCGAATTGAGAAACTTTCGGTTGATGGACACTAATCTAATAAGGTTGGAGCCCCTTATCTTCCACAATTCTTGAGTTCTTCTATTCTTGTTCTTTTTTCGATGAATAGAAAAAGGGTAACACTTAGAGAACCTATATAAGTGGCTTCTAGGGTAAAGGATATGATTACAATCTTCACTCAAGCTTCACTAAAAGCTTCAAGCCTTTTCCAAAATTCCTACATTAATGAATATTCTATTTTTTTATTTCCCACTTATTAATTAGATTGCGTACAGACATACTTACTACCTCAAACTGTTGAAAATAAAATCAAAATATTATAGAAAACGCATACAGGGTTTCCCATAGCTCGAGTCCAGCTGTGTAATAAGAGCTAGAGATGTTTTCTTTATATTTTATTATTCAGGCTATAATTCCTGAGTACTACTTACCCTATGACGAACATTTTGCATTTACTAGATAGATAATCGTTGTAGCTTTCAAAAACCCATATTTCTTCCTCTCTATTATAAAACCATGAAAATTAGAAATTCGGGATTTTAACTTGATTTTTTCATTATAATTTTTTGCTAAAAAACATGTTTCATAGCAAATTTAAGATACTCAAAGTTTTGGATTTAAGGGTAACACCACCTCAGGATTTTGGAAAAATGTTTGTTTTTACTCTTAAAAAATTCTTTGGGTCATAAAAACAATATTCAGTTGGTCCTGTAGCAACGTTTTTCTTCTACAAGGTTCAATTATCGATTTTCCGAAGCGTGTGAGAGCCCGCGGCGTTGATCTCACCACCATTCACCAGGGTACGCAATTGCTATTATAAATTCAGGAATGTATGGTGCAAGCAGGCATTGCAGAAAAAATTTCAAGGATTTAAATGCTCGTACCACCTCAAGGCATTATTCTCGAAACCACTTTTTTCAAATTGGGAGGACGGATTACTCGAACATCTTTGTATGGTCGATTTAGTATCTTCACAATTACATTCTCTATGTGAGTACGATCGGATACTCTGATTGCCATAACCTTGGACAACCAACCAAGTAACTGTAATTGCCTTGTCATAACCCTTCGTAACCTCCAAGCTGGTACTGGAGTGCAAAACCACCATAAGTTCCCTCCCCCTGTGTAACAGGTTACGCGTTCCTGGAGTGCCAGGTCACTACTAAGGAATTGTGGGGTACACCGAACCCAATTCTGATGAAAAAGATATCGAGACTAAGAAAGTCGACCCTGAGAATACTTGTGTCAATTCTCACTGCGCACTCCTTTGTCATGGGTCACCTAAACAAGATGAGATTTGTTGCTGATTCTATATGTAGAGGATGCGGAGGGGAACTCGACACGGTGACGCACTTCTTGTGTCACTGTCCGGCTCGGAAAGCGTTGCAGATTCCCTGGCGCATACCTCGTGGAAGAACTGCTGACGCAGGCAGGGATGATGGGGGGGGGGGCAATTCTGAATTTTCAATTTTGTTAGAGCCCCGTCTGGGACCTATGAGCAATTGCTTATAAGTCTGAAGCGTGAACAATGGGCTTTGGTGTATGTTCCACAGCCCGACTCCCCCCCCCCCACGTGCTCGTGCCCCTGCACATCGTGGCAATAAGGTTGCCGACCATTGCTTTTGATGGTTACCTGCAAATATATGGTGACTCTACAGCTCCATATTGTTTTACCACTCTTCCATATCACACAAATTAAATTTAAAATTGGAAAGTGGTAATGAGTTTTTTACTTTTCGAGACCTGTACAGGCAATTCTCAACCTACTGCATATGAGCACAGAAAATTAAAAAACAAGTTACGAGGTACTGTCGTTTTCTGGTCTAAAGCCGAAGACCAAAAATTCCATTTGGAAATATTTAGGAGTATAGGTACTGTGTGTTAAGTGTTTCGATCAGCAGTAACAGGGCGATCTCATCAGAACAGCAATGAACCCTGAAACTAACTGATGCTTACACCACAGTGAACTCAGATGTCAATAAGTTGCTAGTGGATATATATAGATTACCTATATATATTTAAATTTAAAATTGTTCACAATTCACAAAACTTCCTCGTTTGGAAAAACTACTTTGAATTTTATATTTTCCATGTTGTGAAATAAAATGTTACTTTCCACCTAACTTAATGCGTCAATATTCATGCAATAAACATCTTAATCTCTTATGGAAATGATTATCGCTAGAGAGTAGACGTCATTTATTTCGGCTCCCGCATTTTCTTAAATAAATGTACTAATCCATTCAGTATATACTCATATCATAATTTGAAATTGCTATCCAAGTGATCGCGTTTAATTTCTATTTTTGTTGCTCATCGTTTGGTTATAATTCTATCAGCAATAAATGAATCAGTGTCCATATCTTGCGGTTTTTAATTTTTACCAAACTCGGTGCCGGATTGTTACTTCTCTAGTGTATGTGTCAGAAGCCGATATGTTTGTTTTTTCTCAACCTCTACAATGTCAAACAAGTCACAAAAAAGAGAAAAACTTCCGTCAGTCTCATCTGCTGAAGTGAGCAATCCAATTTCCATTAGAAGTGTTAGTAAGCAGAATATGGGCAGCTTAGCTACAGCGGATACCTCCCCCGCTGCATCCAACAACATGCAGACAGAATCAATGGAAGCCCGTCTCTTAATTAAAATCAGCGGTCTGCTACAACAGCTCGAGGCGTGGATTTCAACAAAAATTGAAAATGCCATCAGTTCTCTAAACGACAAAATTGTGTCTTGTAAAAAAATGATCACTGAATTAAAAGATGACAATAATATCATGCGATCGCAAATTGAAGACCTCCCCCGCGTGCAGCGCTTAAGCGATGTTATTATTACGGGTATACCAAACCAGCTCAGAGAGAATGTGACGAATATTGTTAAAAACATTAATAATGTGATTGAGCATCCCATATCAGACTGTTCTGAATTATAAAAACAAATTCGCCTAAGTCAAGCCATAGCCCTATAGTTGTGTGTTTCTCTAGAAGTGCTGAGTAAAAAGCTTTCCTTTTTGCTTTCGAAGGCAAAAGGGTATGCAATTATCGAATCTGGATGGTTTCTCTTCAGCAAGCCCTATCTACATTCATGAAAGTTTGACACCGCTCAACAACATTCTTCTTCGTGAGGCGTTAAAGTTTCGCAAAATGGGGAAAATCTATTCTGCGAGAACCAAAAGCAGTCTGGTCTACATTAACCTGACAAAGATGACCGCGATGTTAAAATTATTAATCATGAGCAAATTGCGAACTGTGATACGAAATTGAATTTTGCCTGTGAACTAATTATCGCCACTTCATTAGAGCTGATGATGTCTTTACTTAGAATTATGGATTCTGGACTCTGGTTGTAAATATCTAGCAGTTTTATTGTTATTTATTATTCGATCGATCTCTCATTTCTGACCGTGAGCACGAGTTTTATATAAAGCTGTCCGCAACAAGGTGACTTCAGAAATTTGGTGAGCAAAATGACAAAATGTTAGCCCCAAATTTGACCAGAATCTCAGGTCTAAAGTTTTGTGGCGAAATTTACGCCATGCAGGTGTCTGTGGAGGTAAAAAAGGTACAAAACTACTTGTGATTTAAATCCCGAAGACTTAAACATATTTTTCACGTCTATCAGCTCTGCCCACAGTGGCAATCAGTTGGCTGCTTCTCATATATCAGCTGGTAATCAAGAGATATGTCATCTAATACCAATACCAACTTCTTCTACTTTCGTGGAGTCGACTACAATGAGCTTGTGGATGCTGTAAATTCAATTAAATCTGAGGCAGCTGGGCCTGATAATCTTTCACCTAGGTTCATTAAGCTTTTATTTCCCCTTATTGGTAAATTCGTTTTGCATATAGTGAACTCATGCTTTACATCATCCTGTTTTCCAGCTACATGGAATATGACAACAGTCCTTCCTAATGCAAAGAATTCTTCTCCTGAAACACCAGCTGACTTCCGCCCAATAAGTTTATTGTGTTTCATATCCAAAATCTTAGAAAAGCTATTATATAAGCAGATAGTCAAATTCGTCGAAGCCAATAATTTTCTTGCAGGTTGTCAATCGGGTTTTCGACGCTTGCACAGCTGTAAGACTGCAGTTCTGAAGGTGACCGCTAATTTGAGGAAGTCTTTGGATCAGGAAAAGTTCAGTGTTCAGTTTTTCGCGAAAACTTTCGACAGTAATGGACCATTTTATCCATCTCCAGAAACTTGATGCTTCTTTTAATTTTAGTAGTTCTGCCATCGCTCTGCTAAAGGATTTCTTGGCAGACCGCAGCCAACGAGTGCGTATTGATAACAATTCATCTTCTGCACTGACTTTACTTTGTGGGGTGCCTCAAGGTTCAATTCTGGGACCTTTGTTATTAACCTTATTTGTCAATGATCTGCCAGATGTAGTTCAAGATGTACAAATTCACTTGTATGCCGATGATGTACAACTCTACTTAAGCCGACCGATCGGTCTTCTTGAAGACTGTATTGAACGTATAAATTGTGATTTGGAAAGAATTAACATCTGGGCCAAATGTAATACTGAATCCTGCAAAGTCTCATTGCATTAAGTTCTACAATAACGGTTTAATTGAGATCCCACCAGTGACTTTAAATAATGTTTCGCTGCCTATTGTAAATAAAGTTAAAACGCTTGGGGTTGCCTTGAATCAACACATGAAATGTTTGTGATTACATTAAAGCCATGGTCAGCAAAGTTTATGCAAGGCTTCAATGTCTGTGGTTCTCATCGGGTGTAGTCTCTGTTAGCATGCTTTAATCTTGCCCCACTTCACCTATGGCAGAAATGTGTTTCCCAAGCTGGATAGCATCTGTGCCAGGAAAGTCATAGTGGCATTCAACGATTGTATTCGGTTTGTTTTTGGGCTGCGAAGATGTAAACTTTAATGCTAGTGCTGCTATTGCGTGTGAGTAGTAGGATAGCACAATGATGAAGAGTATAATGGCTAATTTACATAACTCGAACATGCGATTTTACTAACGAACTGAGTGAGAGGGTTTTATTACGTTGCACTTTTATAAAGGAAGGAAGAGGTGATGGACTGTCAAAACATTATTTCCCACTCTTTTATAGCGAAGTGTCACTTGTTGCATTTTATTAAATTGCCAATTGCAAAAATTAGTCAGATGTCAAAAATAGTTAAGGTCAAGAAATTCAGGATGCCTTAGCGGAAAAGTAATATGCGAATGTCTGATTACGAGATTCAGTTGAAGGTGGCGAGAAAAAGACAGAAATGGTAAATTATTGTACAGAGGTTGATGTAATTTATTTAAAAATGTATTAAAATTTTCAATGTTTTAGATTTCTCCTCAAGATAATTTACCACAGTATATGTGTTTGAAAAAGCAGCTCTCGGAAAAGGAGATATAGAAATTGTATTATAAGAAATGTTTATATTTTGTGGATCCTTAAATATCATATTTGTAGGATGAGGAGCTCTTACTTGGATCCTGCGACGCAATAGATGATTTAATGACAAAAACTGCAAACCTAAATCCAGTTGATCAATTTCTGGTGGGAGAGACACAGGAACTTGGCTTAAACTATGGTGTCTTTACTGCTACCGTCAACAGTGAAAACACGAAGAAAACACAAATTGCAGTACAATATCCATCCATATTACGTCACAGAAAGTTTCTAAATATTTTAATAAATCCCTCAATTCTTACAACAGCAACTATTTGCTTGAAGCTTAATACAGTTTTGTAGTAAAAAAAAAAAAAATGTCTTCAGATAAGTTCGAGTTATATGTGAGGTCTCAAAATGAGGAGCTGATTCTGCTAAAGGAGCTTCTGTTATGTCAGTCAGGTGGGGATGGGGGGTGTCCTTATAATAACGGGTCGTGACTTTATCTACTGGCATTACATCAGATCATGGTAGGTATATTTGTACTCATATGAATTAAAATAACTTAGATCACCAAAGCATTGAACGCATATTGATAACTTGAAAGGACCCATAGTGTTCTCGTTGCAAAGTTGCGTGGAATGTATGAGGTTTCTTGAAAAAAAAAGATACAGGGTACTTTTAAGTGGGATCTTAGCTTCGGTAGTCTCTGCAGAGGAGAACATATCATTGGCTTCTTCTTTTATTTGTGCCGTGATAGCACTTCATGTATAATCTAAATCCGCCCTGAGTTCTTTAAATCGCGGATCTAAAAATGACGACTTCTGAAGAAGGGCAACAAATGCGATAATTCCGTGCGAAACTGATCCCATTCGGATTGCGAAGCAAATAGCTGAGTTCGGCTTTCTCGAGCTCGCCTTGGAAACCAGAATCCGACGGGTTACTCGCAAATGGGAAGTAGCTCTATACCCCGATTACAAATTTTGAATCAAACACATAATACCCAACTGATTTCATCAAGGTAAGAATGTAAATGATACTTTTGAATTGAGTTATGACATTTCAATAAAAATTTTTTAATTTTGATTATTTTTCAAATAAATGTATTCACTAAACCATTGTAAATTTGCAAGCATATTTTACAGTTTGATTTAATATTTATTAGTTCTGTTGAATGTGTTCCTGGATTGCTCCAAAGGTTGATATATCGCCGAAAATCAACTCCGCTTTTCAACATTGGTATACTTCGGTACTTCATTGATAAAACGTTCTTGCCCTTCGAAGCTGAAGTTCCAAGCCCTAGACCACTTTATATCCTCTGAGGTCAAATGCTTAATCAAAACTAATTTTTCCAATGGTACACTTTGCAACCTCGCGCAACAAATTGTAAAATTTTTCAGAAATATTGTCGTCGCCATCTTGTGTAGGACGAAGGAAAGCGATAAGATCGCCACGAATTTTTGCTTTACATCTTAATATCTCAGCTTGGGTAGAGAAAATTCTTGGATTGTTGGGATCCTGTCGTCCACGGATAATTTTTCCCAAGTGCTTTTCGACAACATCATGGTGAAAGAAATCTGATGATAAGTCAAAATGCACTGTTAGTCCGATATAGTTATTTCTCCAGTTTGAATACATTTTTCATTAGTTTCTTGTGCTATCCGAATAATATACTCTTCTGGATTAGTTGGCCGAGCATGAAGTAAATACGATTGTTTTCAGATGAAATATTTTCAGCAATTACATTGATCTAGAAAAGATTGATATGCAAAGTTTACGAAAGAAAGTCATTTTAAAAAACTTAACACACACACCTTGCTCAAATCAAGATTTAAAATCTTCGAAAAGTCAACCAGATTGACTCGTCCCCCGTGAAATACAACTCGATCAAAATTTCCTTTTCGACATGTTGCGGTGTTATGTATTCCTTCTCGTCATTGTTGTATGCATATAACATCGACCAGAACCTTTTTTTGGGGCCATTCCCTTTAACTCGTACACGAATTTGTCTGTATATATAATTCTTTTTTATTATTTTCAACACTCTCGTAGTCCCACTTTTCGTCATCACAGCGAGATGAAATTTGGCACACAGGTTCATGTCGTGTGACAATTGAATCTATCAAAATTTGAACCGGAAATTTCCATGGAAAACCCGGAAAATAGGAAAAAATCATTTGAAAATTTGGTACAAATTTGATTAGTGATAAATCCGTTTCAGGAAAAATGCAAAGATTTCCGATTTTTCCGAAAAAAAATTCCGGAGTTTTCCGACTTTTCCGGAAAATTTTCCGGTAAAAAAGTTTTCTAAATTATGCAGGATCAATTTCCCTATCAACTGGAATCATTACTTTCTCTCCGACAATGATGAAAACTTGCAGAAAAAATCGAGGAAAATTCATGTAAAACGCTTTTCCGGAGTTCTTCAGACCAAGGAAGCGTTTGAGCGTTTTGCAACCTAAGACAAAGTTGTAGAGCGAAATGAGTTGCATAAAGTTGCTTTTATGGAAAACTCCGTGGAAAACCCGGAAAAGCGGAAAAATCATCCGACAAATTTTCATCGATATGATTAGTGATAAATCTGTTTCCGGAAAAATGCAGAATTTTCCAATTTTTCTGGAAAATTTTCCGAAATTTTCCGGAATTTTTCGACTTTTCCGGAAAATTTTCCGGAATTTTTCGACTTTTCCGGAAAATTTTCCGACAAAAAAGTTTTATAAGCTATGCGGAATAATTTTTTTTTCCGTCCTACTGGCATCAATACTTTCTCTTCAACAATCATGAAAATTTGCATGAAAAATCGAGGAAAATTCATGTAAATTTAAAAAAAAAAAACTCATAGTAATAGGAAAAGTCTGTGGAAAACATGGAAAGCAGCACCTAATTACAATTTAGTTAACGTGAAAAAGGCAGAAAATAAAATAAGTAGGTTTCAAACAAAACTGAGGCCAAGCGCATGAAAAAGTAGAAAATAAACTTTTCTTCACACACAGAGGTGGACTCAGATTTTATTCGCTGACACTCACCGATATATTTCAGTATGATCAATCATAGGTAATAAGTGATTTGATTCATGAAGAGAAAGAATATTCAAGAGAAATGTCCCAATCAAAAAATCTGAGTCCACCTCTGTGTGTGAAGAAAAGTTTATTTTCTACTTTTTCATGCGGCTTTGCCTCAGTTTTGTTTGAAAACTCGTTTTTTACTTATTTTATTAATCAATAGAGTAACTATCTCTATACAAAGCCTGTAATTTCAGATTTGTATAAGAAAGTTTTTAATTCGTTTTAATTTAAATACTAATAACCTCTGAATTGTTTTTATTTCATGAGAAACATTCGCTGATGGCACAACACGGCTGTTCGTTTTAAATTCCATTACAAAGAAAAAGACGAAATCGGACCAAGAAACAATATTGAGCTAATAAAAATATGTATATAATAATAGAAATTAATCGTGGAATCGCCAAAAACTATTAAAATGGGTTAGGAGGTGCTGCATTGAAAATTACAATCGACAATTTTGAATGCAGTTCTCCTTACCTTTGTAAGCTTGGAATGCCTGTTTCATTGGCAATTATAGATTGACTTAGTTTCCGGTTAATTTTACTTTCTGCTGATTTTGATAGCACTTGTAGTGATTTTTCTTCCATTTGAATTTAGTTAATAATTTATAAACTTATTAATTTTTCAAATTAACCCATCAGAATATACAACATTGCATGGTATAGAGAATACAAAATATTCTAATTAAATTTTGACACATTCCAGCTGATGTGCTGTGACATGCTTCAAATATATTTAATTTGTGTGCATGTAAACAATTACATTCGTACACGCTAGTAATTATATATATGAGTTTGCTGCCATTATTGCAAAATTTACTGCCATAAAATATACTTCTGGTTAGAGCTTTTTATGGCTAATTATGGTATCAAATATTTCCCCTTAGTCGGGGAACTTGGCAATCACCTCAGTAAAATTTTGCTGGATTATCTTTTGTCCTTATCGTTCTAAAGTATTTTCGTATAAGGGGAAACTACTTACTCGATTTTCTAGCAATGTTCGAGCAATGTAAATTAGCCATAAGGCCCTCTGAATTTATCTGACGGGTGCTGCTACGTTTAGGCAGGAGGTCTGTATAAATGTGTAGCAGTGTGCTGTGGCGTGGGGTGCAGAGCAAATATAGTGTGTGTGTGTACGCTAGCAAACGATAAATATTTTCGGATTGCTTCTAACCAGAATTATTCTTCAATTTAGGTGTGCGGAGGAGAGTAGCAGATTAGTCTCTGCGGCAGAATTATTCTTCTGCTTAGGTGTGGCCAGGAGAGTAGCAGATTAGTCTCTGCAGCTGAATTAATCTTCTGCTTAGGTGTGGGCAGGAGAGTAGCAGATTATTCTCTGCGGCAGAATTATTCTTCTGCTTAGGTGTAGCCAGGAGTGTAGGAAATGATAGGAATTTTCAAATTAATCTCTGAAATATAGAACTAATCTTCTATAATGGTGGTTAGGAACTCTGAGCCAAGAATGATTTTCTGCTGTGGTATTGGTGTTGCCCTAGCAACGTTTGATGCATTTGATTGACTTCTGTGTGATTATAATGACGGAGTTGTGGTGAATAGCCGGCAATTGCAGTTTGGGAACATAGACTGTTGGGGTGGATTTATGACAGAAATTCCAACAAACATTCCCGATTTCTGATATGTGGAAATGTCGGATAGAGATTTTTAGATAAGTATTCCGTGATGGTTAATATAAAGCTCGTTAGTTTTTGGCTCTCTTTTTTAAATTTTTACAAAAAGTTTGATTCGAGAGATCAATGTCCTGGAGATGTGCCAGATGACCATTAATTAGTATTAATTCAAGTCATCGGGGAATTATGCTTGTAGGTGGACTCAACATAGATTATAACTTTTTGGTTTTTTTTTTTTCAGGGCTTATACTTTACAAGAAAATCGGTCTCCTGTGAAGCTATTTATGAAAAATATGTTTTCATGATAGCTTCTGTCGCCGCCAGTTTGTATGAATATTATAATAAACATTTTTTTATACTTTAATATGTGTTAAAAAATAACCCTTTAAAAAGAAATTCTATTCCTCTTTTCATACTCTCAAAATAAATTGTCAAAGTTTGGTCTTATTTTCTGCCGCTAGAGCGGTGTTACCCCTTAAAATGGACTCAAATATTTTTCGACATTTATTCACAAAATAATAAATAATATTCTTCCGTTAGACATAAAGGAAATTCCAATTATATGAAACTATGAAAAGAAGGTCTAAAACCACAGGACAGGCTACATTTTTGAATTCAGAGTGATTTAATTTCATACGAAAAACTGTTATTGCTGGATTGACTACAGAAATATTGCTTCGATCATAGGTTCATTCGATAGAGCGGACTTTTTACCTCCAATACAACTCCAAATCTAGAAATCCAAATTTCTTTGCTATGTTGAGCAAAACTAGATTTGAAAAATTCAATAAAAATGTTACTGTAAAGCCATTCAGACCAGCTTCTATGAAGATCGAAATTGGATTTTCAATTCTCCTTGAATGTTATGGAGATAAACGTGATACTCTAAGTAGCTAAGAATATTATGTGAGATTATTGTAATTAGTCTTATTTTTTGATAAATTGTCCTTCAACCCCATAATTTCTTGAGTTTGCTATTTTCCAGAAAATACCAAATATATACAGGGACAATCATCCGTTTCCCAAGAAATACATACCTAGGTGAGTCACTTAGATTGGATTAATCTAAAAACCCCACTATAATCAGATTATGATGTTTGAAGTCAACACAAATTTAATTCCTAGAGCAATAAAAATCCTTTAAGTAACTAACTACATAAAAATTATATTCAATTGCTGATTTTTCTAGTTCAGTGAATTTTCACAGACTAATTTATTCTTCATATTCGATAAGTCACTTAAATTCATCATGCTTGCAGTACTTCCGCAAAAGGTGCAAAAAGTGATATAATTAGCTGTCGTTTTTTTAGCAATTACCTCGGAGGCGATAACATGTGATAACAATTTAAGACAGAAAAGCTTATTGCAAGTTGAAATGAGAAATAGACACTTCGAATATCAGTTATCACCGCCCGTATCTACATATGTGGAAGTACTAGCAATTGAGAGGGATTCAATAAGGAAATTTCCGAAATAACGCATAAAATGTATCTAACAATACATTCCATCCTAACCTCACTAATTTTAGGACATAAATTTTAATTTCAATTTAGCTTGAACCAACAGAAAATTTCCCATTGCTTTGTGGCATCAAGTAGTTGATTGAAATTCCCCACTGACAATTAACTTGGTACGAATCTAAATTGCCCATTGCCTGTTCAGTGCGGTTTTAATTTCAATTAATTACTAACTTTCCCCCATCCCAATTATGAATGGTTAAAAATAATGGCGAATTTATCAGTTAGCCAAAATAGTACTTGTTGCAGCGTTAAATTGATTTTGTGTGAAATAATTACAGAAGTGCAATTCAGATTGAATTTGTAATTTGAATTATTCACTTTTTTTTTAATATATAGAAATAAATATTAAATTGTGTTGAGTGGAATAAGGTGTAATTAATTAGTGAGCACCGTTTTAAATCCTCTAGGTGAGTAATGAAATTAGGCATTGTTGCAATAACCACCAAGCAAGAAGGTATGAAACCGCTGTTGATCAGATCAAATATTTTCCGATATGGCCTCCCTGGTGTAGAGGAGAGGCATCAAATCCATGAAACCTAGGTTGGGAGTTCCAATTTACCTTTGGGTCACATACGCAAAAAAATTTCATGAGATGTGTACCAGGTGATTTGGTTGCAATAATGATAAAAACTGAATAGCGATAGCTATAATTGGTGATAAAGTGAGGTAATTGGAGTTACTTGTGGTTGTTTGAATTAATAATCTGCTGAGTACGTAACGTCTTACTACGCTTGCCCGACGAGCCTTATCTGGCAAGTTTTAAAGGAAGTAAGTAAAATAAATGTCAGTGTAGAATTGAGCCTCTTCACATTGTAATTCATTTGCTTAAATAATGTATACCTAATTGTTTTTTTTTTACCAATATTTCAAATATAATTCACAAGTCCTTTTGATTATACTCCAAGATATACTTTCATCAAATTCACAAGTAATCACAAATCAACTCTACTGTATTTATCGCAATCCGCTACTATCGTTTGTTTGCTACGTTTACTTCACTGTCTGAGATAAAAATCGCTCCTAAAGTTCAAGTTTAAGTATTATATTTGTGCTAAAGGATTTGTACACTTAACATAACAATATTTTCTTATCTAAACCGAGTCCCTGATTCTAATACTTACGGGCTTTTCTTTGGCCCTGAGTTCAATTAATCTAGCTGAGTTATCTTACTTTCGAAATATATAAATTTCTAACTAACATATTACCTACTTCTAAACTACGGCTAGCGCTACCTGGTTATAATTAACCAAAACTATTTCGTAATTCTAATACTTAACTAACTTAAGTACTAGCTACATAACTTAGCTATTACTTCAGGTTACTACTACCGTCACTTCCCGGGGCTGATTTTAGTCTCCCTATTTCGGATTTTGTCTGAAGCTAGTCTCATATATATCCTGTCCTGCAGGCTGCAGTCCCCCTTCCTTCATCCTCTCCTAGCCTCGGTAGTTGTCTCCTTTCTCCCTGAAAAAGGTAAAAAGTCCTTCGCGGTAGTATTTTCTTTGATAGTTTGAAATGCTAAAAGGCGATAAATATTTGATAGTGGGTAAATGGGGAAAAGTTCTAGTTGTTGAACAATTGGGTTTGGGTGATTGGGGACTTGCAGATTCGGAGGGTTTTTCTCTCGAATCTCGCAAGGGTCTCCATATAAGTTGGCGAAATGGTATGCCATATTGGGAACGAGTACATCAAGGTGGGTCTAATGAGCTGCTTGTACATTAGCAGTTTGGCGTTTAGGGTGAGACAATTTCTGTATCTCATTATAGGACTGACCATGCTGAGTGCAAAGTTTACTTTTCTAGCAACTGTCTTTGCGTGAGGTTTGACCTTAAAGCGTTCTTTGAAGTTAATACCTAGGTATTTATCGTTCTTAGCGGGTTTTATCACTTCATTATTGATTGTGATTTCGATGTTTCTTGTATTTTGACATATGCCTCTGCCTGAACGTGCAGTTCTGATGCAGAGTAAACCAGATTTAGGGACGTTGATCAGTATGTGTCTTTTTATTGAGGGCTTGGGTAACATCAGTGTGAAATTTTAATAGTGAGTCCAAAGTGGAGTGCATAGCCTTGAATCCGAATTGCTGATGCTGCTCCATCTCCTTTTCTACGTAAGTGTCATCAAGGTGTTGTTTCACTAATTCCTCCAGAAGTTTGCCCAAGTTGGAGATTAGTGAAATTGGTCTGAATTCCGAGATGCTTTTAGAAGATACCTTGGTATTATCTTTGCCACGTTCCAGCTATTGGGGAAGTAACAATTGTTTATACAATTGTTGAAGATTATTGTTAGCATTTCGATTGCCAACGGTAGTAATTTCCGGATTATGAAGTTCGGTATACCATCTGGGCCTTTTTATTGTTGAGTGACAGAATAAGTGAATATTTGGCGTTCATTTGGATTTCCAGCTGGGGTTTCAACGTTAAATTCTGCCATTCGCGAAGTGTTTTGTGTCTCAAAATTCTCTACTTCAGTTTGAACTTGCCTATGAAAGTTAAGGTGATGAGTTGAAGGGGAGCTTTTGAAGACTGATTCAAAGTAGTTAGCGAAGGCGCTGCTTGGGGTTTCCTGCTACATACTTTGTTGATTTCGCTAAAAGGTCGCGGACCCGGCTTAATAGATTTCAACCTCTCGCGAAATTGTTTATCGACGAAGTTACGGGCTTGCTCGTCAATTATTATGGGCAGACACCTAATTTGAGAGAGTAAGGATGAATATTCCAGATTCTGTGTATTCATATTTCGCCGGTAAATTCTGTTCAGAGTTTTCTTGAGCTTTTGTCTGTATTTGTACAGCTCTTGAATTCTGGGTGGAAGGTTCTTATACCTGAAGTTATTTTGCTGGTGCGTAGTGGATAAGAACGCTATGTTGTTCTGAAGAGAAGTCATCAACAACTCAACATAGAAATCTATTTCTGTATTACACAAATTTCTATGCTGATCTGGCTAGAAATTAGGGAGTAGCCGATTCAGTCTGTTCTGGAACTGTAGCCAGTCAACGTTAATCAGGGACGAAATTGCTGGAGCAATAAGTGTGCTGACAGAAAATTCCTTCTGCAGAGGTATTTTTAGTTCAACTGTCAAATGGTCAGAATCAGATATATGGGCTTGGCAGGTAAAATTCTTTACGAGGTTGTCATATACGAGGAAAACGTCTGAAAAGAAGTTACCTCTGGGAAAGTTTGGAATATCCTGGGAGACAGTGACAAAGTTGTGGTTGTGGAGATTATCTTCCATCCATTTAGCCATGGTTGTTCCAACTAAGTTGGTCGAGGGATCATTCCACAGGCTATGTTTAGCGTTAAAATCGCCTTCAACAAGCATATATGTAAATTGTTGCGAAAAGGCCTTTAACACATTCAGATCTCTACGTACTTGTTGGGCTGGGTTATGGCACGGAATATACAGTGAAATCAGAAGAAGAGTTTCGCTGGAATCAAGGTTTATGTTAAGGTTGTTAAGGTGTACTCTCGAAGTTAGAGAAGTTGATCTGGGTGGGCTCGAAGTGGAGATGTTTCTTAATGAGAAAGGTGACAAGCGCTGTATTTATACTGCAAAAATTGCCCAGAGCCTTCTCGAAGATTCCATTCCAGAAATATCGATTCTCTGAACGTAAAATTGATTACTGACCGAACCAAACGATGCCGATTGTCCTAAAGTTGTTTATGTTCGAACCGCACTTACAACTGTCTTTATCCTCTAGATTTGTTCTCAGTGTATTTTTTTATGTTTTTTCTAAAGCTCAGGGAATACCCTATGATGCCGGAAGACAAGCTTGCAAAGAAAGCAAGAAAGGGTAGGAAATTAAAGATTATTTTATTGAGTTGAGACATGTAGGTGATGGTACGTAATACGGTTGAATGTTTGTGGTTCATAGCTGGAGGGACATACAATGGTAAACAGTTCCACATTCGTACTGCTCTTGTTCTGAAGGATTCACGGAATTTCACGGTACAGCGATATATTACTTCCAGGGTGTGAGGATGGAGTAAAATATATCTTGCAGCTCTGCAAGAAACCCAGGCATTTCTCGTGTTTTTGTCAATACCAAAAATGTGATCAGAGCAACTAAAATTGTTGGATATTCCAATGCCTAAGATGTTGAGAGATGAGCTCGAAATATCTTCTCCATCAGCAGAAATGGGTTGAGCGGGTTTTGCAGCTCGTTTGAGTTATAACAGACAACATTGCGTTTCGCAAGCATTAAACAAGACCCGATTTGCTCTGTCCCAACCGAATATTGTCGTAATGTCATGGTTTACTTTAGTCAATTAACATGTGCCTTGTTTGTCATATATAAAATTGACGCGGGAATTAGCTCTAGGGTCGAACGGGTACACGAAATGAAGGGTGCTGTCGTCCGGAAAATTATGAATAGAATTGAAAATAAGAGAAAACACAGAACCTTGCGGTAGACCGGCATGGATTATATAAAAAATGGTCGGAATTAACTCCTTCCAATATTACTTAAAATGAACCGTGGAGGAGGATGCAAGACTTTATCGAAGGCTTTCGAGATATCTAATGGGATGATCTCATATTAAAAATTCCAAAATTCGTAAAGGCCGTTGTAACGGAACGTGTCGATAAGGTTTCATATCGACAGAAACTTCTGATATTCATCCTCTGGGAGTCTTTCATGAGCAGGACATTAAGTCTTAGTTACAGTTGTGACCCCCTATGAGAGGGCAACAGAATACTCTCACAGTAACCTCTGCTTGTTGTTAAAGGCGACTAAAAGGGCCATCTCATTGGAGCTATACTGGGTTATCTAGGGCGAGGTCCAGTGAACCTAAGTACCTTAGCAGCGTCATGTCATAAAACACACCTGACTTGCTTCTTCTCACTGGAGCTATACTGGGTTATCCAGTGCGCGGTCCAGTGAACCTACATGACTTAGAAGCTTCATATAGTAGGGTTGGTGGCGGATGATTCCAAGCTCATTTTGAAACAACGGCAGCACCCACAACCTCTCAAAGCAGCTACTGCTTAACACATCTGACGTTCTTCTTCTCTCTGAAGCTATACTGGCTTATCCAGGGCGAGGTCCAGTGAACCGACTTGACCAAGCAGTGTCAGGTAGTATAGTTGGTGGCGGATGATTGCAAACTTGTTTTGGAACAACGACAGACCCCACAATCTCTCAAAAAGGCTACTGCTACCTATCTGCCCACGCTGTTAGCACCTTGTGAACCCATCTCCACCGTAAATAAGTAAAAAATTTTTCTAAGTTATAGCCATCGTTGGAAGGACCTTACTTTCCTGACCCTTATTCATCATATCCATGATCTGTGGCGATCGAGCGTAAACATAAAAGGAAATGATCATCGATGAACCCATCTCTTACTTGGTAAGAAATGTTAGTAAATCTCCGGTAGAGCGGCCAGTATGAAAGCCGTATTGGTGATCGCTAATAAAGTGATTAGTCTATAGATATTTTATCAATTAGATATTGATGAGTGTTTCGAAAACCTTGGAAAGAATCGAAGTAATGGCAATTGGTATATTGCTTGACAGATCACTTGCCTCTCGTTTTCTGTGCATTGGCTGGAGATATGAAACTTTGTTTACCGAGCAACACGAGTCGAAATTATTTGGGTAGAGGTTTAGACAAAAAAAGTGGCGCCGGACTTGAATAGCAGGGGCGAAATACCACCAAACTCAGCAGTCTTAGATATATTGAGATTCGCTAGCACTTCTGTGTAAATGTAACAGTCTTTAACTGTAATTTCAAATTAGTAGAGAAGGATGAGCTTGCTAAGAAAGTGATAAGAAAGAATTCGCAGCAAACTTAGCTGCAAACAAATTGGCGTTGTCCAATGGTTCCGTGAAAACTTCCGCGTTGGGAATTAGGGGCGGAAACGAGTGGTGAAGTTGTTCGTAAATGTTTAACAAGAGACCAGAAACTTTTACTATCCTTTCGACTAGTAAAGATTATCTGTCTAAACCATTGACATACAGCTAGTATAGGTACCATGGCTCGGATACCATTGTATTCTGTTTGTCTTGCTAGGTGACAGATAGCATAATAGTTTAATTATACAGCTGTTAAAACTTGTAATTTTTGCTTTGCAAGAAATTTTCTAAAGGGGCCCACTTGAACAAAAAGTCATAAACTAGATAATTTTGTCACTACTATCAAGTGGCTCTGGAATCATTAAAATGTTCCGTACACTATGGAAAAAACCCAAGTATTTATAATAACTTCGTACCATTTTGCTCAGCTTGTATCATACTGGTATGTAACGACACACACGTGGTTTATGGGTGTACTATGGCATCTGTACTAGCTGCATGTCACAGGTAATGCTTTGGTAGCTAAATAATAGATTTAAAGGTTTTACGTACCTCTATATATATATATATATGTCTCAATTCCGCTGAATTGCACAGCTTCCTTAATTTTTGTGACTAAAAAAGATTCAGTGTTAAACCAAGATGTATTATTAGGTTTAACATCTATGTACGAAATGAAGCTGCACATCCTAAACCATAAAATGTTAATAATGGATTCAGAGCAGCATTCAACAATGAATTTGTTGAATGAAGCCCAATCAGCTTGATCATAATGCCACACCAGTAGCTGTTGAAAAAATTAAAAATTTAAACTTTCTGACTGTGCTTATCTCGCTGCTTTCTAATTTTAATAAATCACAGCCTTTCCTTGTATGTCTGTGGAGGCCAATAGTGCTTCAGCTTACTTATTCTATGGAGAGTTGTAGGACATCTACTTCTTTGAAAATATTCATCAAATCAATTTAGTTATTCTCCCCTGAGTTAGTGTCACCGCAGACTTTTCAAAAGCTTCCCAGAAAACTTTGCAAATCTACAGATTTTGGTCTATTTTTACTTTGTCCAAAATTTCCCTTCATAATATCCTTGATTACGGAAGGAAACATCCTTGTAATAATATTTACTCGCACACAATAATCCATTGAATCGCTCATTTTTCTATCCCTAAGAATTCGGAATAAAAATTGTTGTTCATTTCCTGATAGTATCTATATATATGTACATACATTATGTATCCGTACTTACATATTGTACATAAAACCAGTCATGATATACACTCATAAACTGGAGGAAATTTACAAGAGTACAAGATAAAAACTCTTTGACATGCAAAGCGGAAAACATAATTCAACGGAAAATGGGGAAAAAATTTTCAAGTAAAAGCTCCCTTTTCATATCAAGGACGCGCGAACTTTAATCGTTGATATGAAAACGATTGGACTCCAGAGAACATGTAAATCGATTGTTGACTTTCATCAACGGAATTGCGCTTAATTAAATTTACATGAGATCTGTTTTAATATATTCTTGATATGGAAATTTATTATATTCTGTGTCCATCGGCTGGCAGAATATTTGGCAGAGAGGACAGGTATTGATATTAATAACAGTAAATTCACTTTGGGAGTAAGCAAATAATAATTTACTGAATTGAGTGGCAATTAGCTGATACAATATAGCGGAATCTAATGACAACGAATGAAATCACATTTGTGATTATTGACTTATTACTTATTCAATTGGGTTGAAATTAATTGTTTTTTAATATTCATGCCCTTGTCATTTTGGAATTCAATTATTACTTGGTAAATTTGGAGGACATTTTGTCTAAAGTTCGATATTTTCGAAGTTGTACATCATTATCGACAGAGTTTTCGAAATGGCACAGAATCAAGTTTTGAGAACAGTTTGCATACGTAGGTCGAAGAAGTGTGTTTTTATGAAATTTAGTTGAAAATGGATTGTTATTTTTATTATTATTATTATCTGTGGGGGGATGCCGACAGAGTTCCCGTATCTCATCATGTCTCCATGACCTATAACATCTTTTGTGACATTACACCTCGATGCCCATTCGAACTTGAGATCATTTATCAAGCCTATGACATTCTTCGGGGACGTCTTTACGACATCCTCAGGCAGTAAGAATGCCACCCCTAGATGTCTGAGCGAGCCTGTTTCGTTCTGTCCACCCAAAGCCTGCTCTGAGCTGAGAAATTTTTTCGAATGGATTCTGGTGTAAATTCGCTCATCATCCAAAGAGAACGGAATTCTGCATAGACTTTTCGAATAGTGCTATTGATATGATCATTCCAGGTTATTGCCCTACAAGTACATCGATTGAAAGTCATCGTTAATATATCCAATCAGGTCCCCGCAAAGCCCGATGGATCTAGATATTTATAAATGTTCACCCTCGGCATAGAGATGCAGAATTTCTGGTTGACGTGTAGAAATAAATCATTAATAATTCAAAACAGAAATAGAGCTCCAAGGATGGAACCATGCCGAATACCAGTTTTAACCTGCAATGGTGCTGATCTTATACGTTTGCTTTTAATCAGTTGGCAATTAATTTTGCCATGCTATATAAGAAATGAAAATTTAAAATAAGCTTATTTTGCAGAGAACTTCACAGTTGACTGAATCGAACGAACATCTTTTAAAAGTCTAGTAATTTTAAAATTGAAAAGAAAAAAAAATCTAATCCATTACTTGACTCAAATCTTCTGTAATTTTTATCAATGCTATATAGTACAGCTATATGCGCAGCTCGAAAAAAGCTGAATGTTCTGTACCACGAGAACACTCTAAAAAATATATATATATATAAGGATGGGGACTATAAATGATAACGCCGATGAACATTCAAAGTTTGTGGTTTATTTCACAATGCGTTTTATTTTAATACGCTATTTCAAAATTTACAATCACTAATATAACTTAAGATAATTTCACTTTCAACTAGGTCACTTAATAAAATAAAATATGTATCAACTTATGCTAATTTCAGATAATATCTTGGATGGATTGAAGAGAGATTGAGTCCCCCAGGGGTGAGTTACCTTAGAACGTAGGCCACAGCGGACCAATTGTTTACCCTCCGGACCCATGAGCAATGTTCACAGGTACCCAATAATATCTTAGGGAGTTCACCTTTTAGGAATGGCACCGATATATGTAGATATGTGTATCAATATACTTAATATGTGTGATATATAAAACTAAACATGTAATAAATGGTTAATCAAAACATACTCAGCAGTGTTAAATGTGGAATCGACTTTATGGGGTTGGTAATTAGATAGTTAATGATTATCTTATTCTGGTCATTCCCCGGAACAAGATACTTTACTTCAGTCGAGACCCCAAGTTGTGTTAATAGTATTTATTCTAGTCGGTACCCAGTATAAATATCTTTATCGCAGTCGGTACCCAAGATTTATTCCAGTACCCAAAATTTATTCCAGTCGAGACCCGAAATAAATTTATTATGTTAGTACTCTTTATTCTAGTCATTACCCAGAATATAATAAATTTGCCAAGTCGATTCCGATGTATGATCACTAAGTGCTGGATGCAAAAAGAGAAAGATTCAAGTGAGCCTGCGACTTATATTACTCCTGAACTGCTCACGGCAGCATCAAATTACTCTACACTGCGCATAGCAATAATAGTGCCTTTATCTTAGCGGCTATGCGCAGTAACTGCAATTCTGAGTATATGTGTTGTCCTTCTTGATTTTATCTAGGTAAACTACAAAGTATACGATAACAGGAATCTTATTGTAATATTACTTAATTTGCTACCTTTTAAAATATACATTTAACTAAAAAGATGACTTAATCTAATTACATTTGATTTGCGTAAAGTTTATCGATGACAAGCTAATTTCCTCTAATTGGATTGTGTCCTGATTTTGTTTCTGTGGAATGTGGCCATAATGTGTCTATTGTTGTCTCCACTAAATGGTAGGTAAATGGTAGGTGCATTGTTATTCTCCCAACCGAGTTTCGATAAATAGAAATACTTGTAATTAGAATCTTTTGAACAGTTTTAGTTTCAAGTGGCCTTTTAGTGTTGGTTTCAACAAGAATGTTTCGGGCTTAGTAACTTGTGACATGAAATATAGTAATTTTTATATCTAATACCACATAAATTTTAGAAACTTTTAAACAGAAATGGAAAGATACTTTAAGCTTGAATCCTGTTTGATTTTTAGGAACCCGAGTTAAAACATGTGTGAAAAATATATATCGAAGGAGGAAGACAGAATCACGAAAAAATTATTACAAATTCGGGTTGGATTTCATCTAAGCCCGTCGCTATGCTACTTTACGCCTTCCAGAATTGAGAATAGGTACCTCAGTAATATAATAGTTACCTTTTGAAAAGAGAACCTTTTAGGAAACACAAATAAAATTTGATAAAACAATTTTTCCGGATAAACGACATAACCAAAAATTGTAAAATACTCCTCCATTAAAGTCCATACTTGTAAATTTTGTCGTTTTTATCAGTTATTAAGGTGAGTGGCTAGCTGGGAACTTACCAAAACCGGTCGGGGGGAGCTCGTTTAAAAAATTTAACCACAAACAACACTTTTTCGAAATTTTTATATTTATTTATTCTATTTGTTAGGAAAGTTAGGAAGGTTAAAAGACCCAAAGAAGTTAACACTTTTACTGATTATTATTCGTACACATCTTTTTATTATTTAACACTAATTTACAACTTTTTTTTCTTGTAATTATTAGGTAATTATTAGGAAAATGATTCAATAAATTAGTGAATACTCCACCCTGTCACCAATATCACAGCTCGTCGGTTACTCTCTATGAATTCACCTGCTTCGCAATCATAAATTCTGCCCAATATTCTATTCGCGTGATATAAAGAAATATCAAAATAAACATGCAAAACTTGCAATTCAGTTACACTTTGATTCGTTGAAAAACCTCCAGCGGCATTTCAACCACAAAATTTTTCGATGTGTCGAACCAATTAAGTGCTATCATAGATGGCACAAGTACTAGATGTCACATGCAATACCAAAAAAAGTATATACAAAATTTATATGGCTGGGTGGTCCATTACGGAATGTACCACAACACTTGAAATGATGTATACGTCGAGTGATATATATGTTTTCGTAGCTGAAGTGTTGAGGAAATCGGTCAAATGTATACAAAATTGCTATTAAAAAAACATTTGATTTTGGCACGCTCTAAAACAGGTTATGGTCCATTCCAGAATGCACTACACATTTAACAATCTGTATACTCTGCTTTGGTATGCCATGTAACATCTAGTTCTTGTGCCAACTAAGGTGCTATTTATGTACACGTTTTATTAACTGGAGATTTTAATACAAATCTTCTTTTCGTCGATAGTCAATCCCTCACTCTGGTGGGCATTCTCTGCAGTGTTGGCCTTCAAGTTGTAAATTTCCTGGCCACCAGGTTTTGGGAGAATATTAGTTATTAATTTGATCTGGTTATTTCCAGCGATGCTTCCAAATTAAAAAAAAAAGAAAAAGGAAAATTTAGGTTCGAAAATGAGACAAATCGGGTAACTCCTTCTTAGGGTTGCCAGACAAAATTCAATTTGTTCTTATATATTTGGACAGTGCCTGAGAACGCGTTAACATAGAGAGCTGAACTTTGCTACATGGTGTTTTCATAGTAATTAATAGCAAATAAAATTCCAAAAATGAAATAAATCGGGGTAACCCCTTCTTGTGTTGCCATATAAAAATTTGGGTATTCTACTTATACTGTGAAGACGTTTTTACTGTGCTGAGAAATTCTTCACGATATAAAATGCTATGAAATCGGTTATAATCATTTTTACAGTCCGACAAAACCGTTCTAGAAATAGATGAGGAAGAATACTTCAACTATCAAACTTGCAGAGGTGCTTCTTAGAACTCTGCGATGGAGAACAGAAGAATTTTTAAGAACTTTTATAGATTCTAAATCGAATCATAAATACAAGAGGAAAGAACAACCGGCTCGTCCGGGGTTTGAAGCTGGGATCTTCAGATTTCCGGGCGACTGCTCTTACCACGGGCCTAACAATAAAAATAAAAGTTCTTAAAAATCCTTCTATTCTCCATTGCAGAGATGGGTGACCATCTGCAATTCATCGCGGGTATCATAAAAATTAGTCTTACCAATTCTAGATTTTTTACTTGTTTTTTTTTTTTTTTTTTGTCAATATTCATTTCACAATAGTCATCATTTCTTGAAGTCCTGAAGAAAGTCCTACGATGAGTGCTACAAAATATCTTGATTCCGGTGAATGCTTTATGTATATGTGTAGTTATGCTTGAGTACAACCACCACACCATATTAATTCGATAGCGCAGATCTATGAAAACAAGAAACAAAAATATTGAAAAATTATTGATGATAATGTAAAAGAAAATCAGTTGTTTTGACGGAGAATAGGATTACTTATTTACCTTGTAAGAAGCTGTAGCCTCTCTGTCTGTCTGTCAATCCCTATATCTATCAGCAAAGTTATTTTTCATATTGATTTATTTAGAGTAAGAATTCACATGTGTGATTTTGCCTTAGTGTAAAGTGGAACATAATAATCCAGAAAATGCACCAAGTGTAATTTTCCAAAGAAGCACTTAGTTGACTTAAGCATTGTGTTGACGATATAAGTCCTATTACTGCGGAATGATACAACTTTTAACAAAATGAAAAAATGTTAGGCTTTATTTCATAAGAAATAAATCGCAGAATTGGAAGATGTTTCTTTGGAGATTATTTTATACTGCCATGTTTCCCATCTTTTCCTGTACAATGATGGATATGACACTGGAAAATATTTTTTAAAGATTGAAATTCATATAGACATTAAGTTAAGTTTTCTAGCATGTTATAAAAATATACTGTAACTAAGCAATTATATAGTCTAATTACATTTGTTATACAAAAGCTTTTAAAGTATTACACAACTTTCGACAGCCACAGACTTCAATTATTTAAACTTTTCTGCCGTTCGTCGTGTGTCATTTGGGAAATATCCACAAGGCTAATTTTAGTTTATGTCATGAGGTATCTATCCATGTATAAGATTCTATGCCACATATGTAAGTTGTTTAGGGGTGATACATGCATTGTCATCATGTGTGGACTTAATAATATTTCAACGTTGAGCCTAGTTTAAGTGAGCTCTGCATCTAGTTAAGTAAACTAGGATCTCTAGGTATACTCGTATACATCCAAATTGATAGGGTTAGTTGCTGGTATTCATATATATGTAGATGATCTGTTTTAATCAATTTAGCTTGCATCCCTCTTTCAGTCATTGCAGCCTCAACCAGTTTAAGGTCCTTAACGAAGAGGATGATGAATACATCCACCTATAATAATACTAGCTATAGAAGTTCTAGTATGTAATTTAGCATACAAATATTAAATTTTACTGGAAATGATGAGAACTTTGCCTTAATTACTTTCTCAATTTTCGGGTTAACTGCGTACAGTCTATATTGAGACAAGACCGAGATGAGGACGATGGATAGGGTAGGGGTAGGACAAGAGTGATAATCGATTATTTGCAAATGACGAAGAAGTTTCTGATGTGGAAGAGTTTTTGTTTCCGTTAATGTTGGACAAAACTTTTAATTGAATTTAATTCTAGTGGAAATTTTCGAGAAATGTCATCTACTAATTATGATGACAGACAATTTGTCAAGTGTGAATCCCTTTTTTGATTAATTATTATTATATTAGTTACTTGTAGCAAGAAGTAGTTGCTTTCAAAAAGATAAGATTAATTTTAGGGTGGATGCTTTTCTTCGAGTCATAGCTAATCTGTATATCAGGGGAAATGGCCGGGGGGGGGGGATATAATTGAAGAAATGAAAGCAAGGCTATAGGTTAGATTAGATTCGAGTGATGGTTAGAGAGTTTACTATGATTAGCGACAGGTAAACCCTAGATGGTCGGCTGTAATGCTCCCTAATTGGTATCCTACCTAAGGAAGATTTTCCTTAATTTAAAGATTACCATAACCTAAAATCAGCTATAAGAGTTAATGAACCTTTCAAGGTTTTTTACCTCTTTGTCTTCTGTTTTTCCTCCAATCTGGGGAAGAAAAGGTAGTCACTTTTTAGCGAGTCCTTTTTACGTTTACAACAGATGTGGCATTCACACAGAATAGATTGAAAGCTGTCAACCTATCCCTCGTCCTATAGAAGTTATTATAAATGGAGATTAAATACGTTCCGTATGTTTTCCAAGGAAGCATAATATCTAGTGATAACTATAGTAATATCCAAAGTATTAAATGGGTGCACACAGAGTCTGGCTGTGCACCCGCGAGAATTAAAGATGTCCTAATTATCAAAAGTAGCAGGGTAAGAGAATGCCTTTGTTATTTCATTTTAATTTCATAAAAAAGTGTTTTAGGTAATTTATGCTCTAAACAAATATTTTTTCTTAAATTAATATCCATTCATGTGCAAAATATACCAATAATTACTATCAAAAGCCAGTTTTTGTCTGATGGTGGCCACAAATTTGTGCTGAGTAATAGCATAAAAGATTAAAATTCATAAATAACTCATCAGGATAAATTGTCTGGAAGGTATCTTGGAGGTGTAGAAAAGCTTCGTTCAGAGAGTATTTTAATGGAAGCTAAACAAAAAGCTAGCAAAATGGGGAGCAATTTGCAAAATGTGACTTCCGATTAAATTCTGATGGTCTTTCAATTACCGTTCCAGAAATTACCAGACAATGGTAGGACTACTTGAAAAGAAGTTCAGAAGTTGTTCACCGAGCTCCCGAAGGTCTAGCTAAATGTAGAGCTGCGGTTTTGTGAAGAGAGCAGGTATTCGAAAATTATTTCAAGAGTTGCAATACTATTTGAATGTGGATTATATATTTCGAGATCCCAACCCAGACATGAAATTTGTTTTTTTGTTTGTTTAAAAATATGAAAACTGCTTGCACCGAAAAGATTCCAAAATCTGTATAAAATTCAGACTGGTAGTGAAAAAGAAACTATCACGGATTTATGTATTGGTATATTTAACGAAAATAATGAATTAGTCATTCCTATGGTTTTATTCCTCTATTTACCATTGCCTTAGGATATAGTCAATACTATGCCGGCAGACTTATTTAATGATGGCTGTGAGTCACCCCGGATAAGAAGCGAAGTATTCTGCAAACATGTCACGAATAAGATAAATACACTCTGAACAATTTTGGAGTAAATTTACTAATAAAATAATAGGAAATGAGTTACCTCGTACTATTGTATTAAATTTACACCAAAAAGTAAATGCAAATTTTTACTCATTCAAAGAGTTTCTTCTTTGATGCCATTCCCTTAACTCGTACACGAATTTGTCTGTTTATTTAATTATATATTTCTTTTTTACTATTTTCGACACTCTCGTAAACCCACTTTTCGTCATCACAGCTAGCTGAAATTTGGCACACAGGTTCACGTCGCGTGACAATTGCATCTATCAAAATTTGAATCGGAAATTTCCATGGAAAACCCGGAAAATCTGGAAAAATCATTTGAAAATTTGGTACAAATTTGATTAGTGATAAATCCGTTTCAGGAAAAATGTAGAGTTTTCCGATATTTCCGAAAAAATTTCCGAAATTTTGCGACTTTTCCGGCAAATTTTCCGGTAAACAAGTTTTCTAAATTATGCAGGATCAAGTTCCCTATCAACTGGCATTACTTTCACTCCGACAATGGTGAAAAATTGCAGAAAAAATCGAGGAAAATTCAAGTAAAACGCTTTTCCGGAGTTTTTCAGACCAAGGCACCGTTTGAGCGTTTTACAACCTAAGACAAAATTGTAGAGCAAAATGAGTTGCTTTTGTGGAAAACTCCGTGGAAAACCCGGAAAAAGGGGAAAAATTTTCGACAAAAATGTTTTATAAGCTATGCGGAATCATTTTTTTTCCGTCCAACTGGCATCAATACTTTCTCTTCATGATTATGAAAACTTGCATGAAAAATCGAGGAAAATTCATGTAAATTTTTAAAAAAAATTCATAGTAATAGGAAATGTCTGTGGAAAATATGGAAAATCGGCAAAATTCATGTTATATGGGATCAAGTTGGAATACAGCTAAAAAGCGCAGTTTATAACATAATTTGAATTTCAGAAAACCGTTGCAGTACTTGAACGATTTGATACTCGAAAAATTTATTTTTGTTTTCGGATCGGCACCAAACATGATTTAAAGATTGTTTTAAAATATCTCCATGCAGCACGTAATAACAATTTAGTTAACGTGAAAAAGGCAAAAAATAAAATAAGTAAAAAACGAGTTTTCAAACAAAACTGAGGCCATGACTCAGACTTTATTCGCTGACAATCACCCATATATTTCAGTATGATCAATCAGAGGTAATAAGTGATTTGATTCATGAAGAGAAAGAATATTAAAGAGAAATGTCCCAATCAAAAAATCTGAGTCTACCTCTGTGTGTGAAGAAAAGTTTATTTTCTACTTTTTCATGCGCCTGACCTCAGTTTTGTTTGAAAACTCGTTTTTTACTTAGGCTATTTACTCTACAGACACAGTAAATTTTACTACAAGCAGTAAGTAAATTTTGATATAAAATTTTACTCTAAAAATTTTGACAGATTTTCTGTGATGTCACTAATTTTTCGGAATTCCGATAACATAAAGAACCGATCTCTCAGGGTCATTAGAATTTGGATGTGTTTAATATACAGGGTGTTTCCCACTAGGAGGTTAGTAGAGCGGGAGGTGATAGTACTCACTTAGACGAACCAAAAATTGTATGGCAGGGGGGGGGGGGGGGTATCAACCGTTTAGGAGTTACAGGGTGATTAAGAAAAAAAGTCAGTATTTAACAAAATACCCTGTATCTTATAAACTACAGGGTCACTACGGTCACACTTAAGGGCTCATTGTATGCAGAACTTCATGGCCTTTCCAAGGACTGCTCAACCACTTCCACACCCCTCTCCCATCAAGAATTATGGTTGTCTAAACTAAAAATTTCGGATTTTCTTACCTTTTTTTTTAATTTAACCTCTATTATTTTTGCAAAAAGGTGGTTAGCATAACTTTTTTTTATAAAAACTGTAAGCTGCAGATTCTCCTCTTTAATATGATCTATTACACCCAATGTGCTATCTGAAGCGCTTTAAGAATTATTAGCTCTAAATCTATTCTCAAACCTATTTTCAAACCTATTATCAACGATAATTTGTTCCCTTAGCACGTCATTTTAAAAAATATCGTATAATTTCGGTGTGACCTGAATAGGTTATGAGTTAATAACTGTTTAACGGCTACAGTTAACACATAGGGTGTAATAGGTCAACTTAAAAAGAAGAGTCTACAGTTTATAGTTTTTGTAAAAACAATTTATGTTAACGACCTTTTCTCAAAAATAATAGAGGTTAAATTAAAAAAAAAAAGTAAGAAAATCCGAAATTTTTAGTTTATATAACCATAATGCATAATTGGAGAGGGGTGTGGAGGTGCTTGAGCAGTCGTTGGAAAGGCCATGAAGTTCTGCATACAATAAGCTCTTAAGTGTGACCGTACACCCTGTAGTTTATAAGATACATGGTGTTTTGTGAAAAACTGGCTTTTTTTCTTAATCACCCTGTAACTCCTAAACGATTGATATGCCCCCCCCCCCCGCTGCCTTACATTTTTTGGTTCGTTTAAGTGAGTACTATCACCTCCCGCTCTACTGACCTCCTAGTGGGAAACACCCTGTATTAGTGTTCTAAAAGTTCATTTATTACACTTCCAAGCAGTTTTTCACCGGACAGGTAGCTATTTTCTGAAAATTAAGGTGACGAACTACATGATTACAAATTTGTTTAAAACTAAATCACCAAATAAAATCGCTACACATGTATACCGATGCTGAAAAACACTGGTCTCTGTCAACATTTGTAAAAAATGATATCTATGCCAGTGAACACAATAATTTCTATAACTGGAGAAGGATTTTTCACATTTCTCCTAAAGACATTTAAAATTGGAGTTATTTTTTTTACGATCAGAATATAAATGTTTGCTGTGCATGTATATATGTACTTATCAGTAAACTGACAAGACTGACATTTATTCATTAGCACAGTAAATATACCTCTTTCGACCGTAGGATAAGACGCATACTGAGCGCGTGACCATGCAAACTGAGGCATTTTACTCTTTTCAAAGCAGTAAAATTATTACTGCGAAGTAAATTTACTGCATTCGTTTGGGTAAATTTAAAATCTATTTACACTTCAAACGTGTAGTTATCAATTCAAAATGTAGTAAAATTTACTATTAAGATTGTAACATGTTTACATAAATTTTTTAAATATACATTTAGGATGATTTTATTTTGGAAAATAAAAGACACCTTCCATTTCACTAGGTCACAATTATTTATTTTAAGTTTTAAGTAGTTAATTCAGTAAAAGCTTAGTTTAAGTATTTAGCATTAAGTTTAATTAGTACCACTTAGTCCACTAAGATATGGTATTAATATAAGTCCACTTTTATTAACAATTGCACTCGGTCTTTTGCTTTTTCTACCGTCTACGTTCACTTTAGAGTTTCAACTCCTCTGTGTAACTGTCTATATAATCTAATTGATAACAACTGAAAATGTGCAACGGTTAAAAATTCTTCGTTCACTGGCTGATGATGATGATGCCGAATTGTTGTTATCATTTCTTGGATGACGATGATGATGAGATAAAAACTATCCTACAATCGGCCATCTTCCACATCATCTGCCCCAGATGATAAATCTTCGGTTCTGTAATACACTGCCCACAATTTTATTTTATCAACACTTGTCGTGGTTCGCAACGGACCTTCATGTTCACCGACTTTCTTTACCTCAAATCACTCATGTGAGAGAATTTTGATGATTTCATAGGGACCTAAAAAACGTGATCGAATCTTAAGGCATGTTCCAAACTGCGTACGTTCGATCGCTACCAAGTCTCGGATTTGATATTTTTATTGTGATTTTCGCTTCCTATTAAAATTTCTCTTATTCTCCTCCTGAATTTTCAATAAACCTTCCTTAGCCTTTTCTCTCAGCTCATCTCTGGATTCCTGGTATATTTGTCTTATTTCCTCTTCAATGATATCCTTAATGTGTAAATCTTCTTTCAGCCTCATTGGCGTACCTGTTAATAGCTTGAATGGCGACGTACAGATTGCCCTTTGATAAGTACTGTTCAAAAATTGTTGAACTTTCCCTACATGCTGGATCATGGATAGAAAGTTTTGTAAGGACGCAAATAACTATTCGATGAGCTCTCTCAATTTGGCTGTTGCCACGCGGTACACGAGCAATTATATGAATCAGTTCTAATTGCTCATCTTCGCAATACTTCTTAAAAATATTAGCGATGGCTTCGTCTGCAGATAGCGACTTAACCGAAAAGATCCATATAAATTTTGTAAACGCGTCAATAATACTGAGAATATATTTATATCCTTTGGTCGTAACTGACATTGGACCCAGGTGGTCGATATGATAGGTGTCTGAGGACCTTCGGTCTTTGGCATAGGATGTAAATAGACCTCAGCTTTTCCTTCCTTCCGATTGGCAAGTATGAACTGCACATAGTTCCGTACAAATTTATCAACTTTATCTTTTAGTTCCGAAATATAAAACTCGTTTTTGATTATATCCTCCATTTTTCTAATGTTGAAATGATCTTGCTCATGTACTTTCCTGATGATGATTTCCTCCATTTGTCTTGGCACCACGTAAAGCATATTTCCATCCACGTATTTGCATAAGAGTCTGTTATGAACTACATAATATTTGAAGTTTTTGGTGGACAGATTCTCAAAAATTGCTTGCAAACTTTCATCATCCCTTTGTGCTTTTTCTAGTTGCTTCCACACCGTGTCATTCGTCGATATTATCATAGAAACAGGATTACGACTGAGAGAATCTACGTGCTTAATTCGATTTCCATTTCTGTGCTCTACCACGAACTCAAATTCTTCTAGCTTCCACCAGGGACTTGCGTAGCTAAATCCTTTTTCTTTAATGTCATCTCGAACGCCTTACAATCCGTAACTAGTTGGCCTAGTAGGTAAGGTGGGTGTAAACTAATTACAGCCGCAATTACAGCCAAGACTTCCAGCTCATATAGCTAATTGGATGCAACTTGTTATCTTCTGAATTGATTTGGAATAGACATGCTCCGTATCCGTACATACAAGCGTCGGTGTGTATCTCCGTAGATGCTCCTGGTCGAAATATACTCAAAACCGGACTGGTAGCTAAAGCCTCTTTAAGTAATGTAAATGACCTTCGGCACTCTTGATTAAAATTAAATTTCACTTCCCTTGTTAGGAGTTCAGTCAATGGATGAGATTCGACTGCGAAATCTTCGATAAACTTTCGAAAATAACCAGCCAAACCTAAGAAACTTTGCACCTGTTGTGTTGTCCGAGACTGAGAATCCTAAAACAGCTTTTGTTTTATCTTGAGATGGTTTGATTTTCCCCTTTGAAACTAAATACCCCAGATATTCAACTTCAGTCTGTAGTATTTTGCATTTCCTCAATTTAATTTCTAGACCATAATCTCTAGCGATACTCAACACATCTTGCAATACAGAGAAACCTTCTTCTTCTGACTTTGATGGTATAATCAAATCATCAATGTAGATTATAACTTTTCCGCTTTGAATCATAGGACGAAAAATAGCAACAATGAAACGTTGAAAAGTCGGAGGCGAATTACACAATCCAAACAGCATACGTAGAAATTCAAAATGACCGTGAGGAGTCACAAATGTAGTGTATTTAATGCTTTCCTCCTCAACTGCGACATGGAAGAAACCATTAGCTAGATCCAACGTACTGAAGAAATTAGCATCGTGTAAAAAATCAATTTGCTCCTCAATTATAGGAATTGGGAACCTATCGCTATATATTTTTCTATTTAGATTTCTATAATCTACACAGAGGCGTAAGGTGTAGTCCTTCTTCTTGACTAGTACTATAGGGCTAGCGTAGCTGGAGAAACTTTCTCGAACAATGCCTTCACGAATCCATTCTGCTAATGCTGCTCCACAAAAAGTAGTTTCTTTAACGCTAATCGACGAGGGGGTTGCTATACAGATGTATCGTCTAGTACTGTGATCTTCATCATGACGGGTTTTCGGTCCACCACCGAACCATACTTCCCTCGACGTATTCAAATGTTGAGTTCCTAAAAAACAAAACAAAAACACACAAAGAATCAAGTTTTAAATCAAACATATTTAATACTTATCTGATGATGAATGCAGCTCTTGCGGCATCCCCCGATTATCCGAAAGGTGGTCCTGTATATGATTCTTCTGAAAATGGAAGCAAAAAAACTAATAAATATTTAATTAAAATAATAATTAAACAAAACTCCCGAAAATACACATTCCTTCGTGTACACACAAATTTGACATGTCAGTCAACTGACATTACGTCAACCAGATGCTCTCGTAGCAGCAACTGGTATAAACGTCGCTATGGCAACGCCATGAGGAGTACATCACATGACCATCTTCAGCAGCTATAAAAAGGCGGCTAACGATAGCAAAGGTACCCATTTCCAAATCAGAGTTGATCTGATTAAGTCCTAAGCCTTGGAGTCTGTTCTGAGCAAAATCCTTATCCTAACCAGAAGTTAATTCTGAAATTCCTTACAGAAGTTAATTCTATGCCAATAATTTGAGGTTGACTCAAATCCTAATACAGAAGTTAATTCTGGCCGTCATAAATATTTGAGGTTGACTCAATCCCAAAAACAGAAGTTGATTCTGGTTAAACAAATATTTGAGGTTAACTCAATTCTGAAACAGAAGTTAATTCTGTCCAAATAAATATTTGAGGTTAACTCAAGTACGTCGGCTAGGAGTTGATCCTAAGGATTGCAAAGTGAGGTTAACTCAAGCATTCTCACACAGGAGTTAATCCGAAGGTCTAGACAGCGTCATACAAACGTTAATTTAGATCTGTTTTCAGAGGCTAACTCTGCACAATATATTCAGAAGCTAATTCTGAACAAGGTAGAAGGAAGTTCCTTCCCACACATAGCAGTACTCAGATCGCTGCACACATAAAAAGCGCACAAGACTCAACGTCGCAAGTGCCATCATTACAATCTCAGACGCAGCAATATTCCAAGTTTGCTGCACTCAAAAGGTACGCACATGATAAACGTCATCAGTGCTGCCTTCATGCCCTCACGTACCAGCACGACAAAAACTGCACAATAAAGGCAGAATAATTGGATACGTTCATCAACTTCATTTATAACAGCCTTACAAGCTGTTATAATCGTAAAATAATACATTACGTATTATATCTCAACTGCTCTCACGCAGTAACTCAAGCAAAGAGTTCCACCACCGCCCTCTCATAGCAGTTCGAGTGAAAATCTGACATATTTATTTGCTCTCACTTCAACTGTCTCGTGCCTGCTCATCTACTAACATTCTTCTTCGTTACCAGAGTAGGAACAGGGGAGCAATACAACGCGCCACAACCACACCGACATTTGTGGTTTCTTTACAGAGCAACGCGGCAACTATAAATAAGCCGACATCATTTTAATTTTAATGAATTGTTTTATTTTTTTTGAAGTTTATATTAAGTTTTAATGAATTATTGAATTTTAAATTAGTATTAAGTCTGAATTGAATTGTGATATAGATTGTAATAACTGAAGCAAGCAATAAATAAAACTAAAATTTTATACTTTGAATATAAACCTGAGTTATCCATAAAACCGGCACCTTAACAACATACAGTCCACTATAAAGAGAATTTTCAACGGGTGATTCTTTTACCTTCTCTGGTTGGTAAGTTGTAATAACCTTATTTAAACTAATAGCAATATGCTCATTCTGAATATGACTTAGATCCGGATAATCTAGCGCATCTACTAAAAGAGTATCTACCGCATAACTACTTGAATAAAGTCTTTTAATACATGATTCACCTTCACTTCGAGAATTTTCAGAATGTTTGTAGTCTATCTATTCTATTTTCATACTAACGAAACCTCACCTCACTACCTAACCCGGCTACCGTGAAACCAGCTGAAAGCCGACTCGGCTTAGGATTTATTCTATTAAAAGCCGTTCCGTTTTTCGATAGTTGTTCACATTGATGACCCTTATGGCCGAATTGATGACAACGAAAACATTTCGGGCCCCTACTCTTATCTGGACAATTATTGAATTCGTGCGCAGTACTACCACAATTGACCGTTTATTGTCTTTACTGTGCAACTTAAAACTAGAATTTTGCTCATCTTTGTTTGAATTATGCGATTTACAATTAGCATTTTGCTCGCTATTTAAATGAAGGGACTGATTCCCAATGTTTTTCTTAAAATTTTCGTAGACTTTAAGTTTAATTTTAAAATCGCGCATGTCTTCCGCACCGTATAACACAACTTTATTAATTTCTGCATCGTTTAGAACTTCACGCCATAGCTCATCAGCATTCCATGTAATCGAATGTAAAAGAGAAACAATTTTAAGGCCTGTACAAAGTACCTTAGTAAAACCAATTTCGTATCTCTGGCAATCTTTGAATTATTAATTTCTAAGAATTATCCTACCGCGATACAGCTAAGAAAATCATATAATGGTCCATGGGAGACTTCTGTCGTAAGAAATAAAAAAAATATAAGAGAAATTATCACAGTACACCGTCAAACTTATACGAGAAAATCAGGCCAATATCTGCAGCAAAACACAATAATTTGCCAGCTTTTAAATACTCTTGAAGATGGTACAGACATTGTTCGAAGGACTAACTCATTCTGACAACAATCGAGATCATGAATAAAAAGGCTTAATTTAACTATCGCCTGAAAAGTACTTAAGTTTAAGCTGCTTTCAACAGTATAAGACTTGAACTATTTTTTTCCGTTTTCTACATTTTCTGTTGTCTTACATTGGTTTTTTATTGCATGAAATGTATTTTTGTTGAAACACTTAAAACTTTGTTTACTGCGATCAAACTATTTTGTTATTTTATTAAACATAGGTACATGTTTAAATTTTTCTTTTCTTCCATTTTTTTTAAATTCTCTTAAATTGTTTTTTACGACTGAATCATATGTCTTGAAACTTTCAATTTTAAATATCTAATTTTCAAGTAAATGTGGCTTACCTTGTCCTTTCTCTGTACCATTCATATGTTTTATAGAAACTCACTGAAACAATTCAAAAGCCTATGATTCCCATTGTTGATTACCACAAGTCCCAGTTGATACTGGTAACGAAAAAGGAATTATTTCGTATGCCCTACCATCAGAGTGAGAGAAATCCTTGGATAAAATTAATGTAAAACAGATAATGACAAGCTAAGCAAGTCAATTTTATTCCGTTGTTTCCAAAAATGTGAGCTTTATTGCCTACATCCTGATGTAGCAGAACTGCAAAGCCCAGTGGGACGGATATAAAATATACATTTTCTAGGAACACTATTCCACCGAAAGAATAAATGTATTTTTTGCCTGAGATATAATTTGTGGAATCCCCACACGCTTTGAATATTTTCAGAGTTACGTCCAGTTCAAGGACGGTCGAAATATGTATGTCTATCTACTGTAGGACCAAATTTCCGGAAATTCTACATCAAATATTAATTACCTGAAGATCAAGAATACGATTTTGTAAAATTTTTCGTGTAATTTTCTATGACATATGACATAGCAAACACCACTTTGCAATGTATTTGCCGCCCGGTTTGCTATGGAAAGGGCTTGATAAAAGAAAATTGTATGGCAGATCCACATCTTTATAAATGCCAAGCTGTCAGAGCTTACTCCCGTAAGCTCTGACAGCTTGGCATTTATATAGGTGTTTACCTTTTTATAATTTTTATGAGTCACGCTAAACCTTCAGAGCAATACAACTTGTCATTATGATTAAAATTTATTTTTTTCTAATGCTCGCTAGTTTTTCCTCCTCCCTTTCTTTACAAAAAAATTAATGGAAAATTATTAAACTACATTCGAAATATTGGAATTACATTGCAGTCTCGATTTTTGGAACTCTCGAATTTTGCAACCTCCGCATTCGTTTCGCAATTATTCGACCTTTGTAGGAAAAAACATTTTATTATGATTTTATAACTAATATCAAATTTCACGGTAACGTTTAAAAAGCACCCTTATGAATGCAAATTGTAGGCTGAACTATAATAGATGTATACGTACGTATATTTACTTACGTAAATCGTGTGAGGGGAACTTTCATTAAGTTTAAAAGTCAAATTGCAGTCAGTAAAGGTGCGGTAAGAATCGCTCAATCAGTAAGAAAGCGATGTTTCAAATAATTAAATTAATACCAAATGATTAAAAGTGCAATGTAAAATTTAAAATGGAATAAAAATGGTACTGCGAATAAATAGAAATCACAAATCTTCAATTACATCAACTTCCATTTGATAATTTTTTCACTTTTACCACTTTTAAAAATTGAAAACATTAAATATCAAGATAATAACTCTTACGGAATGAGATATATATTTAGGCTAAAAGTATCAATTTTTTGTAAGTAAACCTCTGTCTCGTTCAATTTTGTGAAGTTAATTACGTCTATTGTAGTTCAGTCTTGTATCATACCATATTCAAAATGTTTAGTCACTATGATATACATATTTGATATAATATCTCATTTATATGTACAAGAAACAGATAATGTATTTAGAAAAGAAAAAGAAAAAAGAAACAGGGAAAGAGAAATGCAAGTCTGATCTTAATTATAAGCAAGTGTTAAATTAAATGTATGAGAGCATATAAATAATAACTCAATGAAATATTTTATTTACGTACTGTGTACAATTACTTATAAGATGCTAACAATTGGTACCCCAGAGAATAGTTGTAAAAAATATATATAATACAATATTTTTATAGTGCTCGAAAAGTTCAGCCTTGAAGGCGGCCAGACTGTTTATTCGTTTGATTCCAAGAGGCAAGGATTTCCAGAGATTAATCGCGTGAACATAGAATGATCTTCGGCTCTGCAGGACGGTATGTCTGGGTACGATTAACGATCTTGACCTGAACGATGTGGCAAAATTAAGTTTTTCAAAAAGATACCGAGGCTGCTTGTTGTACATTAAGCAGAAAAGAAAGAGTACTGCGCGGTATTTAAGATATTGATCCAAAATGCAGCCATACATGATCGTATCTACGAAGGTTGAAAACGTAACGAATACACGAGTTAAATGCAACATTAAGTTTGCGCGAGCATACTGCATTCATACAGCCATACACTACCACTCCATACATAATTAAGGGTACCAGCAAGGTTTTAACAAGCTTCAGTCGAACCTGTTGTGGCGTGAATGAAGCAGATGGCCACAGGCTACGTCAGCCGCCATAGATTTTACCCACTACTGCATTTACATGGTCATCTCAAGTGAGTGCTTTGTTCATAGATAATCCCAAATTTTTAATGACATCAGAGTAGGGGACAGTCATATTATTAAGAAAAATAGGCGAGAAATCGCGAGTATACAGTCTACATTTGTAAATAATAATATACTGAGATTTCACTGGATCAAGAGTCAGGCCATTCAAAAGTGCCCACGATGAGATGGCATCCAGATCTTCATTGACTCTGCAAATACCATCCTCTAGTAGCCCAACGGATCGCGACAGGTATAACTGTACATCATCTGGGTACAGGAGAATGTTTGAATGCTGGAGTACTGATGCAATATCCTTTATAAACAGTGCGAAAAGAAATGGAGCGAGAGTAGATCCTTGTGGTATCCCACACCTTATCCTGATTGGGGTAGAAAGAAGCCCATTCACTCGTACCCTTTGATCTCGATTAGATAGATAGCTGCAAATGAGTTTAGTACTCAGTGAGGAAAACTTGAAAGTATTGCGAAGTTTACAGCATAATTTGGCATGATCAACAGAATCAAAGGCCTTGGAGAAATCAAGAAGCACTAAAATGGAAGCCGAGTCAGAGTACACAGCAATTCTTATAAATAACTTTGAGGAGAGCTTTAGTGCAACTATGATATTCCCGAAAGCCGGGATCAAAAGATTTTCAGCAACTACGCAGTTCATCATTTGCCAGTTCAGAAGCTTTTCAAATATTTTGGAAGTGAATGAGAGGAGGCTTATTAGGCGAAAATCCTCAGGAGACAAAGCACTCCTATTTTTAGGAACGGGGACTACTAAGGCTGATTTCCACAGAGAGGGGTAGGTGGATGTAGTGATACAAGTGTTAAATATATGAGTAACATAAGGGAGTATGTGAGGTAGAATACCTTTCAGAAAGCATGGTGGAATCTCATCCATACCCTTAGCATTAGAACTGATCGAGTATGCAGCCTTTAGCACTTCATCAAAGGCGACACACCTAAAGTTGAATACAACTGTACTATCTTCCACATGATGGTGGAGTGCCTGAAAAGGTAGAACTGGGATATATAACAAAGCATCTATTTCAATTGTTAGGATCCAGTTGGCATTCGTTGTTATGAGATTTTCCAATTTCACGAAGGTTTTTCCATAACGGTGGGAGTCTTGTATTGAGCTTAGATTTATAATAGTTTAGTTTGGAGGTACGAACAGCCATTGTGGTAATATTCCTTAACCTACGAAAATGATCCCAGTTTTCCTCGTTCCGATGTTGTCTCCAAAGGTGATATAAATAGTCTCGCTCTGCTATTGAATTGGCAATGTGGGTGTTAAGCCATGGAACAGATCGATGGCAAGACCGAGTGTGACGAGGAACATGCTTTTCGTAAAGAAATTTCACCAAGGTGTTGAGGTGAGCGACTTGATCGTCAGGACTGATGAGAGAGAAAACTGTGTCCCATGGGAGATATGGGATGTCATTGATGAGCTCATTTATGCATATACAGAAGCTCCACCCGTGAATACCGCCTATGAAACTATCTAGTTTGTGATGTGAATTTGTATATATAAAAAAATCCAACAAATTACAAACCAATTGAAAATGCAAGAATGCACTCTCTGCATTATTGCAATATTCAATTGACCCGAAATACATTGCTCAATTAATCGATCACAATAAATCTGATCGATAACATTATTGCAATTAAGCAAACCTGTATGTCACAACCATAAGAAGTGACTGCAATTGTTTACATGTTTTGAAACTATAGTCCAGTCAAATAAGCCGAAAAATGCTAAAGAGCGCATTTAATTTGTTTCAGGCTGCAATTTTGAGGGTTGGTGTAGGGTGGTCCTGGGAGTATTGTCGCAAAAATGCAGCCTCGCAGGGCGAAAAAAGGGGTGAAAGACAATAAAAACACCCCCGAATGCGTGACTATCTACTTGCCGTGCGTGCGGCTCGGAAGAGGTAAAATTGTTGAAAAAATTAAAAATGCTATATTATTCAGAATATGATTCTAAATACAAAAGTCTCGGCTGACCAATCCCTATCTCGTAAGGGCGCGACAGGAAAACCAAGAGAAGCTAAGGGTGGACACATCGCAATATCCACAAACATGTGTCCGATTACTTCAATTCTGCAACATTTTCGTTCAAGAGGAAGGAATGGAAAAACGGGTGGAGTGAAGAAAGTTACCGGACTATATGTTGCGCAACATTTGCGCTCATGTTTTGCTGTGGTGACGTACTTGGAACATTTTTGAATTTTTCTTAGAATTTTGGCTGGTTGTGCAAAGCGAGACGAGAAATGATGATTTTTGCCTTAGAATTTTTTCTTTTAGTTCAATATGACTGCAGTTTTGCGCATTCGATGGTTTTTAGGGTTTTAGGTGACTGCGATTGCATAAGAGTTTGAAGAAAATAATGTGATGTGATTGTGTGCATTTGTTTATTTGTTTTTATTTGTTGTAAAGGGTAGGATATGGGATTGCAGGCTACACGGGAAGAATGGAATATAACAAAATAATGGTATAGACTAGATGGGTGGGATCTGGGATGGTTAGATTATTATTATTACTGACAAATCATAGTATATAAAATTTGCAGAAGCTTTCTTTTTTTAAATTTAATTAAAAAAGGTTTAATAATTCCCAAATCAAATTAAAAAGGATTTATTTCATGTACAAGCCATATTTTAGCTATAGCTATACGTACAACGTTGGGCAATATGAGACTAAAGAGCATATAATTATAGATTAACAAATCAGAAAAATTAACGATAAAGTCATTATGTTCATTATCTTGACTGGTTGGAAACCAGACCAGACACTTACTTATAAGTAATCGCAAGAGTAATACTAGAATACTACTAAAGAGCAAATAAGATAATAGTAAGAGCAATCTTAGACTATGCAACTAATCAAAGATATAAAGTGAAATGAGATAAAAAGGATTAAGTTATAATTTCACTACTATACTAATAATAATACTACCGTGGTCCATATATTACTGAGAACAGCAAATTACCAGAAGTAAATATGCAATGACTTTATTGCTAATTTTTCTGATTTGTTAATCTATAATTATATGCTCTTTAGTCTCATATTGCCCAACGTTGTACGTATAGCTATAGCTAAAAAATGGCTTG